>MNCI01001727.1:0-92753 GCA_015680685.1 Gnetum montanum | reverse complement strand
GCAGCCCGATCCTTATAGTTATTATGTGTAGCAGCCAATTTCTCTAGGTGACTCTATAGGTCACATAAAACCTCCATGTTACTACCAAGTTCAGGAATATTTTAGGATTCCTTTCCCTTCGGGAAACACCACATACCTACGATATCCTCCAAATCCATTCGCATCTCTTACGCCTATGGCCACACCACCAACCGCTCCAACAAAGCCTAGAGTAAATCCCACTCAACTACGACAACCTAATGCTGTGAGGGCTCCCAAGCCTTCAATATCAGTTGGTTGTAACAATCGTTCACCGAAAAGACCCTTCCTTAGGACCAACAATCCAACCAAGCCTTCACCATCACAAGCAGTTGAACATCCTAACGCCCCAATACCCAATACGATTTCAGGAAATCCCCCAGCAGCGAAATCACGTCCAATGCATATAGTTATGTTGACACATACAGTAACTGACTGGATCAAGGTCAACTACCTTCCAAAGAAATTATCAGATCTGGGAGTTCCCTTAGTTTACCTCCAAGTCGCTGGGAATGAACCCCATAAGGCTCTTCTCAATTCAGGTTCTGGGGTCAACTTAATCTCACAAAAACTGTATAAAACTTGGAACCTGTCTCCACTTAAGAAGAGAAACATTCACCTAGAGCTGGCTGACAAATCCATCACTGTTCCTCTGGGACAAGTTGAAGACATTGTTACCACTGTCGGTGGATGGTCATATCCAGTCGATTTCCTAGTGATTGAAATAAACAATGATAAAGGAGATTTCCCAATTATCATGGGAAGGGCATGGCTAAATACAATCAACGCACGCTTAGGAATTTGTAACCTTTCCCTAGAAATATCCAAGACAAATACGTATGGGAAAATTAAGAGGAAAAGA
The DNA here is from genome assembly GCA_015680685.1 of Gnetum montanum. Classification (NCBI taxonomy): domain Eukaryota; kingdom Viridiplantae; phylum Streptophyta; class Gnetopsida; order Gnetales; family Gnetaceae; genus Gnetum; species Gnetum montanum. The sequence continues at coordinate 91,873 of MNCI01001727.1, read as the reverse complement.
GTTCCATGCATCGCATATAATGACACAGGGTGTCATTGCGTGCAGAAATCATGGGTAATGCGAAGTTTAACATTATCTACATGCGATCGGTGTGCACAGGACATTGATATACAAAAGTGCCTATATGCAATAGCCACACAACAAGAAAAGACCCAGTGGCTGATGGTTGATAAAGATAACAACCCAACTACCTGCATGGAACTAGCTGAGGGAATAACTAGTGCTTACCTTGAAAGCGCAGACATATTAGAGCAAGTTCATTGCTAACTTCTAGCCTGTAACTCCAAAAATATTAATTAGGGGAATTTGGAGATTCTTGAGGAGTTTAAACAAGAGTCCCTAGAGCTTAAACCGTTACCCACCGGTCTGGAATACATGACCCTCAAAAACGGAAAATCGGTAATCATCAATGCAAAGCTCTTGCCCATGCAAAAAGAAAGTTTGCTAAGGGTGATAAACAAGTGGTCAACTTCCTTTGCTTGGCCATACCCTGAACTAACTGGAATAGACCCGTGGATATGCCAGCATAGGATTTATACAGACCCCTCTATGAAACCTCGCAAACAACCTCAGAGGCGACTAAACCCAAAACTAAAACAAATAGTGAAAGAAGAGCTAGAGCAACTTCTCAGAGTAGGGTTCATTTACCCTATCGCTGATAGTGAATGGGTTAGTCCTCTTTCCATCGTACCAAAAAAGGGAGGTAAATGGAGGGTATGTATAGATTTTAGGCTATTAAATATGGCAACATTCAAAGACCACTTCCTACTGCCATTTGTGGACCAAGTCTTAGATACTATAGCAGGGCATATCTATTACAGTTTTCTGGATGGATATAATGGGTACAACCAAATACAAATTGCACTAGAAGACCAATCCAAAACAACGTTCACCAGTCCTTGGGGAACGTTGGCATATAAACAAATGCCTTTTGGCTTGTGCAATGCACCTGCCATGTTCCAACGCTTAGTTCTAAGCATTTTTCAACAACAAATAGGTAATGGAGTAGAAATCTTCATGGACAACTTCTCCACCTATGGGACAAGCTTTGATCAAGCCCTCAACCAGTTAGAGCAAGTATTGAAACGATGTGTTGAAACCAACCTCAAGCTCAACTGGCAGAAGAGCCATTTGATGGTTCAGGAGGGCATCGTGTTGGGGCACAAGATTTTGCAATCAGGAATTTAGGTAGATCCAGAAAAAATTAAATTCATCCAAGGAATCACCCGACAACCAAAAACTATTAAAGATGTTAGGTCATTCCTTGGACACACTGGCTACTACAGGAGGTTTATTGCAAACTTTTCAAAAGTTGCCAAACCATTGGTAGAATTAACAAAAAAAGATGCACCATTCGAATGGACCATGGAATGTGAACAAGGATTCCAAGCTCTCAAACAGAGGCTTGTGGAAACTCCCATCCTACAAGCACCTAACTGGTCCAGACCATTTCATATCATGACCGATGCATCCAATTATGCTTTAGGAGATGTACTAACACAACTACATGAACAAAAATGACCTTATTACATCCATTGTGCCAGTAAAAGTATCACCAGTGCACAACTTAACTACACGACTATAGAAAAAGAATTAATGGCTATTGTGTTCACACTGGATAAATTTAGGCACTGTGTATTGGGTTACAAGGTATATATCCACACAGATCATAGTGCAATTAGGTTCCTTATGAATAAGCCAACGGTTAGCCCATGTATCATACGTTGGTTGGTGATTTTTCAGGAGTTCGATTTAACTATTGTAGACTGCAAGGGCATCAAGAACGTAGTCGCTGATCACCTATCTCGGTAGCATTGGGACAACAAAGAGGACAAATACGCGGTATCTGACCATTTTCCTGATGAAACCCTCTTTGCTTGTAATAAATAATCAACCCACGAAAGTAAACTGGTATAGCAGCATTCTCACCTATCTTACTTCACAACAAATACCATAGAGATTAGACTTTAGGAAGAAACAATAGTTTCTTCACAAAATCAAACACTTCATGGAAATCGGGGGACAACTTTATAAAGTCTGCCCTGATGGCTTAGTTTGATGGTGTGTACCCAATCAAGATCAATTAAAAGTTCTTCATGATGCTCATGAGGGCCCCTGTGGGGGTCATTATGCTAGGAGACAAACGACCACTAAAATCCTGCTTACAAGATATTATTGGCCAACACTATTTTGAGACGTCCATCATTTTTCCCAATCCTGTGAGTGCTGCCAACGTGATGGGGGAATGACTGCTAGGATGGAGGGTCCGCAACAATGGATTCAACCTTTAGAACCCTTTGACATCTGGGGGATAGATTTTATGGGACCGATTATACCAATGTCCAATGGAAAAGTGTATATAATCATTGCTGTTGATTACTTAACCAAATGGGCTAAGGCAGCTGTTGTAACAGATTGCACATCATCTACAACTGCACGATTTGTACAACAACAAATCGTTAATAGGTTTGGTGTGCCACGTGCACTTATTTCCGATAATGGAACACATTTTATAGGTGAAACCTTTAGAAAGTTAATGCAACGCTTGGGGGTTGAGCATAAACTGACCACACCTTACCACCCCCAAGCTAATGGTCAAGCCGAGGTTACTAATAGGGAGATTACCAGAATATTAACATGGACAATTAGCAAATTTAGGTGAGGCTAGAGCACGAAACTGAATGATGATCTTTGGGTGTATCATTCCACCTGGAAGCTCCCTACAGGATATTCTCCCTATGAGTTAGTGTATGGAAAACTTCCAAAACTCCCTATACATAGTGAGCTCCGTACACTGTCCATGGCTTGCGAAGTTCACCTGGATCTCGATCTAGCACAAAAACAACAACTAGCAACTTTGAATGTGTTAGAAAAGAATAGACTGGTTACACTATCATTAAATGAGTTGCACAAGGCCCACAGTAAACAACATCATGACTTAAAGATCCGAAGGTTTAAATACCAACCAAGAGATAAGGTCCTTTACTGGAACCCCATGCATGTACCCCAATGTACAAAGTTTCAAACTTTATGGGAAGGACCTTATATTATTCATACTACCTTTCCCTCTGGAGCCATGATGATATATAAGCCTAACAGCCCAGATAAACAATTATTGGTTAATATACAACAAATAAAACCCTTTCGTGAAGCCGCAATGGCTAGTGCAAATTACGCCTCCACCAGCGGACAACCACGCTCATTATTTTGGATCTCTCCCTTACAACTCAGTCATGGGGGAGATNAGAAAAGTTAAAGAAATTTGTAAAACAAAAACGTGTAAAACAAAAAGTGAAAAAGAACTTAGGGCCCCATATGGTTAGCATAGGTGGCCATCTCCCCCATGACTGAGTTGTAAGGGAGAGATCCAAAATAATGAGCGTGGTTGTCCGCTGGTGGAGGCGTAATTTGCACTAGCCATTGCGGCTTCACGAAAGGGTTTTGTTTGTTGTATATTAACCAATAATTGTTTATCTGGGCTGTTAGGCTTATATATCATCATGGCTCCAGAGGGAAAGGTAGTATGAATAATATAAGGTCCTTCCCATAAAGTTTGANCTTGGGTGCTTGGATGTTTTCTTCTTGAGTTTTCTTATCGTTCCAATGTTACCCATTCTTCGGAAGCTGAGAAAATAAAAATAAAGAAGTCTTTGCATGGTGTGGTCCCCACGCATAAAAACACAAAACCAAAAAAAAAACCAAAGTGAGGATTCAAAGCACACCCCTTAGACGGAATAACTTTGGGCTGCAAGCACTAGTTATGGAACCAAAGTGTTCCCTCTAACTAAGGCCCTTCTCGCTTCCCATTCTCTCCTTTGTTTCATCGGAATAGTGGTGGCTCTTCGAAGATGCATCCTCGTATCTGAGTGGATGGTTTAACCTAATGCATTGATGCAAAGTCACTGGAAGTGGTTGGTTTGAGGCCAGAGTTGGAATGAGATTTGCCAAGTCACATTAACCATAAAACACACAAGGGGCTGTACACCACCTTGTCCTTGGGATTCCATTCCATTCTCTTCTCTCCATCCTTCTCTCCATTGTTCACCTCATTGCCGGTTGTATCATTAGTGTATATATTTTGGTAGATATGTTGTTTTATTTTTGGTAAATTCTTACGGTTAAGACTTTAACTCTTGTTCCAAAAGACATTCCTAGAGCCTACGGACTCTTTGAATGTGGGTCTGTCAGGGCATTAACGACATGAGCCTACTTTGGGGAGGACCCACTGACATTCCTATTTGGAACATTAGTTAACTTATTTTCCTAAACATTTTGCAATTGATTTTATTTTGTTCATTTCCATCTTGACATCTCTTTTATCGATGTCCTAGTTGTCCATTTTTATCTCTCTTCCTTCTTTTCTTTCTCCATTCTTTCGCTACCTGAGGTTCGTGATTAGTCATGGGGGTACGGGACCTATTTTTTTGATTTTTCTCCTAAGCCTCGAAATTTTTCATTTCTCTTTCTAACCCCTACACCTTCAGTAGTCATCATTTATGTATTCCCAGATCCGTATCGGCCATACCACAACCTAGCCAATGAACCTACACTGAAGCAAGGTATTAATTACTTTATGATTCAATTACCCTTGCTAATATATGATTGTGTTGTGTGTGCAGATGGCAATCATACAACAATGGAATGGATCTGGAGCAAACAATTGGAATGGAGTAGTGCTGAAGAAAGCTATGCACGGAGCAAGATTGATGATGCACATACAGATGGACAACGAAAGGCGTAATCTAGGCATTGGCAGCAGCAAGACTCTTCTCTCTTCTTCTCTTCTATTCTCTCTCCTCTTTTCTCTCAGCTGCCAACTATGGCCTGATGTCATTGTAATAAGGTGTTCACCCTTGTTGTCATGAACACCATTTTTGTCAAGTCTTGTAATAATGATCTGTTCACATGTCATCCCATTAGTTCCATCTCCCTCAAGAATTCCATACCTACCTGATTTTATTGTAAGGAACTCGAGGACGAGTTTTCATTCAATCATGGGGGTATGATGAGACACGATATGCACAAGCTGCGATATCACATCCCCTACGATATCATGTACGCGATATCGCGTCGTTCCCTACGATATCGCATACGCGATATCATGGTCTGCCGCGAAATCTATAAATAAGAGGTGGCACTCCCCTCATTTGAGATCCTAGGCATAACGTAGCAAAGCTCTGGTGGATTGATCACCCCAGAGATAGAATATTTTCCATGTGCCCGCAGTAGGAGTCCCCCAAGTAAACGGTTCTTTATTCGAGCAGCTTTGTACCTGAACGCAAGTTGTGTACGACAATAAAGACGAACTTTGTGGATAAACCTTGTAGTGCATGGATAGGTTTATTTAATGTTATTTATTACTTTCCTAGTAACGTGGGATGAGTACGAGTTGGTTATGAGCATTGACGAATGTGTACGGCTAGCTAAGGAATCAGCTACTCATCGCAATTAGATTCTCTCACCCTTATCTCCTAGAACGTGAGACAAGTACGACTTGATTACGAGCATCTACAAATTTGTACGGCTAGTCAAGGAATCGCCTACTTGTCACACTTAGGTTAGTTAAGTGCCTCAGTATGACCGCTTTGAGCACGTGCGTTATGTGTGGTAATCCCAGTAACGATTAGCGTTTGGTAGCCACAGTTGCACAGTTCAGGGTGTGTAAGGCAAGTGGGAACGGATGCTGATGCTAGGACTTAGTACTGTAGTTAGAATTAGTTTTAGTCTATCAACCCTTCACCCTTTAGCATAGGAGATAAACCAGAAAAGAACAAAAAAATCATATACCTCGGACTTACTTAACCATACACCATGACAACAACAAGTAACTCTGGGAGGACAACGATTAATTAACCCCAAGTGTTCCTTGTAGCGTGTAGGCATTTAGTCTGCAGAGTTTGACCAGATTGCAAGTGCTAGGCTCGTTTCGTATGGTTGAGTGTAGGGGTACCTCGCCACTCATCAATGTGTCACTTGTATTTGATGCTAAAGAATAGAATTCCTTGTAAAACATCAATTGTGAATAATGTTTCTTAGAATAAGGTATCACATCAAATGTTATGATGTGTACCAGTTATACAAATTTTCTTATGGAAATAAAGATTGAAATTTTTATGTGATTTCTTCATAACCATCTTCATGTTATGATAGTTATGAAAATGACATGATGCACTAATGTTAAGAATTTGATTGTCAATTTAACATTATCTGTTGGTAGTAAGTGACTAATACACGATTATAACAAAGACTTTGATCTAAAATTTAAATTTAATTCCTAACATGTATTAGTAGATGTCCACCACTTAGGAAAGTGGCTAGAAAAAGATGAATTTAAGCATTTTAGAGCTCAACTGTCCAATGTTCATCATGTTAGTAATGAACTTTTGAGTAGTTACATGAGAGGGACAAGAGAAATCTTCCTTTTTAGGTGAGGATATGTCAAGTTCTCCAAAGCTTGTATCAACAAAGAAGATGTTAGAGATAAACTCATCATTTAGGTCTATCATATCTATGGTGATAGTAAAATTTTTAGGAGAAAAAATAACTATAGGCCTACCTATAGGTTCAAGTTTAATATCATCTAGATCGCCTCTAAGTTGATAAGGTCAAGCTACATGATCTAAGTGGGAAACACTTAGAATTTTTTTGTCACTTAAGATAATTATCTCATTATTACAAAAGGAAATGTAAATCTTCTTATGTATAGGATATGACACTGCAAAGTGTTGAGTTAGCCAAGGATGTTCTAGTATTTTGTTCAAACCAAGACATTCATGTATGATCATGAAGAGAGCTTCAAAGTGCATAGAATCACCTACTATGAATGGTAACTTAATGGAACCTATGACTTCTGCTCATGTCATTAAACGAACTAAGGTTAGTAGAAGTTTCATTGAAATTTAATTGATCTTGGAGACTGAGATGATTAATAACAACCCATGTGATCATGTTATACCTGGCACCATCATCAACATGTATTAAGGAATCAAAGCATCACATGATACTTTAATGGTAATGTAGAGTGGTAGCCTACAGATATTTCTCATCTTCAAATCGACTTTGATGTTCTCATCATGGAAGTTCATACTATTTGATCCATATGAGGAACTTGAAGGAAGGAAGATAGAGCCTTTTCCTAAGTTGAAATGTCACTTGGGATAACAATTTTCTTAAGAACATCATATAGTGCAGCACTATGCTCTTTAGAGGTTACTATGAGGTCATACAAGAATAAGTTAGTTCTCTTAAAATGAACAATAGTGGTCATCAACTACAAGATCTTATTATCCATAGATTAAGATGCCTGTGGGGTGGATACCACTATGACTAGCTATATAGGATTAAATGAAGGTGGGAAGTTGCTTAGAGGAACAAATTTCTAATGTTGTTCAAGAAAAAATCATCTTTGATGTTGTAGAAGGTTTCTTCTATGCACTAGTAGCTTTCTTATTCTAGTTATGGGTAAGGATTCTTACTTGAGATAATGAAAAGGGATGGTTAGATGCTTGGAATGTAACAAGTGAAGGGGTGTTTTGAGATTCAACATCATATGGAATAAGGTAGAAATAGAAATAATGGATGGGTTGAGTAACAAGAGTAGAGTAATGAGGGTGGGTAACAACATAAGATGTAACTAAGATTTGGTTATTTGCAATAGCATAGATGGGATAAGGAGATAAAGAAGAGTGATTTGGCTTTGATGAGGTGGTAGTATAGTTAGACCAATGAATTACATAATGTTTTCGAAGTTGTGATGGAAACTATTAATGACGCTTATAGTCAAATTAGCATATGACTTATGGCTTCGTAGGTGGTGAGTTACAAGCTTAGTGTCCTATCTTAAAAGCTGAAATAGTATTTTCAACTTCCAAGGGATTCTAATGCATAGTGGATAGCTTGCTTTCCACCACTATCTTTGCCTTATCTATAAGATTTTGAACTTCATCTTTCAAATTTCTATAGTTATCTATGTTATGAATAATGATCTCATAATCATAGTAGTATTTTTAGTAGTCATACCACTTAGGCACCTCTAATTAACCTTCTTGTCTCTGAGAAGGATTCACTATTATAAGTTGAATGTGGTGGTAGCATGCTCTCACTTGATCAGAAAGGTGATCATCCCTAAGAGGATTATTGAGAAGAAAATAGTATCTCATGGGTGTCTTAGTGTATTGATCACTACTTGTTTAAGGTCAGCATTACTAAGTTGAAATAAAAGTAGTTGAGGAAGCATTATTTTATCACTTAGCAAAAGAAGAAACACCTTGAGAAGTTGGTTGTCCCTTCTCTTGTTTTGTAGTCTTGTTAGCCTTGTTACGAATGGATAGGAATACCTAGTCACTACATTGAATAGAACTTCTTCAATGCATTTGATAGCTAGGAAATCATCATTTAAAGAATGAGGCTTATGATAAGTCTTCCTCTTCCAAATATAATTAATCACTATAGCTTCAAATATGTTTTATAGGTGACATTCCTCCAAATGACTAGTTTTGTCAATGTTGTTGTCCATTGAAATATAAACTTATTGATGGGTTCATTCGAAGCTTGCTTGACAGCTACAAAGGAGATGACACTGGTGCTTTGAGAAATATTAAACTTGAAGTGTTTAATGAAATCTGCAAATAGTTGCTCCAGAGAGGTAATAAAACCATGAGACAAGGATCTACATCATTCCAAAGGTCTTCTAGAAAGCGAGTTGAAAAAGCATCTTAGCATGATGTGAGGATAAGGGACAAGAAGCATGCATTCATTCCTAAATATGATCACATGATTCATGGAATCCCATGTTTGACCATTGTATTTTGTAAAGGATGGAAATGAAATTTCCTTAAGCAAGACTAGTAAGGGAATAGTAGAGCTCATAGGATCACTTATGACCCAATCCAAGGAAATAAAAAATTTTCTTACATGTTCAATGCCTTGGCTACTTTGTCTTTAGTTCTTTAAAGATGATGCATAATTGGAAGAGTAGATGATAGGTTGAGTTGTTGTAGCTAGTGATGATATCAAAGGAGGATGCATGTATGAAGGAGGTCCAAAAGTAGTAGGAATAGATATACCCAATGAAACTGAATTAGGTGGGTATATAGGAAAAGAGGTTACACTAGCGGATTAGGGAATGCTAAAGAATGACAAAGTGGTGGAAGTAGGGATGAAATTAATTAAAAAGAACATATGGTAGGTTGTATGAGAAATCGAATATGTAGAACCAGAAGATGGGATAGATAACTAGAAGATGAAATGGGGATTTTTGATGTTATTAGGAAGGAATAAATGGTAAGGCAGAGGAATTGAACTCATAGGAAAACTAAGTGGCTTTGTAGTGGGAGGAACAAATCCAAGTGGATAACTCCAAGTAGCTATGATGCTAATGCTATGAAAATGATGTGATATAGGATTATTTTTGTCAAGCTCCTTTATTGATTGTTCTTCATCTTTATATGTCAAATAAATGTCCAATTCATAAGTTATGCTTTTTCTCTCTCCTATAATAGTAATATGAGGACCAAGAAATTGATCCAAGATGATTCTTATTCTAGCTTACTTAATTTGCAGGTGTATCTTTTTTTGATACATGATGAACTTTGTAATTTACTTAGTTTCCCCATGATATAGTTCAATTGGATGATCTAGATTAAAAAGGAAAGATGGTAGATCATTAGCTCACTCATATTCTACCATGAGCTTGAACATGTCTAGTGTAAGTAAGTAGCCCAACTCTCATTTAGCACATGCTATCTTATAGTTCCTTAAGCTTAGAAATTCTACAAATTCCTAATTTCTCTTGAAATCAATAAGCTTCTAAAGTTTTTTAAAAAACTTGAATTAAAAGATAATGCCATAGCTATGATCGTGTTGCAAAAGCAACTATGACTTCACAAGGCTATTACTAGAGCTTTAGTTTTTCTTGCAAATGGATTACACTTAAATAAAGGGTGAGAATTCTCTATTTAAAGGAAATGTAAAAGTCATGGTAAAGGGATGTGACATTAGTTTTTTGACATGATACATCATTGATACTTAAAAAGTGTAGGTAAATAGCAAATCCTAGAAATGATGTTAATTTTTCAAAGGCCCTTCTTCTAATGCCAAAAAGATGTTGTAGTAAAAATCATCATAATTCTAGATCCAACATAACCAAACATAAAAATAAGCTAAGTAATTACACACCCATCAAATGATCTAAAGAAATAGTTTTCTCAAATCGAAAGGAAACTTATAGATCATTTGAAAAATCTAACCTGAAATAGTGTTTTTGCCAAACACTAATGAATATGAAAAAACCAATAGCATGTGTGGAATAGGTAATAAAAATAATGATTAGCAAAAAATGTATACATAGAATAGAGTAAAACGAAATGGAACATGCATATAGTTGATAGAGAAACAAAGTCAATAACATAGATTATAAAAAGATCTATTAAAATCCACATCCTCAAAATAAAAGGAATGTTCAAAATAGATTTGATACAATGATAGAGATGGAAAAACATAAAAAAAATCAAAAATTCAAAAAGGAAATCTAGGAATCTAATGTAAGGATCCTAAGAAATGGATTGGAATGTTTGAAAATGAGTTATGTTACTAATATGCAGATTTTGAAGCTAACAAGGAAATATTAGACCAAATCAATGTGTTCATCTAGATCTAGAAGAATATCCATGTGTTAAAAGGACAATACAAAGGGAATACAATGTAGCAATGAAGCAGAGAAGAGAAAAATCAAAAAGGAAATTGGCAATCTCTTAGAAAAGAGAACAATTATTCTGTAGAGAGTCTATCTTTGGAAAGCTAATTTTACTTAGAAGAAAAAACAATTAGAGAGATTCCAACCCCTTTTATTTTGAAATATCTTCTTATTTATAGACTGAAAATGCCTCATACGTTGCAAAGAAATGATACATTGGAACCCAAAAAATCTTCTAGAAGGTTCTAGATAGGAGAAATAATGTGTAGAGAGCTGATATGAAAATGACATCGAACATTGAAATTAAGATTAACACAAAACATCGAAGTGCAAAAATGACATTAGACATTGAAAAGCAGGTTTCGGAAAAAATTTGAAGTCAAGATCAATGCAAGAGATGACATTAGACATTGAAACTGAAGACCGTAGATAAGTAATAAAAAATGATGCTGTAAATAGCATGAGACATCACTTCTGACAAACGTTGAAGATGAAGTTCTAAAACCACATTGCCAATGATGCATGATGTCAAATCTAGATTGTTGAAGATGGATTTGAGTTAGGAAGCCATATAATGTATCCAAAACTATGATTCATACGAAAAAAAAAAGCCATGGTGGATATAACACCTAGATCTTTTAACAACTCAATTGTAAAAAAACAGCTTAGAGAGAATTCCTAAATCAAAATAGATAAGAGAAAATGGAAAAGTAGATAAGGATGAAAGAAAGCACACAATGTATATTCTATATACATATATATAGTATGAGATAACCATCCATAGGTAGTGTTAAATAGATGTAAACTGAACATTAGTAATAATAAAATGACTAGAGACAAATAATAGTTTACATTGACTACTGTGTAGATATATGTAGTTCAATATTCAACACTACATTATATCACAATATAATTGTTGTAATAATACAATTACAAAAACATAGTTGTTGTAAAATAATGAGATAACTTCAATGAACTATACTTGAGCTTATGTGAACAACATTTTATGTTCACTTTACTCACAATTCTCCCTCTTAAAGGTAAAGTTTCTATGAAGCTTAATCCAGACATTAGATCATATTACCTTCCATGACATTAATAGTTATTCAACACCATAAAAATTTTTCAATAGATAAAAAATTTATCATCATATCACTAGGATTCTCTTTTGTCATAATTTTTTCTTGAAGAATCCTTTATTCATCTATTTACTTTTGAATATAATGATATTTGTAGAAAGTGGGATTCTTAGATATGTAAATTGCACTTTGGTTATCATAGCCAATTTTCACAATCTTTTTATGAATCCCAAGTTCAACCACCAATCTCTTAAGCCATGTAGCTTCCCGACTAACTAGGTTTGTAGTAACATATTCTGCTTTAGTAGTAAAGTAAGCTACACAAGACTGTAATTGGCTTTTCCATGAGATAGCACCATGAAAGATATTAAGCATATATCCACTAGTAGATTGTTTAAATCCCCATCCCAGTCAACATCCACATAGCCATGTAGAATGGAAAATCCACATTGATAACAAATACTGAAGTTCACAACATCATGAAGATATTGGAAAACTCAATTCATAGCAATCCAATGTTGTTTCCCTAGATTATACATATATCTACTAATTTTTTCAATAATGTATGTAATATCAAGTCTAGTACTAACCATCACATACATTAAAATGTAGAAAACACTAGCATATGGAAGTTTCACCATAAAGTCTCTTTCTACTTTGGGTATTTTTCAACTAAAAATTTTATTTCAATGTCACAAGATGTTATTACCAGCTTATAATTCAACTTATAATATATCAAATTCTTCTAACGTATGAAAATTTTCCAAGCCAAATCCTTTTCGTATTAACCCTATTTCACCAAATTTACATTCTTAATTTTTTTTATATAACACCAAGTTTTTTTAATCTCAAATTAAGAAAACATTTTTCTCAATTTCATGTATGCATTTTTTTTATACTATTAACATGTATGTCATTTCCTACTATTAACATGTCATTAACATATAGCAATTGAATAAGATGCTTCTCATATATACTCTTTACATACATACACAAGCCATCTAAGCTTTGTTCCAAGACTTTCAACATACATATAACTCCTCTAGGCTTATGCCAAGACTTAAAATACACATACAAGTCTTTCAAGCTTATTCCAAAGCCTTTAACATAGATATAAGCCCTTCAAGCTTATGCTAAGTCTAGGCTTTGTACTAACACTTTCAACATAAATACAAGTCTTCAAGACTTTTGCCAAAAACTTTGATGCACAATTATTCTAGGCTTTACTTTAAAATTCATATTTGAGTCCTCCAACCTTATGCCAAGACTCTTGATATACATTTTTGATAATTTAAAGCCAATAATCTTAACAGTCCTTCAAGCTAAAGGTAAGACTCAACATGTGGTGAATAAATGCTTCATTCCACAACCTTGGTGCATATTTTACAAAGCATATGTTTTTTTTAACTTCAATATGTCCTCAACATTATCATTGAGAAAGAACTTTTTCATTTCCATTTATTGCAAATCATAAAATACTACATTACTAGTGATGATCTAAGAATGTTAAATTTATTGAAAGGAAGAGAATTTTATCATTTCTTTCCAAGAGACTAATCAATTCCCTTGAATGGATAAAATGTCAACATCCCTAAATTTCTTTCACTCTTAATGGTAGAACTTGATTCTTTAGTGTCGACTCCTCATCTTATTTGCTAGGGAGAATTTCCCTAGTAGAGGGAAGATGACCCTCTAAAGAATTTTTATTAAAATCAATAAATACAAGATACATCTTTTCAGAGTTTTCACCTTGAATTGGATTTTTAGTTTTCATCATAGATATTTCTTAGACTAAAATAAATGCATTAGAAAACTCTCTTAATATCATCAACCCCAAACTCTTTCAATGCCATCAACCTTAAGACACAACGTACAAAATCTTCCTCTTAATAACGAGGAAGGATTATGTAACACCCCTATTACTTATCTATAAAATCCTATAAATAACTAATAAAGATGTTATAGAACCCCGAGGATCTAGATTTAACCTTAATTTACTAATTCAAAAGAAAGCCATAAAATAAAAAATATATAATTATAAGCATAAAAACAGTAGAATAATATAACATAGCAAACTTTTAGATTACTTGCACACATAATTAAATAAAATTTAATAAGAGAAAAATAGAGATTTGTGCAACCACAAAAATTAGATGTTAAAAAATTTCACTAATTGCATCATGACATAATATACAAACTAATGATCCCAACTACACTTGTTTCACCTTAATCAGACATCTAGGAACAAATATATTCAAGGTTAAAGTTTACCAAATTTATTAATAAAACTAAAACTAATAATTAAATAAAATATTAATATATAATATATAATATTAACGTTTTCAAAACATATATTGCACACTGAAATAAAACTTGATCCTTGTAATTTAGCGTAAAATTTATGGGCCATAGATAGAGATTTCCAGTAAAATATTTAAAAATGTTTTCAGTCCAAAAATGCCACAAATTTTCCAAAATTTCAAAAGAAATCCAAAAATCTTTATAAAATTATATTTTATTCAAGCATCTTGGAAGGCTAGGTCTTGTTTACCCTCATTGTCAAAGGAATATACTAACAAATCTTGGAATAACCTCACTACTATCATTAGATCACCCTCGTGATCCCAAACAAGTCACTAATGACCAAATCTTAGTAATAGCTCCACTACTAACATCATCAATGTCTAAGGCACATATATCTTTGGAAGGATAGATCTTCACTATGCCTCACCACACACCACTAGACTCAACTTCTCATTGCCATGGTCTTGGCTAAATCCATTGCTCACCTGAACTTATGAATCAAAATCCAAGATAGAAAATCCATCCAACCCTTGTTTCTATGGGATGGGTCCCACTAATGAACACTCCACTGCTCAAAAATTCAAAAGGTGTCCAAATTGGCCAAAAACCCATAAAAGCTCAAAATCTATAAATTTCTTGCAAATTCATGTTTATGTCATGAGAAAATCCCAAATATTCATAAAATATTCAAGGACAAGTTGGGCATAATTTCTACAATTTCCAAAATTCAACAAAAAACTAAAAAAATTAGACGAATAGGATTAAAATACTATTTTTTTGAAAACAAAAGCCTAAAATTACAAAAAAAATCTAACAAAATCTTGACATATTAATTAAAATAATAGAAGAATAATAAAAAAACAAAGAAGAAATAGAGGAAAATCCTCTTCTGTAATGCTAGTGAAAATAAGTTCTAATGCATAATATGCATATGTTATATGCATATGATATATATGTTTTTCCCTTATTTTTATTCACACTTGAACATGCTTCTTTTGCTTGACTTTTCCGTTCCTCAAAAAAATTTGATTTATATCTTATTTTTTTATCATTTTCATTTTCTTAAGTTCATTTCTCCTTTTTTTCTCTCTCTCAAACACTCATAACCCACACACTTGAGACTCAAAATCAAATTCTGTTTGAACCTAAAAGATCCTTATTAAGTGTTCTCCCAAATCATATGCTAAAATCTTATCTAGGAATTATTTATCATGGTTTTCTAGTTTAAATGTGGAAAATTTTACAGTATTTTAGCAAACTAGAAAATGTGATATCTCAAAAATTGTAACTTCAATTCTAGTGAACTAAGAGTCAAAACCTACATTTTTCAACATTCCAAACACATTGGTAAAGTTAGATCCTAGGTAGGACATTATCCTAAGGTACTTCCTTAACAATACCAATTTATGAAATATTTAATTATAATTGCAAAAATGAACTTCAAATCCTAGTTTAATGACAATAGGTAATAAGGGATATAGTCTGGGTAGGGTCAAGGTCCATAATTACTTCATGAACAAAGTATTATATAAGCACATGTACATAATAAAATAAAAAGATGCATAACTATATGTTCATAATAAAGTAGAACTATGCATAAAGAAATAAATAT
Organism: Gnetum montanum; assembly: GCA_015680685.1. NCBI lineage: Eukaryota > Viridiplantae > Streptophyta > Gnetopsida > Gnetales > Gnetaceae > Gnetum > Gnetum montanum. The sequence continues at coordinate 76,185 of MNCI01001727.1, read as the reverse complement.
GCATAGTCAAATACTTGTAAAGGCATAATAACTAACAAAAGAAAAACTTCCTAGGATAATTGGATTTCAACATTTAACCATAAATATAAAGTAAATGTCTGACTAAGCTCCAATAATAATAAAATAAATGATATAAAACTTTAACAAAACATTTTGGCAAGAACATTACATTCACTTACATAGAAAACTAATAACAACAAAAACAACAACAATAATAGTAATGATAGTAATGCATTCTTATGATTTAACCAAAAATATTAGAGCTAATTCATTGAAATGCATTTGACAACATTAAAAAGTTAACATATGCATTAAATTAAATAACTAAACCTTACAAATTCTTTAAATGTGATAGATTACATTTTGATATATAACATATTTTAGAAATTTTAAAAATATTACACAATAGAGAAAAATTAAAATCCACCGCTTTCTAATTTTCTCATGAAGGCCTCCCAATTTGGTTGCTTGATAGGCACAAGGTTGAAATGTTCGATTTAACTATTGCCAAAGATTTATTTCATGTTGATGAGTCACAATTATATTGGCTACAACAACAAGGCCTCGTTGATGTGGCCTCGTCAATTAGGCCTCGTCGACAAGGCCTTGTCAATGCATCATATCATGCGTCGATGAGGCCCCATTGATGTAGTGTCTGTATTCAGCTGTAAATATGCGTTCACCAACTACATTTATGACAACCAAGATTTATTAGCAATGAAGATCTTGCTATTTGTTCACTTAAGAGTTAGAATTTTTCTCTCAAGTGCCAGTAGCAAGAGTCATTGAATGTGTAACGATGGAAAATGTCGATCGTTAGAAATACCGAGCGAAAATCCATGTACACAATTCCAACCCCAGATCCGTGCGAGGGCCATGCTGGAGAAAATAAATCCAAGGTGCCCTGAACGGTCTTGTCAATTAGATAGGGACTTACTTAATCAGTAAAACTTTTAGATCTTTAGGTAGCGGATGGTGAATTTTTACAAAGCGATATAATATTGTTAATCGTCTAAGGAATTGAAAATGATGTAAAAAATACTCGTAAAATATGTATTGGTGAAACAAAATAGATCGGATTTCGGAGAAGTATACAACCCTGAGATCTTAGATTTAATTTGTGAAATGAAAATGTATGATGTACAATGACTTAGCAAAGGGCTTCGTTTTAGATGAAGCATGCACAAATAGTAAGAAAACTATTCAAAGGTGAAACATATGAGGGTCGATCTACCTTGTTCTGGCCAAATTCGGGTGCAAGGAAGGTCAAAACCCGGAGTAGAATGTCTCTCAAATGGCTGCCCTTGGATAGACAAGTCTCGCTGATCACAACCAATGCTCTCACAGTCACTGATCTACTTTTTTTCTCTTTTCCAATCTTCGCTAAGGAGTTGCTGACAATTGTTGTTGTCCCCTGAAATTTTCCTTCTGCTGATTTTTTAACACCTGGAGTATTTATAAGTTTAGGCTCTAGAGAAAAACATGGTTTATGTAACATGTGTCCTAAAATTATAAGATGTCGTTGACTTGAAATGCTTATGTCCTTTAAGCTCATGACGCCACACTGCACGATGCTCTGGAGCGTAATGCGTTGTAAACCACTTTTGCTGGGATGCCTTCTGATTATGCTGCAATACGCTAGAGAGCGTATTGTTGCATATGAATTGTGGATGCTTGTACTACAAGGCTTTTGCTAACTTTACACTGCATTACGCTTATTTATGTTGTGCAGCATAATAAAGTGTAACACAGCAGTCTTACGCAAGGTAGAGATACCGTTATTGTGTTTCTTCTGGCTTTGATTATTACGCTACATTGCGTAATGTAGCGTAATAAAAACTTTGACCAAGAGATTTCCTGACATGCGTGGCATGCTGCAGACCATTTCTTAGGCCTTAAATTGTTTGTTACGTCTATTGAAGTCTTGAATTCTTGTCGACTCTGTTGTCATGGTAGACTGCCTTGTGTCGTTACGCTTCGCCAAGCAAAATTACGGTGAGCGATATTACACAATGTTGCATAAGACAGCGTAATGAACAAAAGGATAAAGTTTTGAAAAATTCGAAGGCTTCGACATCATGTATCCCTCTATCTCATTTTGTTTTTCCCGGATTTTTCCTTGGGTGGCACAATTGACCCTTAGCTAAAAGGGACTTGCTGCACCTGCATTTTGCCGCAAATCTCTACCCGAGTTGCAAAATCTTCTTTGGGTCTACTAATGCCTTACAATTTTTTATGGTGTTTTAATGGCCCCTCTTTGTTGACATTTAGAGGACTTGCCCGAAAGACGTCGACAAAGAATACAAAACACCAAAAAGGTAAAGGCACCAACAACGTACTTCGATGGTTGATCAAATGTCACTCGGCCAACCTGGAAATGCAAAAGTGAGGGGAAGGAAAAGTATGGGAGGTTCGGGGAAGACCCAAATACAAAAGAGGTTTAGGGAAGACTCAACTTTGTGAACACAGCACTTTCGCAAACAAGTTTTCAGGCATCCTCTCGCGATTGTATTGGCGAGAAGTTGTGCCGTTATACTGCAGACGAAGGGCTTGCATGGACAAGTTGTGTTACGCCCGCATGGCCTGGATGATTTGTGTTACATCCATTTTTTTTGAAAGACATTCCCATGAGGTGAGTTATGTTACACCAATTCACGGGTTTGATTAGTATTACTTGTGGCATTCCATGAGGCGAGTTGTGTTACACCAATTCATGGGCCTAATAGTAATACATATGTGAAGAAACTTTGTGCGTGTTCATATTGTGTACAAAAAAGAGGAAGCGAATGGAAAGGGTTGTCAAGCTTAGGGAAAGAGAAAGGAGAATAGGATGTTGGGTCATGGGGAAGGTAGGGTTTGCACTCCTAAGTGGCCAGGCTAATCTGAGCCACCATCTCAGAATGTTGTCGATACCTTGCCACTTCAGTGAATGCACCTTTGAACAATGCCCTCGTTGCAAGTGACTTGCAAACATAACAGACAATAGAGGACACAATTGAACTTCCTAATCGCTAGGGAGGTTTTTGAAACAAGTACCATCCAAAGCGAGAAGGAGCGATTGAGGCATTAAGAAGGAACTGTAGAAGGAGGCCAAGGTCCCAATCTTGATTCCACAGTTCAAAAATCTACCATCGACAGTCAGACTCACTGTATCCAACTGGCTGTGCAAAGAACCAGTCAGATGAATCTGGGAAGCCAGAGTCTGGTGGTAACAACGGGCAGAGGCCTCCAAGTTCATGGCTGATGAGAACTCCCTTGGGACTCCAAACGGTGAAGCTGACTTCCAGGAGCTACAACTACAAAGTGGTTGTCACAGCGGTATCTCCGAGGGGTCAGTAGAATGCCTTTCGGCATGTCCGAGGAATCAGGAGAATGCCGGTAGGTTGGCAATGCCAAGGCTGTCGCAACATCCCACCTGTTCTGCCTGGTAGGGATGCTGTGCAAGAATGGTCACACTCGCTTACTTTGTATATTGCTGGTGGAAGGATTCCAATTTTGAGTCCTAGTAGACCGTTACTACTGGTTTTAAGTCCCAGTGGACCATGGTCCTGGTTTAGAGTTTGGGTAGACTAAGGTGTGCTAGTTTTACGTCGTAGCGGATGGTCGTAGAGTTGTTTTATGGTCTTAGCAGACCATGCTGTGGGTGTCAGTTTCATGTCATGACCCAGGGAAAAGTCTGTGCTGGTTTAATGTCTTAGAAGATGAGTGCTTACCTTGCTAGTTTAACGTCATGGCGGACAGTCGTAGCTGCTTGCCAATTTAGCATCGTGGAGGACACGTGCAAGAAATGCCAGTTTTAAGTCATAGAAAATGTTCACAACTTTGCTAGTTTTACATTGTAGTGGACATTCAAAACTTTGCTAGTTTTATGTCGTAGCAGACATTTCTTACCTTGCGTTTTAGGCGAAGTCGATGTCTAGATGTAGTACCATTTCAAATGCAGGTGATTCACAAGATTCGATAATTCATTGTCGTCTGTATCTGCTAGCTTGAATGTCCCGTTACCATATACACCAATGACCAGAAAAGGGCCCTCCCAGTTCGTAGAGAATTTTCTCACTAGTTCATGAATGGCCTTGAGAACTAAATATCCTTTCTTGATCTGTCATTGATGCAGATTATGCCAGTGCTTCTATCTTTATTTCTCCTGGTACTTCTCGATGGTGTCGAGCATTTGAATGCGTTTCTCCTCTACCAAGTCTAAATCCACGATTTGAGACTCGTTGTGTTGAGTCTCATTTATAACTGTGGAGAGAACCATCCGTAGTGAAGGAACCTGTAGCTCCAGGGGCAACATCGCTTTAGATCCATAGACTAGGCTATAGGGCGTCCTGTCTGTAGTCGTTCGGCATGTCGTACGATAAGCCCATAGCACATAGAGGATCTTTTCGTGCCATCGTTTCTTATTACTGCTAAGCATTTTCTTGAGCAAATTGATAATGACTTTATTCTTGGCTTTTTCTTGACCATTCGCTTGCAGGTAGTAGGGTGAAGAAAAAGATTGTTTGATACCAAGGCTATCACAAAAAGATTTGGTTTCTGTACTACTAAATTATGGCCCATTGTCGGTCACAATATTCATAAGGAGTCCAAATCTAGTGACTATGTTATCCAAGATAAGATTGCAAACCTATTGAGATGTGATCTTTCATAAGGGAATAGCCTCAACCCACTTCGTGAAATACTCAGTGGCTGTGATGATGAAGTTATGCCCAACAGAAGTTTTAGGCACAATGGGGCCTATGATATCTAGTCCCCATCGTTGAAATGGTCAAGTACTTTGGGTAGTGTGTAGCTCTTTTGGTGACACGTGCATTAGATTTGTGTAACGCTGGCACGTGTCACATGTCTTAACCTTGGTAAGGCAATATTTTTCCATGTAGGGCCAATAATACCCTAAGCATCAAATTTTAGCAGCCATGGCTCGCGGGGCTACGTGTCCTCCACATAGTCCCTCGTGGACTTCACTAATTATTCGCTATGCTTGGTCTTTATTAACGCACGTCAGCAATATGCCATCAAAAGAACGTCTACAGAGAGTACTGTCTCCGATAATGACGTACTATCTAGCACGTTTGCGTACTGCATCTTTCTACACATGTGTTAGCTCATGCGGTGGTTCACCATGTAGAAGGTAAGTTTTAATATTGTCATACCATTCTGGCATCCCACCCACATTTGGTGAAGATATTTGTACTGCCTGAATGATGAGGTCTGCACACTCTATCATCAAAGTAGGCCAAGCAGCAAACAGATGCGGCGGTATATTTAATGCTAGCGTAGCTAGTGCATCGGCTAAAGTGTTGTCATTACGAGGCACATGTTGCACATCGGTCGTTGTGAATTACTTTAGGAGATCTTAAGTTGTATCGTAGTAGGGCTATAGATGTACAGCTTTGCAGGTGTAGACTCTAGTGATTGGATTGAAAACTAACATCGAATCGCCTCAAATCGCCATGTGTTCAATGTTGAGTTCTCTTGCTATTAATAGCCCTCTGAGGAGCTCTTCGTACTCTGCCACGTTGTTCGTACAAGGGAAGGTTAGGCGATAAGCATATAGATGCACATCCTCAGGTGAGAGCGTAATAACAATGACGGTGCTGCTACCTCTGGTTGTTGAAGCTCCGTTGAAATGCAACGTTGCTTCAAGGCCTGTTAGTACAGGGCTTAGACTATGAACATGTTCATTAGGAAATTTAGGCTCTATTGTGGCTTGGTTGTTAATGGGTGATGTTACAAGCTGGTCAACTATTGCTTGGCCTTTCATAGAAGATTGGCCAATATAGTGTAGGCCGAATTCTGCTATGATGGCCTTCCAGTGAGCTATTCTACTGTTCTCGTATAAATTGCTTGTAATGGCGCAAAAAATGTTATTTTCGTATACTATGTTAACCTAGCTACGGAAAAAATAGTGTCTACATTTTTTAAGCACAAACACCAATGTCAAATAGTTACGCTCTACTTTGTTGTACCTCGTTTTGTATGCAAATAGAGTGTGAATCAAGTAGTAGATAGGCACCTCTAACCCATCGTCTCGCTTTTGGTAGAGTAACGTAGCTATTGATATGACTGAGCTTGCCAAGTAGATGTAGAACGGTTGATCCCTTTGTGGTGGGAAGATCATTGGTAGACGCTAAAGCTCTACTTTCAAATTGTCAAACCTGTGCTGACAGTCATCGGTCCACTCAAAATTAACCCCCTTCTTAAGCAGGTGTTGCATAGGATGCAACTTATCTGTTAACCTTGAAATGAACCACCTGATGAACTGTAATCTTCCCTGCAACCCACGTAGTTGTTTGAGATTTGTAGGAGGTGTCATTTCAACAATGGCTTTGATCTTGTCGAGGTCGACTCGAATGCTTGTTTCTGATACTACAAATCCTAACATGCATCCGGTTTTGACTCTGAATATGCACTTCTTTGGGTTGAGCCGCAGGTTGTGTTTGAGACATCTTTTAAGGATTAACTCTAGGTCTCCTGAATGGTCCTTTGACTCCAAATATTTTACATCTATGTCATCTACATAATCATTCAATCTTCCTAAGAGATAATCACTAAAGATGTACGTCATAGCTCGTTGATAGGTGGCCCCAGGGTTTTTTAAACCAAAAGGCATCATGATATAATAGAAGGTTCCCCAGGGTGTCATGAATGTTGTGGTCAATTGATGTTCTGGATTGATACGAATTTGGTTATAGCCTGAAAACCCATCCATGAAGGATAGAAGTGCGTGTCTAATAGTGGTGTCAACCAGTTGGTCGATGTTCAGTAGTGAAAAGTTGTCCTTAATTGTGGCCTTGTTCAGATCCCGGAAATCTATACAGATGCGTATTCCTCCTGTTTTCTTAGAGACAACCACGATGTTAGACACCCAATCTGAGTAATCGACTACATGGATAAAAATAGACTGATATAGTTTGGTGATTTTATCACGCACTGCTAACGTGATTTCTTGCTTAATCTTCCGTGCTTTTTGTTTAACTGTTTTGACGTGTGGATCTAGGATTATGTTATGTTGAATTAGCCTCGGATCTAACCTTGGCATGTCTTCATATGACCACGCGAATACAGTGACATTATTCTGGAGTACCTGCGTTATATCGTTTCGTGGCTTTTGGTCTAGTAGAGAACTAACCTTAAGATTTTTTCTTTGACCTTTATGCGTAACCCCAGGGATCTCATTGAGAGGTTCCTCGATCACATCACCAGCTTCTAGGTCTAGCATTTAAGCTAAGTATTTTGGCCAGTCTGGGGACATTTCCGATGTTGCTATGGTTATGTCATGAAGGGAATGGTTCGTTTCTACGAGCGTGTGGTTGAACTGTCTATTGATTTCTCCGTATGGGCCTGTTAGGGATAAGGGTGCAGATAAAGCTGTGTCCATTTGTAAAGTGTCCTACAAAATTGTCAAAAAAGATGAAGGTGGTTAGAGGATGATAGACTAAGCATCGTAAATGTTAGCATGTGATTTTGTCTGTAAAGCGAGAGGTGTAGTGTAACTTATCAAGCATGTAAAGCCAACTGAATTTGAATTCTTTGAATTGTAATTAATGTGACTGGATTACGAGGTGATAAGATGTATTAATTTAGGGTCTTTTTAGACCGTAATTGATGCGATATCTATGAAATTAATGCCCTAATCTTTGGGCTCCATGTCACGCTGGCACCAACATTTTAGGAAAGTCCCACCTCAATTACGTATAGAATCAGTTAGTTTTGAGTCATCTTGGTATATAAGCTAGTGGTTCATGCTCAAAACAGGCTGTTAGATATTACGAATTTGAATCTAACTATTGGAGAATTAGAGCAGGAGCAAGGCATCATAGTTCAGTTTGCAGAGGTTTACTCAATCATGATTATGGCACCGAAAGTCAAAGGAAAGAATGCCAAATTAGGAAAGATCGACGAGGTGAAGGAAAGTCTGCAAAGAGCTTCACAAGCCATGGTGGAAGTCCAGGAAGTGAATCCACTGAATTGGTAAGCCGCCTCTCATCTGCTTGTATATTTTTTTTGTTATTTTGTAAAAGGACCTTGTATTGACACAAGGGTTTAAGTAGCATATATATGGTGTTTGCATAGCGTAACATTTGCGATATTACGCTTGAGCGGTATGCAATGTTGCTTTCATTGTCGTTGTCAAAGATAGACCTTGTGCTATGGCAAGGGTTTGGGCGATTTCGACTGCGTGACTTAAGCGTAATCTGTAGTTTTTCTGGTCATGAAGAGAGATTTTGTCTTGTGTGATAGGTTTCTATGTTTGTTTGATTTGCCTAATGATTTGCCTAATAGCATAATATTTATGTCCTATACAGTATTATGTTAAAGCATGTCCTTATTGTTTTGGACATCATGGGCGTTTTATGCTGTATTGGTGTTCCCGTAGCCAATCTTCCTCCCTCTCATATCCTTTTAAAGGGGAAGGCGGTGTGGTTTCAGAGAGGCACGCGGAAGTTTCTACAGTTCTTACTGTGTAATTTTAGCATTATCGTCTGGTCACATTTATCAGACGAGGTATCTGCTGCTATTCTAGAAATGCTACTGGTTGGATTGACATAGGGTATCTTGTCGTTCCTAATAGATGGCACCGTAGAAGTTACGTGCGTGCAGGATCACGGAAAAAGCACCAAAGGTTTGAGGTGTTTGAGTTGGATCTAGGATATGCCCAAGTTTAACTACTATCACGTCTATAACACTCTGTTCGTGGCCCGCTATCTCATAACCTATTTCCAGAATCCACCTGGTGTTGTGTATTACGCAGGCAGGTAAGTTTACTATTTTTTCATTTTAACACTATATGTCAACTATTGTTTGAATTTATGTTAAGTGGAAAATACCTGACTGTCTTAGTTGTGTAGGTTTTTCGTCGATGAAAAGGATCTCCAGGGTGATAATAACACATTTTCCCTAGCTGAAAGTGCCATAAAGGAATTCACCTCTATCAGCAACGTGTGGGCTGCAGTTATGGATCATCTGATATTTGAAATCCCGATGTATCCTTCTCATCATATTGACATCTTTACTAAATGTAAAAATAATGGATGGTTGGACAGCGAATGGAATTTGGACCCTCTTCCTACTTCCGTAGATATGCGGATAAATATCCCTCCGTTCCCGTTGCCATTTGGGCCTAGTGAGTGTTACTGTAATGATTAATTGTACGATGCTATTAGTTAAAAGAATGTGTAAATAGCCTTATTGTATTTTTGTTTTTGTACAACAGTCAAAGAGTCACGGGAGATTACGATAATGGTCTCTGTTCATGAAACAAATAGCCTCCTCTTCCGTTATGGCGACATAAAGGAAACACAACGCTGACTTGGCCATAGAGTAGCCCCAACTGTGTTAACTAACAACCTTCGGGAAGCATGGCTATTGGACCTATTTTTGGCTGTAACCCCTGATGCCCTTGCAAGTGAGATGTTGACCCTATTCAACTCCTTTAGTGAGGGAGCCGAGCATTTTTGCACGTGCATGCGTAACGAAAGTGTAAATTTCAACATTAACGCTCAACTATTCACAGACCTCTTCAACGTTCCCTCTTTTGGCCTTCCTATAGAGGAAAAGGAAAGGAGGAGCTTAAAGTGCCAGGAACAACTAGAGGAGTGGCTAGGAGTCAAGAAGGAAACTAAGGGGATCTTCGGTGAAAGGATCCATTTACAGATGGCCAAGACAATTTACCCCCTATTCTGAGCTCAGGCCTTCCCCAAGACACTCTCGCAGGGGAAGTTCCTCACCATAGATCAGGCTCGAATCATGCGAGAGGTAATGGAGGAGGGAACTCAATTCAATTGGGTGACCTATTTTGCCGAAGGCTTACATGCTGAAATGGTCAGACTTCGCAAGAAGTCTAAGTCTCGTTTTAGCGTGCATTTTGCCTTCTTTATAGCCTACCTCCAGCATTTTTTTGAGTTCTTGATGATCTAAAGGAATGGAGTCTAGATGCAACAAGACCACGACCAGATATCCAAACTGTGGATTTCCCACCTCTTTGGCACTACTCGGTCGTAGGACCCTCTTGAAGGAATAGGGGAGTCATTTTCTATAATGACAAGGGATATGGTAGCACCTCGAAAACGGGGTCCATATAGCATGGGTGGGGTGCTCCCCTCTTATACTGGCAATGCGTCAAGAGGGAAGCATCTGGTAGCCAAAATAGTCAACTCGTCGGTGCAACAGAAGAAGCCTCGTCTAACTGAGGCACCGGTCAAGCCAGCGGGTGGCAAGGGAAAGAAGTTGAATGTCAAGTTTCAGCGGAGCAAACCTCCGACTAGTATGTATAAATTATTGTTGCATCATGTAAATGAAATTCTGACTGTCTTAACAATGTTTTACGCAACTGCCATTTTTGATGCAGAGCAACTAACCCCTAAAATAGGGGCCATTGTTTTACGAAGTGCGGAAAGGACCCAAGTTTTGGAAAAGGAGGCCCCAGTTAATGAAAAAAATGATGCACAGACTCTCGTGCGTGAGGAACGGAGAGAATCGGGAGGTGTCGAAATACCTCCAATTGGGATAGGGAAAGGTAAATAATTCATTACGCAATCTCTTTATTGTTACATTTAGGAAAACTGTTCTTTATATCTCTGTCTTGTTTATGTAACAAGTGACTAGGGTGAACCCTCATCGACCATTGCGAGCCAATCTTGGGGCAAATTTCTTGATAAATTCGCCTTCATGGAAGGCGTCATCAACGAGATAATCGGCCGCTTAGAGCGGGTCGATCCTAGGGTTGGTATATTACTGTTTTCATACTAGGGTAGTTCTATTATGTAATTACGCTATGTAATTATGGCTAACCTACAATTTTTTATTAGGAGCTCACCTCCGATGGGATCCAACAGAACCTATTGACCTAGATACCATCGAGCCTCCATCAGAGGCGACAGACGTACCACATAGCATTTATGATGAAATGCGTAAATGCATGATACGCTCAGCTCACTCCTTATGGGAGTGTCAAAATGTCAATGAGGACCTCTAGAAGAGACTACAAAAATCCGAAAGGGAGAAAGAGTCTCTGATGAACGAGGTCGAAGACTTGAGGTAGTGGAATGAATTCCTGCTATTGAAGACTGGCGGACAACTATTATTGATTATGCTCGTTATTGGACCGTAGTAAAAAATAGTGTCCAGACTAGTCACGAATTGGTTGAGCAGCGGATGCAAATGGATCTTCTGGCCCAGAAGAACTAGGACTGGAAGGATTTTTACCCAAGGGTTCAAGAGTGGGGACAAATGCAGAAAGATCATAAGCATGTCTATAAGCAAGAAAGTATTTCTTATCGACATCATTATAGAGATTCTACCGTTGAAGCTCAATCCTTGCAATTATTCCTCGACGTCATCGGTGCTTCCAGGGCCTATGAGAATTTCCAAGAACATGTGATGGTAAGTGATTCTCCAGAAAGAGAGATGACTCTTCTTGGAGGGAAGGTTACTGTCCCTTCTTTCTTCCCCAAACCACCCCAGTGGACCAGTGTGGAAAAGAGGAAGATTAAGGCTGGAGCTAATCTGGGAGATGGGGTTTGGTCTGAGCTAACTGAAGATGAAATTATGCAACGTCTATGGGTTGGCTTGGAACAAATCCCTTTTGCTACTGATGCTGGATCATCACAAGTAAGTCTTATCGCTACTGAGTTTTGTTTCTGTGCACACTTAACTATTATTACTATGTTAATGTACATATTATGTCTAATTTCAGGAGCTACACGAGGAGGGTCAAGATATGCCTAACGAAGGTGTCTATCTAAATGAAGAGGGGGCACAAGAAATAGAGTGTGACGGAGGGGATCAATGCCTTGGCAAGCAAACCCTTGCAGAAGATCCCTGTGAAGAGGACCTCCCTTATGAAGGAGTGGCTCATGGTAGAGATGGCCCGTATGAAGAAGATTTGCTCGACTTAGAAATAGATCTAAGGGATACAGGAGATAGCGGTGATAGGGGGGATACGTAATATGACTAGGCATGGTTTTATTGTGGGAGAGTGAAATGAAAGAAAATATTTTTGATACATTTAAGGATTTTTCATCTTAAGCTTAATGTTCTTTTGCTACTTTTATTTATGTGATGCATAAATGGAATCGCACGTATATTGGTTATGACAATTTACAGCTTTATGCATAAAATAGAGTTTCTAGTTTTAAGCCGTTGCGGGCCACTAAGTGATGCATAAAATAGGATTGTTAGTTTAAGGCCACTCCGGACCATTGAATGGTTTTAGCATAAAACGTAATTGCAACTGATAGTTTAAGGCCATTCTGGGCCATTGAATGATTCAAGCATAAGTCGCAAGCGTAAATGCAGTTGATAGTTTACGGTCATTCCGGGCTGCTAAGTAATGCAAGTGCAAAGCGTAATCGGTTAGTTTAAGGCCATTCCGGGCCATTGGACGTTTCAAGTGTAAAGTCATGAACATGATTATTAGTTTAAGGCCATTTTGGGCCACTTGATGTTTCAAGTGTAAAAGATGTAAATAGCGAAAATAGCAATAAAGCGTAACTATAAAACAAATTCGTAATGAAAATAACTGATGGAAGCGTAAAGTCAAAAGATGAACTTTATAGGTATTCATAGAACATAAATAAAACAACTGATGGATAGGTAAAAATAGCTTGTGGGTATTGTGTTTACATGGACTATATGGCGACTGGACAACTGAGTCTGATGCTAACAATGCAATTGCTTTTCTATTGCTTTTATTTTTAAGGACATGTAAAGATGAGAGGGTGTGTGACTTTATTCGTTTATGCTACCATCCTCTCCCTAGAACGACAGCTCTGCCAGACTAAGCTGTCATCCGCCACTATTTTGACTTGTTTGAGTTTGTGAATAGAGGGTTGATTCTCAAGAGTTTCAACGTCTAAGCCTTGTTCTGTCTCAATATTGTTGATAGCCTTAGGGGTTATTTCATCACCATGTATGACCACCTCTCCTCCTGCATAAGGTAGATGGATCTCCTAGTGGATAGGTGACTGTTGGCACATTTGGCCATTTTATGGAACCTCATGGGTTTGATTTTGGTAAATTTTCAATAACTTATAAGAGTTATCAAAAGGTTGTTGGCATATCAAAATTCAATTGCCTAGTTATTAAGACTTTGTGATGAGGTTCTATCAAAGTTTGAATGACATAATGGGATTGTAATGAGTGTAATTTTGGGGCAAAATATAAAAATATATAAAAATTTTTGGCTATTCTAGACATTAGCAAAATCCACTGCTGGCGCTCGAATGGATTTTGGTGGAAACATTGGAATGTCATTTTGCAAAATATTTCAGAAATACGAATGTGTCAGTCGCGCGCTTTTGTAGCTCCTGATTTTGGCACAACTATCAAGAATGGCTAGAATTGTGCCCTGAAACCCTTGTTGCTGCCGAAGAAAATCACGCTAAAGACCATCCGTTGCTATTGCCGTCAAGGGTATTGTTGCGGGAGACGAACAGGCCGTTGCCGTTGCTCCGCGCGCCTGTTTGTGCGTGAGCCGATGAGCCAAGAGAAGCAGAGTCAATACCAGCACCTGCAACAAAGCTGTACGAGAGAACAACTGTGGGAGAGAAACCAAACGCGGATTGGAAGCCTTCGTCCTGCGCATGGCAGCCATGACCTCGGTCACGGGGGGTTGTTTAGATCTTACAAGAGGCATGGACGGCGGGCAAGCAAAGGGAGATGGGGACTACAACGACAATGCCAACACGCAGTCATGACGGTCGTGTACAGGAAACCCCCAAATTTGAACCTGCATTTTTTGTGTGAATCTGCAAAAATATAAAAAAACATAGAGGGAAAAAGGGCAGTGAATAGAGAGCGGATAACAAGCAGGCGTGTTCCTAACTTATCCCTGCAACTTCCAAATTTTTTGCAGTTACTTCATCGCTTATATAGGGCTTTTCCTTCCGAAAGATTCCTTTCAAATTTTAGGTGGTAAGTCATCCTCCTATAACTTACCTTCCAAAATGGCAGCCATGTCCAACGCCGATAGATTCGGCATCGCATACCAGTCCGATGAATATGGCAATGAAGACACAGAGGCACAGCAAGATAAGTGACCAAAGATATTTCTGGCCGATTGCAGTTTATTAAATAAAATTTACAATACCATATACACTAAATATAAAGCTCCAGTTATAAACTTACCTTTTCTAATGTGTCCCAGGACTTCAAAAATATTGTTGGTAAAATGTTATATAAGTTATATTATAACTACAAATATTTGTAATAGTAATATTCCCATGTTTATGTATATAATATTTAAAAGTATAGATATAACTTACAAAGCATAAATCTCTACTAATAATATGTATAACTTCCTAAATAACTCCTTCCTAATTAAATGAGTAGGTTGTAACCTCCTTACTTGGGAGAAAAGTTAGCTAGGATATTTTTGAGATTTTTTGTGATATTTTGAGATTGTAACTTTCATATACATCACTTAAAAAAAAACTTTACATCTCATCTTGAAGAGGCAAAATTAAAAGCATATATATATGTATGAAGTAAGTTGCCACTATTAGCTTGTGTTCCTATGTATCTTAGGAATTGTTTTTTTAAAAAAAAATTCTATACTATTGTAACTTCCAAGGCCACTTGTCAATTTCTTTTTCCTCTTTGGTGGTTGCAACCATCTAAAATTGTTGTAACTTACCTAACTTGTTGGGCAAGTAACTTACCTAACTTGTTGGACAAGTAATCTCCTAATTGGTTGGCCAAGTTACTTGGGAGAGAAGTTAGGTGAGATATTTTTGAATATGTAACTTCCCTACCTACCTTGGAACCTTATAAAAAGGCTTCAGGAGGAGGAGGAGAAAGGATTTTTGGAAGGGGGGAAGACTTGGAGAAGAAGATTGGGAAGTCTCACATCACACTTGGAAGATTTGTAAAGAAGATTTCTTGAAAGATGGCTTGCTAGAATAAAGATTTCAGCCTCTTTGTCATGGTCCTATGAGTTATGCATTTCATTTTTTGTTTTTTTTTTAAAAATTTCTTAGCTAGTGGTTTCGATAGTATCATCCTTGGCGAGTAATTTTGGGACTTTTAGATTGCTCTAATTGTTCTTGTTGCCCAATAGAAATTTCTATTAAAATTTTGCCATAGAAGCGCTAGTGAATAAAAGCCTTAAGAGCATTTTATTAGTAAATTTCGTTATTGTGCAACATTTGGGAACTGCTATTGGGTTGTTGGAAGAGAGCCTCTGTTTGTAGTCACGCCATGGAACAATTTAGTAGCCGAGAGGGTTCAGAAAATCTTTGGTATTTTGATGGGACCAGAATAGCTTCTTTATCTTTAAAGTGATTTTCCGTGTTATTTCAATCAGAAATTGTCAAGTCTTTTAAAGGTTCTGTTTGAATGCAATCGTTGGCATCTATTGTCTAGTCAAAGTGGAGTCTCGTACGTGGTAGTTTACGCAGCGATTTTTGGTAGCACAGTAGGATTGTCTTGAAGATATTGCTTGGTTGAGCCTTGGAGGTTTGAACAATTCGTAGATATTGAATTTGGAATAGCTTTATTGCGAAGTGTTTACTCGTGTCATTTTACCTTGTTTAAATATTTGAGGTCCACACAAATCTGCTTTCTTTTCTTTTCTGTCTATTTCCATTGAATCTTGCTCTATTTCTAGTTTTCTTGTGGAACTACCTCTTTCTCTGGGGAAAATTAGGAGTAGATTTGTAGATTTGTGCTCAAATGTTTTTGCAAAATTTTACTTGTTACAAGCAGGTATTATAAGGACCGCGTAGACTAGGTAGTTGAACAAAATAGGAAAATTTCAATAACTCACAGTACTGGACAAAGTTGGCTGAATCTCTTTAAAGTAAGTCATTTGTAGTTCACACACAAAAAAATTGTCACATTTCATACAATCGCAGGCTGCAACAGCACACACACATACTCACTTTAACTACTGAGTTATTTGGAGGTATCCGGGCCTTGGTGTAGCCAGAGACCAGCAGGCACCTAAATCCTGTTCGAGGACACTCATTGGTGGTCACGTCCCAAACGATCGCCAACAATGACGAAACTGCCCTCAGCTGAGCTAACCAGGATCTCCCTAGAATCATATTGAAGCCAAGCATTTCTTAGACGACAATGAATGTTACATTCGTGGGGAATTTATCCCCAGCCATAAAGTTGATGTGCACTGTCCCTTTAACTTACACTCGTGCCTCGTTGAATGATTTTAGACATGATGTCGTTGTAGGATTGATTTGATCGACCAGACCTAGCTTATGCACTATAGGGTAAGGGATGACATTAGTAGCTACACCATCGTCTACATGCACCCTCCGGATTCGGTGTTGGTCGACACGGATGGTGATGAACATGAGCTCTGTTGTCACCTGACCCTTTTCAAGGTCATCCTTGATGGATTCATCACGAAATGTCAACGGAATGGGCTTAGGTTCTTCAACGGTAGGGGGTAGCATGATAGAATGAATTACTTCCTCCTCCGTTGGTAAGCTTTCGTCCATGGGTATGGACGTTAGCATACAAACCATGGCTTCGCGATGTTTATGGGACATCATAAGCAAGTCATAGAGGCTTAACGTTGTGTTTTTTTGTTTCAAAGCCTATTTGACTTGCGTAAAGACATCGAGAAGGTCTTGGCTATGATCTGGTAGTCTATTGCCCTTTTCCTATTCCATCCATCCTAAGAGACAAATTTCTCAGGGTGGAGTGACGTCAGTCAGAGGGCTATATTTCTTTTTCCTGGGAGAAGATGATTCAACTTTTGTAACCTTGTCTTGTTTGGAAGACGTGGGCAAACGTACAGAAGTAGGAAGTTCAGATAGCAGTTGATGTCTCAATTTAGAGGTTTGCCCCTATACAAAAGAAGCAGTTGGTGGTTGGGGGATCCTAAGGACAAAGGGTGTTTTAGGAATGGGCGTGGGCATGGCCGCAACTTTTCTGGTAGCTTGTGATCGAGTGACGATTTACGAGGGCACTTGAAGAACAAAAGGTTTCTTCGAAGCACTACTGGTTGGTACAGAAGGACCTGCCACCTAGTGTGCATGAGTAGGCACACACAACATAAAGGGTTGTTTAGGTTGTGCCTTGCCATCCCCGTCCGTACTCACCACATTGATGGTGTACTTTGCGTTGTTTGCATTCAACGGGTCTTTGTACACCTGCAATTCTTGGTTTTCTGGTCGTGCTGGACTACTACTGTCTAATATAAGATCACCATTTTCGATCATGCATTGAATGTCATCTTTCAACACCCAGCAGTACTCTGTGTCATGACCACACAACTGGTGGTAGTCACAGAAACGATCCAACCTAAAATACTTAGGAATTAGTGGTTCATTAGGCAAAGCCAAGGAAGGGTTCTTCAATAGTTCACAGTGACGTCTGTGATGCTTCAGGGCTTCATCAGATACCTTCTTGTTCTGAATATGGCCAACTCCCAGTAGTTGCTTCAGAAGTTCTAAAGGCTTTACAGGCAGGGCTGTATACTTTGAATGATCTTTACATTCAAAGTTCAGCTTTGGCTGCGAGGGTGTTTCAGAGGCAGGTGTTTCCTAGCCAGCGCTGTTTGTGCTAGTCATGGTCTCAGCGTGTGCTCCGAGTATCTTTTTATTGTTGTTCTTCTTCTTGGCACCCTCGGCTAAAGCGAGTACCGTCGTTGTTGTAGCCTTGCCTTTGTCCTTACCCTTGCTGTTGGCATTCTTGTAGGCCACATACGTCGAGTCTTTGCTAGTCTCAGCCGTGTCCTGGATGCTCTTAGTTTGAGCAAAGGCTTGGCTTAGGGAGTGAGGAACGAGGTAGTACAAATTTGACTTGATGAAGTTGTTAACTCCTCCCTTGAAGATGGCTAGCAGATGAGCTTCCGCGATAGGTTCACGAATTTCGTTCAAGGTGGCGCTCCAACATTGTACAAACTTTTGGAGCAGCTCAAGCGGATCTTGTTTAACTCCCATGAGTTGATCCAATGTGAACTTAGGTCTCACGTTGTATTTGAAACGTGTCACAAATTGGGTCAACAGCTCTTCCAAAGTTTGAATGCAGGAACATGGAAGTGCCCGATACCATTCCAAGGCTTTACCCATTAAGGACATAGCAAAGACACAGATTACCATATGCGGCCATTGTTGTAGCAGCAAGGATTCTGACCTAAAATTCACAAGGTGAGCATTAGGATCACCTTCCCCATTGTATTTAGTGAAATGAGGAAGGGACATCCCAGGAGGCAGTGATAGCATAGGGACTACTAGACTAATAGGATCATCATGGTAGAAATCCATGACTTGCACTGTATCGGAACCAATAGCCTTGAGACGTTTGACCTCCTCAGTGAGGGTCTGAATACATAAGAAAGCTTTATCTAGAACTATAGACGACGAGGCCATTTATGGAAGGATAGAAGGTAGAGCAGGTGGAGCTACACTAGGAGGCAGGGTAGAGACAACAGATTGGCCGATCAGGTGTACAATGGGGATTGTCCCCATGGGCAGGACTACCTGTGGAACCCACCACCTAGTAGGCTATGTAGATGGGATGACCGTCGTTGAGTGCATCATAGGATATGACATTTGTGTAATTGGAGGGAAAAGTGATGACCCTGCGGTGGGGTTTTGCGTTTGCGGTATTTGACTTTGACGAAATGGATTGTCAGAAATCTACGTAGGATGTGCAGTGAGTGAGACATTTTGTGTCCACGCCGTTGTGGTGGTAGATCCCATTGTGTGAGTTCGTGGGAATATGGGCACTGTGGACGACTGTGAAGCAGGCGTCATATGTACATGTGGGGACATAGGCGTGGACACACAATGGGATGGATTGGTTAAGTGCACCTATTGAGAGATGGCTTGATGGGAAGTGGTATGTGGAATATTAATTGAGGAGAGAAAATGGGATCAAGATGAATGTGGAACCTGATCGGTGTTTGAGAATGTCAAAGACGAGGTAACCCTAAATAATGGATTTACATGAGATGATGTGGAAGGAGGGATCACGACTAAATCATCGTGATCACCTCCTTCGAAGCGTGACTCCAGATCGTCTTGCCCATCGTTAAGCACTTCCTCACGGAACAATTTCTCTCATTGTTCTGTGGATGTCTTAGCCATTATCATTTAATCTAACATCCATTTTTGGTGATGCATCAAAGGGATCTTAGCATTTGGCAAAGGAACGAATTCCTTCCCATTGTAGTACATCAGCTCATATTCTCGTTTTTCTTCCAGTCCTTAGAGATACGTGCGCAAATTTGTTAATATTTTAGCATAGAGAAAGTTATAACTTTCTTTGCGCTGAGCCTGTCCCTTAGGTTCCTTATTTTGAATCTTGAGGGAGCAGCGTGGTCTTACTAGGATGATCGGCAGTTTGACAAAATGGGGGGTGGATTACAGGGTCATCAGATTTTTGAAATTGGTGATTTCAAAGTTAGCGGTGTCAACGACAGTGGTTGATGCAGCCATTTATGCGCTTTTTGGAAGTAATGATGACAAGGGAAAAGATTGGAAAGGAAAAGGTAAACTGGGATGACAATCAGGCTTTCTGTCTTATAGGATCCCAAAAGGATCATCGAAACGATAGATCTGCATCACACAATCTCGCAAACAACCGCGGAGGTGTTATGTTTATGCCGATTGGTAAAGGGTACAGACACCTTACAAGACTACCCAAAAAATGTGGATCAAAGGTTCAAGCCCTCCTTCTAGTGCCAAAAACTGTAACAACGGAAACGTCGGTCGCTGGAAATACCGAGCGAAAATCCGCATACATAGTTCCAACCCCAGATCCGTGCAAGGGCCGTGCTGGAGAAAATGAATCTGAGGTGCCCTGAATGGTCTTGTAGATCAGATAGAAACTTACTTAATCAGTAAAACTTTTAGATCTATAGGTAGCAGATGGTGAATTTTTACGAAGCGATATAATATTGTTAATCATCTAAGGAATTGAAAATGATGTAAAAAATACTCGTAAAATACGTATTAGTGAAACAAAATAGATTGGATTTCGAAGAAGTATGCAACCCCGAGATCCGAGATTTAATTTTTCAAATGAAAATGTATGATGTGCAATGACTTAGAAAAGGTCTTCATTTTAGACGAAGCATGCACAAATAGCAAGAAAGCTATACAAAGGTGAAACATATGAGGGTCGATCTACCTTGTTCTGGCCAAATCTGGGTGCAAGGAAGGTCAAAACCTGGAGCAGAATGTCTGTCAAATGGTTGCCCTTGGATAGAAAAGTTTGGCTGATCATAACCAATGCTCTCACAGTCACTGATATGCTTTTCTGCTCTTTTCCAATCTTCGCTAAGGAGTTGCTGACAATTGCTGTTGTCCCCTAAAATTTCCCTTCTGCTGATTTTTTAACGACTGGAGTATTTATAAGTTTAGGCTCCGGAGAAAAACACGGTTTATGTAACACGTGTCCTAAACTTATAAGATGACATTGACTTGAAATGCTTATGTCATTTAAGCTCACGATGCCATGTTGCACGATGCTTTAGAGCGTAATGCGTCGTAAACCACTTTTGCCGGGATGCCTTCTGATTATGCTACAATACGCTAGAGAGTGTATTGTTGCGTATGAATTGTGGATGCTTGTACTACAAGGCGTCTACTAAATTTATGTTGCATTACGCTTATTTACGCTATGTAGCATAATAAAGTGTAACGCAGCAGTCTTACGCAAGGTAGAGATACCATTATTGCATTTCTTCTGNGCAGCAGTCTTACGCAAGGTAGAGATACCATTATTGCATTTCTTCTAGCTTCGATTATTACGCTACATTGTGTAATGTAGCATAATAAAAACTTTGACCAAGATATTTCCTGACATGCGTGGCATGCTGCAGAACATTGCTTAGGCCTTAAATTTTTTGCTGCACCTGTTGAAGTCTTGAATTCTTGCCGACTCTATTGCCGTGGTAGACTGCCTTGTGTCGTTACGCTTCGCCAAGAAAAATTACGCTGAGCGATATTACGCAATGTTGCGTAAGACAACGTAATGAACAAAAGCATAAAGTTTTGAAAAATTCAAAGGCTTCGATATCATGTATCCCTCTGTCTCATTTTTTTTTCCCAGATTTTTCCTTGCGTGGCGTAATTGACCCTTAGCTAAAAGGGACCTGCTGCGCTTGCATTTTGCCGCAAATCTCTACCCAATTTGCAGAATCTTCTTTGGGTTTGCTGACACCTCGCAATTTTTTATGGTGTTTCAGAGTGTATGAATCTTTATTCAAGCATTGTTGTACCTGAGCATGATAGTTTATGTGGTAATAAAGATGAACTTCTTCATAAACCTTGTAGCATTCTGGATAGATTAAATATTTTATTTATGCATTTAATGTTTTTAATTATTTATTAAACATTTTCTAGTAATTAAGTTAATGAAAAAATTAAGCAAGATAGATTAAACACATAAGTACAACTGCTTCGAGTGTAACACATATTCTCTTGGTAATCCCAGTAGTATTATTGCTTGGTACGCTGATGAGATGCGATATCGCATGCACCGCGATATCGCGTCGTCCCCTACGATATCGCATACGCGATATCGCGGTTCGCCGCCAAATCTATAAATAAGAGGCGACACTCCCCTTATTTGGAATCATAGGCTAAAAGTAGGGAAACTCTGGTAGATTAATCACTCCAGAGATAGAATATTTTCCATGTGCCCGCAATAGGAGTCCCCAAGTGAACGGATCTTTATTCGAGTAGCTTTGTACTTGAATGCAAGTTGTGTACGGCAATAAAGACAAGTTTTTTGGATAAACCTTGTAGTGCATAGAATAGGTTTATTACATGTTATTTCTTACCTGTTATTTATTACCTACAATAGCACAACATGAGTATGACTTGATTACAAGCATTGACGAATGTGTACGGCTAATCAAGGAATCAGCTACTCATCGTGATTAGTCTCTCTCACCCTCAACTCTAGAACGCGGGATGAGTACGACTTGATTACGAGCATCTACGGATGTGTATGGCTAGTCAAGGAATCAGCTGCTCATCACGCTTAGGCTAGTTAAGTACCTCATTATGACCACTTTGAGCATGTGCGTTATGTGTGGTGATCCCAATAACGATTAGCGTTTGGTAGCCACAGTTGCATAGTTCAGGGTATGTACGGTAAGTGGGAATGGATGCTGATGCTAGTTAATTTAGACTTAGTCCTTAGTTAGAGTTAGCTAGTTTCTCAACCCTTCACCTCAATAGCATAGGAGAAGAATAAAAAAGCTATAAAAATCATATACCTCGGACTTACTTAACCATACACTGTGAAAACTACAAGTAAGTTTGGGAAGACAACGAATGATTAACCCCAAGTGTTCCATGGGGCGTGTAGGCATTTAGTTTGTGGAGTTTGACTGGATTGCGCATGCTATGCTCATTTCATATGGTTGAGTGTAGGGGTACCTCGCCACTCATCATTGGCACTGTTGCCAGGGACTAAGTGTTTGTACGCCAATTAGAACATAAGGGATATCACTCACATCGTTGTGAGCCTAAACGAACCTTCGGGTTAATCAAGAGAAAATTTATAATGGTAAATTAGCACACCGATAATAGTGCCTTCTTCTCATAAGAGCAACTCACCACCTAAGGATCATACACGAGACAGTCAGCAACATAAAACACAGAGCCGAAATCAGCCAAGTCCTAAATAGTATAAAATAGTCTATACTCATCCCTATGAGTATATTCCAGACTTCACTTTTATCCTCCATAAAGACGAATAGCTACGATGGAGAGATTTCCAAGGTAACATTGTGTTACCCCCAGATCGATCAATCTCTCGCTTGCTTTTCCGTGCCTTGGCATAGATAGGCATAACTGAATTATATGCTAAATACATTGCGGAAGATTTTGACATGAGAGATTATTATCCCACAGATGCCCAACATATGAGGGACTTATGATAGGAGAGTCAACATACTTTTCTGAAGAACAAAGGTCTACATGTCTTTAGCGAAATAGGAGATGAGGAACCCCTTATCACAGGTTCTTTAGCAAATGATGTTCCCCCTCCAAACGATGGTGAGGAGGCTGGGTATCAGAACCTACGATCAACGATACATAACCATGGTTCTGATGCCTGTGAACACCAACTGTTCACAGAGGGAACAACCACTCACGCTAAGGATGGGCACTTTGATTGTCACCACGATTGGGGCCGAAGCAGCCGAAGAGAAGGCAAGAAACATCGTCATGGCGATGGTTCCCCTTCTTCTTCCCTTTCTTCACATCATTCACCCTCTCCTTCCACATCAGAGTGAAATCATGAAGAGCACAATAGAGAGGATAAAGGTAAGAAGGACGAAAGACCTCGACGAGAAAGTTGAGAGAGAGGACAAGGGCATGAACGTAAGGAGAGTAGGGAACAACACAGACATCACAGGTGTCATGAAAGAGATGATTATGATGAACCCCTACTCACAACCTAAAGTATGCTTGACATAACGGAGGCAGTTAGGATTCCCACAAGACATCTAAAAGATAATCAGATCAAACAATTAGACATGAACAACATCCCACGATTTGAAGGGGGATACAATGCAGATCCGCAAAATCATTTACAGGCATTCCATGATGCCTACGCCTTGCTGAATATAGACAATGAGTGGTAGAAGCTTAAGTTGTTCGCAAGGACACTCATCAAAGGAGTAGAGAGCTAGTACTGGTCCTTAGAACCGAAAACCATCAAGAGGTGGAGTACGATGCTAGAACTGTTCAATGAAAAGTATCAAACATACTCCAGAGTGTTCAATTTGCACAAGCAGATCCAAGGCTAGAAGTAAGGTACACATGAACCCTTGGATGCTGCCATGGCCCGCTACTACACATTGTTACATCATTGCACAGGCCATGGATACGCTCAGCGGGATCAACTTCGCCACATCGTGGATGGGCTAAGGCATGAAACTAGAAGAACCCTTGGGACTTACGCCCAAGGGAGACTCTCACAACTTAGAGCCCATGAAGTTCATAGTTTGTTGAAACAAGTAGTAAAAGAAGAAGGTGAGCTACAAAAAAGGGAAAGTGTAGAAGAGTACAACTGTGATCCCTCTCTTCTAAAGAAGGGAGTGAAATTCTATGATGAGGAGGATGAGTCACCACTTGAAGAGTTGATGAACTAGAAAACCTTGCCGATCTAGAAATTAACAATAGAAATAGTGGCTAAGGTAGATAACGTATGGAGTTCCTTAGACTCTACAATTGAAACTATCTTAAAAATTGTAGAAGAGTCTAAGGTTGAACAAAGTAGTGACAAAGGTAAGAAAAAGTGGAGAGATTTAAGCCCTGCACATAACAAGGGTAAGGGGAAAATCACTAACTCTGATGTGGTTGTGGATTCAGACACAGATGATGATGGTGGATGTGAGATCTGCTACTATGGCCATCCTAAGGGATGTTGCCCCATCATCTCACATCTATAGGAGTCTGGGGTGTATGCGCTTAATCCGAGACTTAATCAATGGCAAACACCCCGAAGGTTACCTTATCCACAAGGTAACCCAAGGCAGTTCCACCAATCATTAACGTATTATCCAAGTGGAACTCCACCATAGCCCATCGGAAAACATCAGCAGTGGCAATACCCACAGTCATGGGGGATGCCATCGCCGAAACATCAGTACCCTTACCGGCAGCTTGACCCTTATGGGTATTATGTGCAGCAGCTGATTTCTCCAAGTGACATTATGAGTCACACAACCCCCAACCGTCACTACCAAGTTCGGGAGTACTTCAGAAACACTCCTTCTCCTCCGGGAGACACTCCATACCCACACCATCCTCCTAATCCATCTGCACCTCTTCCACCAGTAGTAGTTCCCATAACATCTCCTGCTCCAACAATGCAAGGGAAACTTCCTCCTCAACCGCAGCAACGTCAGGCTGCGAGAGCTGTAAATGTTCAACCCGCTGCTAGTTTTGACAACTGTAAAAAGAGAAGACCCTTCTTTAGAACCAAAAGCGCATACAAACTCTCACAACAACAAGCGGTTGGGCCCATGTACACTCCATCACCATCTAACACTTCGGAGCACCCTTCCATCCAAAATCAGAGCTTAATGCATACGGTTATGTTAACCCATACCATAACCGACTAGATCAAGGTAGGCCACCTTCCTAAGAAACTAACTGACCCTAGGAGTCCCTTAATCTACCTCCAAATCGTCATAAATGCACCACATCAAGCTCTTCTTCACTTAGGTTTCGGAGTCAACTTAATTTCATGAGAGATGTATCAAGCCTGGAACTTGCCACAACTTAAGAAGAGCAACATCCAACTAGAGCTGGTAGACCAGTCCATCACCATTCCCTTGGGATTGGTGGAGGACATCATTACCACTATGTGTGGTTGGTCTTACCCAGCTGATTTTTTGGTGATTGAAGTGAACAACAACAAAGGGGACTTCCCAATTATAATGGGAAGGGCATGGCTAAGCACAGTAGATGCATGCCTTAGGATCTGTGATCTTTCCTTGGAAATCTCTAAGATAAACATATGTGGAAAGATCAAGAAGAGGAAATTTCCATGCATCACATATAGTGATTCATCAGGTGATGACATGGAGGAAATGCCTCCATGTAACAGGTATGCTCTTGAAACTTTGAAACAAAGATGCTTGTATGTAACAACCATACAACTAGTAGTAGACACCCCATGGTTGACAACTACTAGAAGGAGCAACCAAATATGCATGGAACGAACTGAGGAAACCCATGCCCATAACGAAAGCATCTATACATTGGAATATGAGCATCACCAACTTCCACCCCTTAATCTAAGATCATAAATTGGGAGAAGTTGGGCACTTCTTAGAAATTCAAACAGGCGCTCATTATTTCGGATCTCTCCCTTACAACTCAGTCATGGGGGAGATGGCCACCTATGCTAATCATATGGGGCCCTTAGTCCTTTTAAGTTTTTATTTTTCACATTTTTGTTTTACACATTTTTATCTTACACGTTTTTGTTTTAGAAATTTCTTTAACTTTTCTAGTTTTTCTTTTACAAATTTCTTTAACTTTTCTTGTTTTTGTTTTACAACATTGTTATAATTTTTCCATTTGTGTGTGTGTGTGTGTGTGTGATCCACCTTGTAAGTTTTTCACCCAATAAGTGTTCAGAACGATGGTATGACTATTTTCATATTGATTTCTAATGTTTGGTTTTTACCTTTAACTCACAATGTTGATACTAAGGTATGTTTCTTTTAATAAGGCAGGCAATGAGTCCACTTCATCCATCCATCCACCAAGTTCTATGGTCTCTCTTGGCTTGGAAATGTACAGTCTCGTTCAATTAAGAACTTTAACGAATCGGTGACTGGGCATTTCTCAAACTAAGGAAGGACTCAAGGATTGAAAAGGGTGTGACTTCAAGGGAACCTGATGCTTTTGTGTTGGCCATTTTCTTGGGTGCTTGGATGTTTTCTTTTTGAGTTTTCTTACTATTTCGATATTACCCAATTATCGGAAGCTGAGACAATAAAAATAAAAAGTCTTTGCATGGTGTGGTTCTCATGCATAAAAACACAAAACACAAAACACAAAAAAAATGAAGAGAGAATTCAAAGCACACCCCTTAGATGAATAAACTTGGGCTACAGGCATTGGTTATGGAACCAAAAGTGTTCCCTCTAACTAAGGCCTTTCTTGCTTCCCATTCTCTCATTTGTTTCGTCAGAATGGTGGTGGCTCTTTGGAGATGCCTCCTTGTTATTCAAGAGGATGGTTTCACCAAATGCATTGATGCAAAGTCACTGGATGTGGTTAGTTTGAGGCCGGAGTTGGAATGAGATTTGCTAAGTCACATTAATCATGAAACACACAAGGGGCTGTACACCACCTTGTTCTTGGGATTCCATTCCATTCTCTTCTCTCCATCTTTCTATCCATTGTTCACCTCATTGCCAGTTGTATCATTAGTGTATATTTTGGTTGATGCATTGTTTTCTTTTTGGTAAATTCTTGCGGTTAAGACTTTGACTCTTGTTCCAAAAGACATTCCCAAAGCCTATGGACTCTTTGAATGTGGGTTTGTCAGGGCATTAAGGGCATGATCCTACTTTGGGAAGGACCCAATGACATTCCTATTTGGTGCATTAGTTAAGTTCTTTCCCTTAACATTTTGCAATTAATTTTATTTTGTTCATTTCCATCTTAACTTCCATCTCACCGAAATTTTCAGTTGTCCCTTTTTATCTCTCTTTCTTACTCCTTTTCTTTCTCCATTCTAACGCTACCAAAGGTTCGCGATTAGTCATGGGGGTATGGGGCCTGATTTTTTCGATTTTCTCCTAGCCCCAAATTTTTTGATTTTCTTCCTAACCCCAACACCTTTGGTAGTCATCAGTAATATATCTCCCGATCCATATCAGCCATACCACAACCTAGCCAATGAACTTACACCAAAGCAAGGTATTAACTACATTGAAATTCATTTACCCTTCCTAATATAAGACTATGTTGTGTGTGTAGATGGCGATCATACAACAACGAACTGGATCTAGAACAAACACTTGGAATGGAGCAGCACTGGAATCAGCTATGCAAGGAGCAAGATCAATGACGTGCTTACCGATGAATAACGAAAGGTGCAATCTTGGTGTTGGCAGCAGCAACACTTCTTTCTCTCTCTCTTTCTCAGCTGTCAACTAAGGCCTAATTCTAATAAGGTGTTCACCCCTATTATCATGAACACTAGTTTTGTCAAGTCTTGTAATGATGATCTGTTCACATGTCATCCCATTAGTTCCATTCCCCTCAATAATTCCATACCTTCCCGATATTATTGTAAGGAACTCGAGGATGAGTTTTCATTCAATCATGGGGGTATGATGAGACGTGATATCGCATGCACCGCGATATCGTGTATGTGATACCGTGGTCTGCCATCAAAAATAAGAGGCAACACTCCCCTTATTTGGAATCATAGGCTAAAAGTAGGGAAACTCTGGCAGATTGATCACTCCAGAGATAGAATATTTTCCATGTGCCTGCAGTAGGAGTCCCCAAGTGAACGGATCTTTATTCGAGCAGCTTTTTACCTGAACATAAGTTGTGTATGACAGTTAAGATGAGCTTTGTGGATAAACCTTGCAGTGCATGGAATAGGATTATTACATGTTATTTCTTACCTGTAATTTATTACCTGCAGTAGCGTGGCATGAGTATGACTTGATTACGAGCATCTACGGATGTGTATGGCTAGTCAAGGAATCAGCTGCTCATCACGCTTAGGCTAGTTAAGTGCCTCATTATGACCACTTTGAGCACGTGCGTTACGTGTGGTGATCCCAATAACGATTAGCGTTTGGTAGCCACAGTTGCATAGTTCAGGGTATGTACGGTAAGTGGGAATGGATGCTAACGCTAGTTAATTTAGACTTAGTCCTTAGTTAGAGTTAGCTAGTTTCTCAACCCTTCACCTCAATAGCATAGGAGAAGAATGAAAAAGCTATAAAAATCATATACCTTGGACTTACTTAACCATATACCGTGACAACTACAAGTAAGTATGGGAAGACAACGAATGATTAACCCCAAGTGTTCCATGGGGCGTGTAGGCATTTAGTCTACGAAGTTCGACCAAATTGTGTGTGCTACGCTCGGTTCGTATGGTTGAGTGTAGGGATACCTCACCACTCATCATACGCCCAGTAGGATAGCACTTGGTAACCTAGCAATGGATACGTGCGTTTAGGATGTGTATGAAAAGTGGGATCAAATGCTTATGTTAGGGCTAGTTAGACACTAGTTAATTAGTTAATTTAAATTAGTTAATCCAATTATTTTTATCTTCATTTGAACGACAAACCATAAAATACAAAATGATAAAAATTAGATGCCTCAATTACATTTAACCATAGTAGTGTACTTCACAAGTGTAATTGGAAAGACAACAATTGAACTTAAGGTAAAGATTCACTTGTGAGAAGACTGATGCACTAGAGACCATAAAGTCCATATAATTCAACTGAATCATGTGTGAATGCTTGTGATTCATATGGTTGGGCATAGGGGTACCTAGCTACTCATCATTGGTACTATTGTCGGGGACTTTGTTTGTTGAAATGTGCACTATCTAAGATTAGTGAATATTATTTATATCATTGGATGAACCCAAGGTCAACATCACTCTCAATGACATATAAACTACTAAGCACACTAATAATTTTATTTGTTTTGCAAAATGTCTTCTTCTTTCCATAGACATGAAGATGTCAAACCGCCAGTTCCATAGGAGTGCAAAGTGGTATATACTCATCCTGATGAGTATGTACTAGATTTCACCTTCATCCTACATTAGGATGAATAGCCATGATGGTGTGATATGAGGGCCAATATCATCTTGCCACTTGATATATCTATACCTGGGATGTTGCTTCAAACTCTTAAGAAGTTTACCATCATAGATATTCACAAGAAATACGTTGTGAATGGTTATGACACTTAAAACTACTATCCCACTAAAACAAAATGCAAGTGATATTGACATCAGAAGAAGCTCCATGAGGCTACGAAGGGGAAACATTTCACTAATCCCTTGTTCCTACTAGGCCAGGATGATAATAAGGATCCTTCCTTTGAAGGTTCTCAACATGAAGATTCTCTACCCCTTGTTATTGATGACAAGGGTGCAACCATGAACCTATGATCCACTATTCATAAATTAGGTTCAGGAAAAAGTGACAGCCAAGGTAGGGACTCAGGAAAACATCATGATGACAAGGGATCTAAGGATGGTGATTGGAATGAGCAAAAGAGTGGTGGCAAACACCGAAGTGGTGGTGGTAGTCCACCTTTCTCTTCATCCTATTCATCTAATTTCAAACATTCCTCTTCATTTGTCGATTCTCATAGAAGCCACCATCGAAATAATCATGATGAAGGTGATCAATGAAACAATAATGATCGTGAAGGCCACCAAGATCCAATGGGTGGTTGAGACCATAATTATCATCATTAATGTAGTGATGATGATGAACCTCTATTGGTGACTAAAAGTATGCTTAACATTGCAAAGATAGTTAGAATTCCAATAAGGCATATGAAAGATAGCTAGATCAAGTGCTTAGACATGAATAATATCCTAAGATTTGAGTAGGGATACAATTCTAATTTGCATACACATCTACAAGCTTTCCATGATGCCTGTGCCTTACAAAACATAGAAAATGAGTGGCAGAAACTCAAGCTCTTTCCTAGGACACTCATCAAGGAAGCTAAAAGTTGGTACCAGTCTTTAGAGATGAAATCCATTCGTTGATGGAGTACCATGTTAGAGCTATTTAATGATAAATACCAGATGTACTCAAAAATGTCTAATTTGAGAAGGCAAATCCAAGGTTGGAAATAAGGAACACATGAACCATTGGATACTGCCATGAAAAAATACTATTCACTCTTACACCAATGCTCTAGCCATGGTTATTCTTAGAGGGAATAACTTCACCACATTATAGATGGACTCAAAGTAGAAACTAGAAGAACCCTTGGGGTGTATGCCCAAGGGAGATTGTCTGAATTGAGAGCTTATTAAATCCAAAGGCTAATTAAGTAGGAAGAAAAAGAAGAAGATGAGCTATGAAAAAGGGAAAGTGCTAAAGATTATAATAGAAACCTTTCCATTAGGAAATGGAAGGTCAAATTTTGTGATGAGGAGAAGTCACCACTTGATGAAGTGGTGAATAGGAAAACCTTACCCATCCAAAAATCTATTTCTGGTATTTCAACAAAGGTTGACAAATTATGGAACTCTCTGGATGAAAAAATTCAAACTACTATGAAGATCGCTAAAGAATCCAAAGAGCAAATTAGTGATCGTAACCACAAGAAGAAAAAAAAGCTAAACATGCCTACCAAAGAGGTAAGGGCAAAGTTGCAATCGTAGAGGAAGTTGTGGGAATTAACTCTGATGATGAAACTAATTGTGAAATTTATCAATATGAACATCCAAAGGGTCATTGCCCTATAATGTTACACTTACAAGAGTTTGGGGCGTATGTATTAAATCCTTGGCTAACACGTAGGTAAGCACCTGGATGATTACCGTACCCTCAAGGCAATCCAAGGAAATTCTACCAACAACAACAAGCTTACTACCCAAGTGGAGCTCCTCCACAACCTTATCAACAATATCAAAAATGGTACCAACTAAAATCGTAGGAAATGCCACCACCAAGGAAATAGTATCCTTATAGGCAACTAGATCCATACGGGTACTATGTTTAGCAACCCATGTCTCCAAGAAGTTCTGCAAGTCATACCTTCATTTCAGCATCACTATTACCCTCCCTAGTACCATAAAACACATTTACCATCTACTCAAGGGGAAAACCCATATCCATATCACCCTTTGCATTTGTCTGCACACACACCTCCACCTTCAACCCAGCTACCTCTTACTCCATCCATGCAGGGTGAGATTCCTCCACAACCACAACAGCGAAATGCTACGAGGGATATACATTCATAACTAGCTTTTTAGCTGAGTGGTTCAAACAATCAATCCAGAAAAAAAGACCCTTTTTTTGAACCAACAATCCTCTTCAACCCTCACGATCTAGTACAGGTGATCATCCTACATCTCTAATACCTTCATCCTCTGCATCAAATACCTTCAAGTTCCCTTCAGACTAAGTGCCCCTTGGATTTGCACTATAATGCTACTAACTCATGCTATTTCTGACTAGATCAATGCTAGAAATATTTCCACAAAAAGATCTAATCAGGAAGTACACTCATTTACCTAAAGATTGCTAGACATGAGTCATGTAAGGCTCTTCTTGACTCTAGCTTCAAAGTTAATCTCATCTCCCATTACATGTACAAGGCTTGGAACTTACCATCTCTCAAAAAGAGTAACATCTATCTGGAATTGGTAGATTAGTCAATTCCTATCCCTCTAGGATTAGCAAAGGACATTGTAACCATAGTTTGTGGGTGGTCCTATCCTACTAATTTTCTAGTGATCAAGGTTGAAAACTACAAAAGTGACTTCCCATTCATTATGGGAAGAGCTTGGTTAAGCACGATCGGTGCACATATGGGCATAAGGGACCTCTCTCTAGAAATATCCAGAGAAAATGAATTGGACAAGATAGAGAGGAAGCATATTCCATGCATCACGTATAGAAAAAATGGGTGCAATTATGTGCAAAATATTTGGCTCATCCCAAATACATACATTAAGGTATGTAATTAGTGTGCACAAGAAATCAATATTCAAAGGTGTCTATACACAGCACCCACAAGACATGAGGGCACCTAGTGGCTAATAGCTAACTCTGATAGTAGCACATTATGCATGGAACCAACTAAGAGCCTAACATGTGATTATGTTAAAGGCATGGACAAACTTGAACAAGTTCATTTCCAACTCTCTAATGAAGATGATGATACTTGTTGGGGAGAGTTGAAAATCCCTAATAACTTCAAGCAAGAGCCCCTACAGCTAAAAAATTTACTAGTTGGCATGAAATATGAATTTTTAAATAATGGTAAACTGGTCATAATTAATGCCAAACTTACTCTTGAACAAAAAGAAAAGTTGTTAAAAGTGGTTATCAAATGGCCAATAGCTTTTGCTTGGTCATATCCTAAGCTAACAAGAACCAATCCAAGGATATGCCGGCATCACATTTACACTGACTTGGCCATGAAGCCTAGAATGTAGCTGTAGAGGTTGTTGAACCCCAAATTGAAGCTGATCATCAAGGAGGAAATTGAACAACTCCTCAAGGTAGGGTTCATCTATCCCATTGTGGATAGTGAGTGGGTTAGCCCACTCGTAATTTTGCCAAAGAAATATGGCAAGTGGTAGGTCTACATTGAATTTAGGCTATTGAATATGACAACATTTAAAGATCATTTTCCATTGCCATTTGTGGATCAAGTGTCGGATACCATATCTAGGCATTGTTATTATAGCTTCTTGGATGGTTATAGTGGCTATAATCGAATCCAAATTGCACCAGAATATCAGGCCAAGATAACATTCACAAGTCCTTGGGGGACTTTTGCATATTTTAAGGTATCATTTAGTCTATTCAATGCCACTGCAACATTTCAATGCTTGGTTCTTAGTATCGTCCAACAGCAGATCAGTAGTGGTGTGGAAGTCTTCATGGATGACTTTTTCACCTATGGAGCTACATTTGAGCAAGCCTTGGACTACCTTGAGCAAGTATTGAAGAGACATGTTGAAACAAACTTGTAGCTCAACTGGCAAAAGAGCCATCTCATGGTTCAAGAAAGCATTGTGCTATGGCACCAAATTTCACAAAAAGAGATTAAGGTAGACCCAGAAAAGATAGGGTTATCCAAGGAATAACATCTTAATCAAAGATCATTAAAGATGTTTGGTCATTCCTTGGACACATTGGCTACTATTGGCAATTCATAGAGTATATCTCTAAATTGCAAAATTGCAATTCATAGAGTATAATCTTTAGGGATGCCCAGTAGTTTGTCAAATCTTGTGAACATTGTCAATGAGATAAGGGGATCATGAATTGCATGGAAGGTCCTTAATAGTGGATTCAACCACTAGAACCTTTTGACATATGGGGTGTTAATTTCATAGGTCCCATCACATCCATGTCCAACGGAAAGGCATATATTATCATAGTAGTCGACTACTGAACAAAATGGGTGGAAGTAGTAGCTGTTATTGATTGTACATTATCCATTGTTGCTAAATTTATACAACAAAATATTGTAAATAGATTTGGGGTACCATGTTCACTGATTTTTGATAATGGAACTCATTTCACAGGTGCCACTTTTAGAAAATTAATGCAATGCTTGGGGGTTGAAATAAATAAACAACATCCTACCATCCCCCAAGCTAATGGTCAAGTAGAGGTAACCAACCAAGATATCAAAAAAATACTAACACAAACCATTAGTAAATATAAGAAATATTGAAGTAAAAAACCTAACGATGCTCTTTGGGCTTACTGCTCAACATGGAAACTTCCTATTGGCTATTCTCTTTATGAGTTGGTTGCAGAAAAATTCCAACACTCCTAATTCAATCTAAGCTTTATACACTCTCAACAACTTTTGATCTAAATCTTGACCTAAGTCTAGCACAAAAAGAAATATTGATCAACCTAAATTTTCTAGATGAAAATCAATTAGTGGCCCTATCTTTAAATGAAGTGCACAAGGCATTAAGCAAGCAATGTCATAACCTAAGAATACAAAAGGTAAAACTTCAACCAAGAGATAAGATTCTCTATTGGAACCCCACATAGGTACCTTAGAAGGAAAAATTTCAAACATTATGGGAGAGACCTTATATAATTGATCAAACCTTTCCCTCTAGGGCCATGTTGATCTACAAGCCTGAAAGCCCAAATAAAAAGCAGTTGGTCAACATCCAACAAGTAAAACCTTTCCTTGAACTAAGATAGGACAAAGCAATTACCATCTCGATGGATGGACAAAAATGTTCCATTTTTTAACTCTCCTCCCTCAAACTTAGTCATGGGGAAGATGGTCATCCATGTTAACAATCCATATGGCTTCTCAGTTTTTCTACTTTTTTCTTTTCCACATTTTTCTGATTTTACAAATTATTGATTTTTAGATTTTTCTAATTTTACACCATTGTTAGTACCTTTGAATCTTTCTTGATTATTTTACATTTTCTTATATATTTCACTTTGTTTTATTTTTTTAAGTGTGATATTTCCTCATTTTTACTAATAAAATTGCTTTATTACCATAGAACATAGTATCGTTGTTGTTGTTTACTAATGATGGTTTCTGCTTAAAGTTGTGATTGTCAATGTCTAGTTTCTATTTTTGAATTCTAATGTCTAATGAATTTAACATGGTTTATTTTTCATGGAATAGATAGTGAATCCATGGCATTTTCCCATCTAATAAACTCTATGGTTTTCCTTATTCTAGGGATTTGAGGTCCCTTCCATTAAAGAAACTTTTAATCAATTGGTGACCTTGGTAGTTTTGGAATTAGGAAGGATTCAAAAGGTTTGTAAAGGGTGTAACTTTAAGGCGATTCAATACTCTTCGTACTCTTCTACTTGCTTGAGTGCTTGAGCGTTTTTTATGAACTTCTTACCATTCCATTTCAACAACTAATAGGGAGTCAAATAAGTCTTTGCATGGTGTGGTTCCCATCCAAAAATTCAAAAAAATGATGAGAATTCAAAGAACACCCCTTAGACACAATAAACAAATAAGTCCTTGCATGGTGTGGTTCCCATTTCAAAAAAAATGATGGGAATTCAAACACATCCCTCAAACAAATAAACAAGCTACAAACATTGGTTATGGAACTAGAAAGGCATGCACTTATGCCTGAAAGTCCCCTCTAAGTAAGGCCCTCTCTCACTTCCTACTTCTCTCTTTTCTTCTCCTTGTGTAATAGTGGTTGTGTTATGGAAGCACTCTTGTGTCTCGTGTGGGTGGATCGGTCTTAGGGTGGCGATGCAAAGTCACTGAAAGCATATGGTTTTGGTCTAGACTAAGGATGAACCTTCCTAGATTATTTTAAACACAAATTCCACAAGGGACTTCTTATGACCTCAATTTGGAACTCCATTTCACCTTCTCTGTCATCCATCCATGTTTCCATAACTCACCTCACTATCGTGTTCTATGTTATGTTCTATGTCTTAGTCTAATGTGTTGGAATTCTTAGATAGATTCTTTTTGGTTGGTCCTTAACTTTTCATGATCATTAATCAACTATGGGACCCATGAACTCCTTAGTTAAGATTATGCAAAAGCAACAAGGGCATGAGCCTATTCTGGGGAGGATCCACTTGCATAACTTTTTGTTTGATTAGTTAAGGTTCCTTACCTTTGACATTGCCACAACCCCACCTTTTGCATATTCCATTATGTATTCCACTTAGTGCTCCTTAACCTTTTATTTCATTCATCCTCCAAATCATGTTTTCTCCATTTTTCCAAATTTATGGGCTCCAACACCCTCTTCTCATATTTTCATACTATTCTTGACCTTTTGAGCTTTCATTTGATACCAATTTCATTTAAAATTTCTTTGTTTTTCTCAAGTTTGACCAAAGTCAACAATCATTTACGGTGGTCAATAGCTATGTTGATGAATCACATCGATGAGGCCTCATCGACATAGCTCACCACATCGATGAGGCCCCTGTCAACGAGGCCTCGTCAATGTAGTTCATAAATCCTATATATACAACTATGAACTTAGGAATTTTTTACATTTTCCTCATAACAAAAAGAGACTTTTTGCAATTTTTCAAAGCCCAAAACCTCCCAGAGTCCATAACTTCCTAACCGTTTTTCCAAATCACTCTATTTTTTGATCTTGTACTTACTAGAGGTAAGCTCTGTATTGTGGGGCCCACAAACCTTAAGGTTTCCAATGAAAAATTGATGAAAATGTTTGGAAGTTTTTCCAACTCTCCAAAAGGATTAATAACCTTAACAATATACAAACATCAATTTTTTCAAAAAGTTAGACCTTTCAACAATATCTGGGATGAATTATTACCAATAGCACATAAATAAATAATAATTAGAATAATTAAATTAGCCATAATCACAACTTAGCCAAGTGTAACTATCCATAAGAGATAAAGGTATCCTAATTGATTTAAGTTACACAACAATTTCTAGTCCATGGTTTCATTGTGATTACAGATGGCACCAAAATCAAAATGCCTATGGGAAAAAGAACCTTCTCAACCAAGGGAAAAGAAATCCAAAGCTAAAATGGGCCAACAAGAACAAGCCCAAGAACCACCAGAGGCAACCCATGTAATCAAACCTCTTTGTGAGGAGCCCAAAGTGGAATTTTTCTAACAGATTTTAGAAGAAGAAGTGCCCACCACAGCAAGGAGAAGGACCTAGACCAAGGCTTGAAGTCACTTTGACTCAAGCCTACCTTGACATCATAAGTTCTTAGGAAATTCAACAATCGGTTCTTCAAGAAATGAAATTTGGGCCATTCTTAGACAAAGCTCTAGCAAAAGTCAAAACAAAACTATAAGCCTCTCCCATGTGGCCAGTTACCACATCCAGTGGGGAATGGTACATGGAAGAGACATATCTCTTCTAAAAAAATCGAAGGTTGAGATCCACAGTTAAGATTAAGGATATTCGAGTATCCTACTTAGCTAAAGTTATCGTGTAGGCACTGGGATTGCTTAACATCAAGACACAGTTGGCAGAGCTATCAATGAAAGGTGATCCTAAGGCCAAGAAGGAGTGGATTCAGCAATGCTATTGGTTTAACCATAAGGAGTATGGTGTGCTCACATCAGTGGAGCATATCTATTTCAAAATTTTTGCCTATCACCTCAATCCAATCGTGAGGCCTAGTAAGCTAACCATCTTCTTTGCCCGAGCATGCACCACTCTAAGCAAGAAATTTCCTATGAATCCTCCACAACTCATCTACTTGAAAATAGAGAAGCATTTCAAGAAAATGAATATGGAAGAAAAACCTTTCCCTTTTTGTGCCTCATCCGAAAACTTAGCAAAAGAGCAGGAATCATATACTACTCCAATGACACAATTAGACATGCTCCTTTGGCCTCATGGTTCGAGATTATGAAAAATAAGATGCCAACAACAACTCAAGAAGAGGAGCAACTGCCACCACCACCACCCACTTAAGAAACAATGCTATAGGCCTACACAACCATTAAGCACCT
This sequence comes from Gnetum montanum, assembly GCA_015680685.1. Lineage (NCBI taxonomy): Eukaryota > Viridiplantae > Streptophyta > Gnetopsida > Gnetales > Gnetaceae > Gnetum > Gnetum montanum. The sequence continues at coordinate 38,537 of MNCI01001727.1, read as the reverse complement.
GCATAAAATCCCAGAGCAGTTCTTGAGTGAGCAAGAGCAACACTTAGGGATGAGTGGTGCAAATCCATCTATGTACTGACTAGCAATGAGTCACCTTAATGAGGTGGCTCAAAAAATTAGTCAAATGGAGAGGGGTGGGATGATTTTATCTATCCAAAAAACATAGTTGCCCATGAGGTTAGATCCCAATTCTTGAGAGGTGATGGTGTCCTTATCACAACACCATTTATTCCTAGAAATATTTGAGAATACTACCACCTTCTTAGTGCAATTGGAGGAAGGTGAAGGGGCAACTATCTTGGTGATGCAATACCAAGGATAAGAGATAGTAGCTAAAGTGGTTACTAACCATGTAGTTGAAGCACTTAATGCACCTGCAACATTTGTACCAAACATATCTGCACTTCGAGATGTGCATACATCCATGGGCACGATCAGCAAAAAACTGAATGCAGCCCAACATGAGGAATTGCTAAATCAACTGATAGGGATCAGGCAACTGATTTTGGATATCTTTGATTTTCCGGAAAACATCACTGCAACCCAGTCAGAGCTGCTAGACGTAAGGGGCAAGTGCATCATCCTAGAGGGGAAACTTGAAATGGCTCAAACATAATCAATGCTTGACCATAGAAGTTGCTGAATTACATGCCTACCTTGTGAACCCTGTGATCCTTAGCCTAATAATAACCAAAGATGAAGCTTTTCAACAACTTTAAGAATGATTTAGAAAGGATGAGGAGGAGGCAGTAATGACCATCTTTAACCAAACCATAGCAACAAAAAAGGCATACTCAATTTAGAAGGACTTGGCTCAAATGCATCAGGAGAATGAAACTTTAATCGCCCAAAATCATCACCTGCATAATGTTGATGCCTAGAAGGAACAAATGCAAGAATTTATTTATCAATAGTAGGAGTAGTTAGCCAAGGTGAATACTGAATTATGGAGATTGGTAGAAAAGATTAGAATTTGTAATAGAGGAAGTTCGTGACTTGCACCAAAAGTATGCTATCAAAATGACCACATGGAAGAATGAAGCCTTGAAGTTTAAAAAAGTTAAAGATCAATACAAATACCAAGTTGGCCTATAGAAGGAAGTCAATGAGAAACACATCAAAATGGCAAAGGCAAAAATAAATGAAGCCCTCCAACAACTTCAACAAGGAAGAGAAGTTTGGTAGCCCATCATTGATGAGATTGATGCCTACAATAAAGCAGAGATCCACTTAAAGGAGTTGTAGATAGAAGAAATGATAGACTTCATGGAGTTGGAAAAGCTCCGTTACACAAACCTAGCTATCCTGACTATCAGACGATTGTGGTTAGAGTTGGAGAAATAAGTGGCTAGCCTGTATTTGTTATATGAGGTAGAATTCAAGCACCATAAAGACACTAGGAAAAAGCTTGAGATTGCAAATGTTGAACTCGAAGTTCTCAGAGCATGCTTCACAGATCAATGATCAACTATTGAGAACCTAGCCAAAAGGATGAGTGATTACCAAGAGCTGAAGGATATATTCAGAACGTTCAACATTGAATGTAAACAATTCACTACCTAGTTCATCTATGCAAAGGAATTGTTTCTAGGAATACCATGTCCCTGGGATGTGCCCATTTTGATCCACATCAATGAAGCTACATGGACGATGCATGATCCCAGAAGTAAGGAGAAGAAAATGAAAGCACTACTAGATGTTGTTAATGCATAAAATTTGGATGCACCAACTCATTTGAGGAGACTATTGCCTAAGGCGCCTCTCGTATGGGTATGGAAACTCAAGAATAGTCTTAGCTAGAGAGGGCTACATGAATTTTTGAAAATGGTAAATCGAACTAAAAATTTTGAAATTTAAATTAAATGATTATCTTGAAACATTAGGGAACTACAAAAGAATTAAATTTTTCCATGGTCTTGGTGCTACCACCATTTGTTTTGTCGATTTGTTGTGAACGCCACCATAGCCAACACTACTCATAGCCACCAGGAGAGAGAAGAAGCTAGATTTCAAGCTGCTAAGAGAGACCACCTGCTATCATTGCTATATCATCATGTGTTCGGGGAAAGAGAGGTTGCCTACTACAGGCACTAGCCACACTTCATGGTCACCAACAAGGGAGGAAGGAATCTATCTCTACTATTTTCTATCGTCATTATGTAACAGAGAGAGAGGAAGAGAGAGAGAGAGCATGGTCCTTGGTACTCACTTCCACCATCAGTCATGCACTATTGCCAACTACCGCCTATCACCATGTGTGCCTCACAGTTTACCACTATCACTCGGTGTGTCTTCCACTACTGACATAACGTTGTTGGAGAGGAGAGGCTGCCATGCATTGTAATTTGTCATGTGCCTTGCTAATGATTGGAGGCACTAAGATCTAACCCTACTTCTACCACTACGTTAATGTGCCTTGCTACTTCTACTAAAGCTAGGGAGAGGCAAAGAGAGAAGGAGGCTACTCAATGGGTGTTATTAGCCATGGGAGAAAAGGAAAAATCATTATAGATCACAAAGAAGAAAGAAACTGCTCCTCTTGGGTTTTCCCTCTACTATCAAAGAAAACAAAATTGTTGCATCTAGGTTTTCTAGCTATAGCCTCTATGATCCAATTTTTGAGTTGTTGGCTCCTGCCCAAACCCTCCAAGAAAACCCCCCAAAGCTACAAATGTGTCCACTTCTTATAACCACTTGCCATTTTTGTTTGCCAATAACATCCACCACCACTCACCATAACACTGTCCCACTGCGTTATCTACCATCTTAGATCATTGCCTCCACCAACGCCACATTCTTAGCATTATGCTACATTGAACACCCCATGATTCATAAATGTTGCCATGTTCTACTGCTAATCTACCATTCCACATCTCCCACAACCATTACCCAAACCATTACCATCATCATAATCCCTACAAATAATGATGAATCAACCTGCAGAAGCCATTTCTAATAATTTTGCTACAACAACCCAAAGAGCATTGAGGAATATTTTTTGTATAATTCATTAATTGATGGAACAACAGAAAACATTAGGTGGTACAATCATTTGTTGGTAGCACATGTGCTATGTCTCTTTGCTGCGTTGCATATTCTTGATTTATCATATCATTTGTTATTGTAGAAATATTTTTAACACCTTCAATGGGTTGGTAAATCGTGCATAGGTCCCACAACCAAATTGACTTTTGCAACAGATTGTGAAGTAAATTCACTAGAAAATTTTAGAAAATGTACATCCCTTGAATCAAGTATTTTATTGCCTTTTGAAATCATAATAATAGTACCCTATTGAATTTTGTGAATAACTACTAAAAACATAAGACATTAATTTTGGATCTAATCTATTTCTATTTTGTGTAGGGATTTGAATATAAAAAGGAGAACCAAATAATTTTAAATGCAATTTTTTTATAAGGTGTTTTATTTTTGATAGATCCTAAAGGAACCTTGTTTAGAATATAAATTATTGTTGAACATTCTTTAATCCAAATTTTATTTTCTAATCTTGATATTATTTATCATGATCCTGTGCTTAGCATGGGTGATGTTGACCTCAACAAATGCTTTCCACCTCCCACCAAAAGTTATGGTAGTAGCAGGACAACCATAGCCACCTTGACCATCACCCGTGCATGAAGCTAGTAAAGGTCTCTTAGAACCTCAGGAGCCACCACCACCTAGGACTATCTGATCTTCTCTACCAACCTTCACACCATCAAGGAACGTGTTGTCTAAATTTTGAAGGGTTATGTCATGGTGTTTAATTTTGTGTCCTAAACATCATCATTTTTGTAATGTGTTGATCTATACACCCATGCACTCCATTTTTTGTCAAGTCAATCAATCTATTTTGTTTGTGAAAGGTCAGTCAATAATTCCATACCTTCCCAATTTTGCAAAAGAACTCAAGGATGAGTTTTCATATAGTTATGGGGGTATGATGAGTCATAGTTCTGTTGGCTGCATTGACGAGGCCTCATCCATTAAGCCCTATTGATGCATCGACGAGGCCCCATCAACATAGTGTCGGTATTCAACTATAAATACATGCCCACCAGTTGCATTTATAGCAACCGAGATTTAGTAGTAGTGAAGCTTTTGCAGTTTGTTCATTGAGACTTAGAATTTTTCTCCTGAGTGCCTGCAGCAGGAGTCATTGAGTGTACAAATCTTTATTCCAACATTGTTGTACTTGAGCATAATAGTATGTGTGGTAATAAAGATGAACTTTTTGATAAACTTTGTAGCATTCTAGATAAATTAAATATTTTATTTATGCATTTAATATTTTCAATTATTTATTAAATATTTTTTAGTAATTAAGTTAATGAAGCAATTAAGCAAGATAGATTAAACACATAAGTATGATCGCTCCAAGCATAACACATATTCACTTGGTAATCCCATCAGCGTTATTGCTTGGTACACCTAATAGCATAGCACTTGGTAACCCAGCAATGGATACGTGGGTTCAAGACGTGTATAGAAAGTGAAACTAGATGCTTATGTTAGGACTAGTTAGAAACTAGTTAATTAGTTAATTTAAATTAGTTAATCCAATTACTTTTATCTTCATTTGAATGGAAAACCATAAATTACAAAATGATAAAAATTAGATGCCTCCATTACACTTAACCATACCAATGTACTTCACAAGTGTAATTGGGAATACAATGATTGACCTTAAGGCAAAAATTTACTTCTTATAAGACTAGTTTACTGAAAACTATAAAGTCTATGGAATTCGATTAGATCATGTGTAAACACTTGTCATTCAAATGGTTGGACGTAGGGGTACCTAGCCACTCATCACATGTACTTGAAATCAATCAACAAAGAACAAAGAGCCACCACAAGTGCAACCTTGCAACAACAACAAAAAAAAACACCATGATCAGAGCTTGCAAACAATCCACCATGAAAATAACCTCACTCTAATCCTAACTGTAACACCTAGATCATTTGTGGTAGGTAAGAAGTAAAATAAATTATCAGAAAAAAAAAACACATACACACCAATACATCCTAGGGAAAGCTAAAAAAATCGCAGCAAGAAATAGGCCCTGGATCTTTTAGGAGCTCAACTATAAAACAATAACTCAAAGAGAATTATAAAACTAAAAAAGATAAGAGAGAATGGAAAAGCAAATAATACAAGGATGAGAGGAAGCACCTGATGTGTATTCCATATACATATTTATAGTATGGGATGCACATCCATAGGTAGTGTTAACTGGATGTAAACTTTGAGCATTAATAACAACAAAATAACTATAGACAAACAATGGTTTACATTGACTACTTTGTAGATGTAGTTAAATATTCAACATTGCAATATATCATAGTTGTAATAATATAATTACAAAAAATAGTGCTTGTAAACAGATGAGATAACTTCAATAAAATGTACTTATGAAGGACATTTTACCTTCACGTTACTCACAATATATATTATAAATATATACCTAACTAGGTACACCTATGATCATTGGTACTATACAATGGAAGCTTCTATAGAGTTCTTGTGACGTTAGAAAGCATAGGAAATAGTTTATTAACTATAGAATGCAAGGGGGTGCATTTCCAACTGAAGAGTAAATGCAAGTGCAGTGTGCTCTTCATAGTTCTCTATGGTTTGAGAGGAGCAACCTGTCAATCACATTTCTCATTAAAGACCTCTTACTTAGGTTTATACATGTACAGAGCAGACCCACCATTAACATTTGCATCATTTAGGTTTGGCTTCCCTGTGTTCCAGCAGTCGTGAGTCTAGCACGTCCTCAATGTCTTTGGATTCAAGTGCCCATTTCACAATGCTTCCATCTCTCCCAAATTCACTATCGTATGGCTTTCTGCCACTAAAAAGCTTTAGCAACACTACCCCAAAGCTATATATGTCAGTCTTTTCATTGATCTTCCTTGTGTATGCATACTCTACAAATTCATTTATGTAACAAATAAAATATTAGTGGACCAAACATTCTTGGAGAAAGGAATGAAAGAATCACAATTTCATGGCTTCTTCATTGATTAATGATTATACTAAACTTACCTGGAGCAATATAGTTGATAGAACCCACAACTTCTGTGACCATCTCCTTCTGATTCAGCTTGTAGTGGAGCCTTCTAGCCAATCCAAAATTAGCAATATATGAATTTAGCTCAGAATCCAGCAGCATGTTGGACGATTTCACATCTCTGTGAATAATTGTAGGACAATATTCATGGTGAAGGTAGGACAAAGCTTGAGCAACACCAATAGCAATCTTTAAATGGGAATCCCAAGGCAAGCCATGTCCACCGTGAGGATCATGAAGGCAATCATGGAGGATGCCATTTTGCATGAATTCATACACTAGAAGGACTGAATCTAGAGTTGAAATGCTGCAGAGAAGCTTCACAATATTGGAATGCCTAATTTTCTTGTATATTTCCAACTCTAACAGTATCTCCTTCTGGCAAGATGATGATGATGCCAAACCATTTTTTTGGGATTTTCCATTGTTTTGGATTCTCTTAATAGCCACAACTTTGTCGTCCCCAAGACTGACTCTGTAAACTTTAGCTAATGCACCACTACCTATGATATTTCTCTTTGTCAAAGAATGCATCATGTGCAGTTCATGAATGTCTAGTGGGCATAAGCGTTCAAGATCCCAATCCCAAAACTCTACATTTGAGTTTGGTTCAGTGATGCTTCTATCTTTGCAAATGTTGAAAATTAACAAGCAGGCACATAACATCATTAGACTCAAAACTGCACTGATGAGTATTATCCTCTACTTAAGAAGGCCAAAACTAGGGTTCTAAGCACAAGGAGAAAGTGGCAATGGCCCCTTTCCACACAGTCCAGCATTTCCTAAAAGCTCTTATTATAGGCCAAATTTTTGAAGATGGTAGAAACTAGTCCTTCAAGTTGGTTATAGGAGAGATCTAGAATGTTCACATTTAGCAATACCATATGGATAGGTATTTTGCGAGAGAGTCTAGTGTGGGATAGGTTTAGATAGATTAGAATAGGAAGAGCACTAAAAGCTTTAGGTATATGTCCCACAATAGCATTAATAGAAAAGTCAAGAACGGTAAGATTTTTTAGAAAATTTTAGAAATAGATCTCGTGTGTCAAGGAAAAGAACAGGAAGGTTGAAAGAAATACTGTAGAAACTGTAGAACAAAAAAACTATTAGATAGAAAGTAATAGAAAGCTCATAACATTGCATAACGTATGTTGTTACACAAAATGTTTTCGAGGACTTGCACCCCTCATCAGTGTGTTTAGGTAATGCGGCCAAGCAGCCGAAGCTGCAAAAGCAAGGGAATGAGCATGTCAGTACATGTATAAATAGGGTCCCAACTTCTAAAATTAGAAAAACTTCCGCTTTAAAATTAGAGCAGGCCCCACTCATCAGAGGTGAGATGGGGGTGGGATGTGGTACTGACAAAACTATTACAGAATAGTATTTCAAAAGCGAACATGAAGCATTCAACAAATCGGATCTTTTAGTAGAGCTGAAGGGTGTATAGGGTTTAGGGGAACCCTCATGTTTAGATGGTGGACATGAGGGGTTTGACACCAAAGAATGTCATGCACGCAAGTATCCGGAACACTTTACACCCTTCGGCTCTGCCTAAAGATCCAATTTGTTGAATGCTTCATCTTCGCTTTTGAAATATTGTTTTGTAATAGTTTTTTCAGTACCACATCCCACCTCCATCTCACCTATGACAAGTGGGACCCACTCTAATTGTAAAGCAACATTTTTTCTAATTTTAAAGTGGCAATTTTTCTAGTTTTAAAGTGGCATTTTTTCTAATTTTAAAATGGCATTTTTTTAAAGCAGCAATTTTTCTAATTTTAAAAGTTGGGACCCTATTTATACATGTACTGGCATGCTCATTTCTTTGCCTTTACAGCTTCGACTGCCTGACTGCATTGCCTAAACACATTGATGAGGGATGTAAGTCCCCAAAAAAATTTTGTGTAACAACATACGTTGTGCAATGCTATAAGCTTTCTATTACCTTCTGTCTAACAGTTTTTCTGTTCTACAATTTCTATAGTATTTCTCTCAGCCTTCCTATTCTTTTCTTTGATGCACAAGATCTATTTCTAAAATTTTCTAAAAAATTTCTCTCTATCTTGCTACCTTGGAATTGCTTAGCCTTGCTTGATAATGTCTTTCACTGTTCTCTGGATTCTAATCATTGTCATATTCTTTTCTTTTTTTGGTTAGGTTTTAATCCTTTTGTAGGCTCTCCACGGGTTTTGATCACGTTGCAAGTTGTTCCAGACCATGACATGTTTCTTCTATTTGATCCATGTCTTGACCACCGCTCTGCTTATGTTGGTCTTCTTGGTTGTGGTTTCTTCTGAAGGAACTTTCTTTAGTTTCATCACAACCTCTAGCTATTTCTTCTCCAACATCGTTGCAGCTCATCTCTTCATTTTTGTTGAAGAATTTTTTTCATTGCTATTTGGCAGTTGTATGCTTACGTGCATGACATTCTTTGGTGTTGGACACCTCATGTCCACCATATAAACATGAGGGTTCCCGTGAACCCTTTACACCCTTTGGCTCTGCCAAAAGATCTGATTTGTTGAATGCTTCATGTTCGTTTTTGAAATACTATTCTATAATAGTTTTGTCAGTACTACGTCAAACCCCCATCTCGCCTATGACGAGTGGGCCCCACTCTAATTTTAAAGTGGTAGTTTTTCTAATTTTAGAAGTTGGGACCCTATTTATACTTGTACTAGCATGCTCATTGCCTTGCCTTTGTAGCTTCGGCGGCCTAGCCACATTGCCTAAACACACTGATGAGGGGTGCAAGTCCCCAAAAACGTTTTGTGTAACAACATACGTTGTGCAATGCTATGAGCTTTCTATTACTTTCTATCTAATAGTTTTTCTGTTCTACAATTTTTACAGTATTTCTGTCATCCTTTCCGTTCTTTTCCTTGATGCACGAGATCTATTTTTAAAATTTTCTAAAAAGTTCTCTTTTAATTAGTTGGTTATTTTAATCATGTTTAGGTTAATATAGTTTCCTTTGAAGTTTTCATTTGCTTATTTTGTGATGTTTGTGATTTCCTATCTATTGCATCATTTTAAAATTTCTGTGGTCTTGTTCCTTGCACTTGCATGCAATTAAAGTTTAGGGGCTAAGTGTTGATGTCAACACTCCCATGCTCACATGGGATCATGATTATCAATATTTCTATTTCTCTCCCCTAATAACCACAATAAAAGACATGTGAGTAGTGGGAATTTAAATTGTCAGGTGATGGTCATTAATGATGGTGGTTATGGTCATTAGTAGCAGACGTTTCAGAAATTACGATGATTACGATCATTAATGATGGTGATTATGATCCTTAGTGGCAAACATTTTAGAAGTTACGATAATTACAGTCATTAATGATGGTGGTTACAGTCATTAGTGGCAAACATTTTAGAAGTTATGACAATTATAGTCATTAATGATAGCGGTTACAGTCATTAATGATGGTGGTTACAGTCATTAGTGGCAAACATTTTAGAAGTTAAGACAATTATGGTCATTAATGATGGTAGATATGGTCATTAGTGGTAGATGTTTTGGAAGTTATAGACATAAGTAGGCACTTAATTGGAGAACATGGGCATTATTACATCAGAAGTTATAGCAGTTTTGTAGCTATTACATGAAACATAGACATCATTATGGATGGTCGCAGCGGCTATAAAATGGATTCTAGACAAGGGCTCTTGAGAGATCACAAAAGAGGAGGGAGTCCTAAAATAGGCTCTGGCTATTAGTCTAAAGGGATAGCTTTTTCTCCACTAAGTAGCAATTTTCTCTTTTCTTTTCTTTTCTTTATAGGCTTCTAGTTGATCTTTGAGGAGGGTCCAAGGCAGGAGCTAGCGACTCAAAATTGGATCCTTGAGGGTCTTCTTGGCGACTGTAAGAGCTTGTCACAATGGTGCAAACATGGGTGAACGATCTTTCTCTCTATGGCGGTGCATAAAAGGTGGTAAACAGTGGGTAGGCCTTAAGAACTGCAGTTGCTACCCTGTGTGGATTGCAGTGGGCAGTCTCTCTCTCTCTCTCTTTCTCTTTCTCTCTCTCTCTCTCTCTCATGGTGATTATGATCTTTCTGCCCAACAGTGGATACCATTGGTAGTCATAGACCAGCAGCGTCAGCGGGACTAAGGAAATTTTAGTTCTTTTAATTATCTATTGTATTGAAGACAATTATTTAATTTAAATTCTAGATTTCTTTTTAGTTTATTATTTGCAAAAGGCTACATAGCCCTCTCCAACTGAGACTATTCCCAAGTCTCCATACTCATACAGGAGGCGCCCTAGGCAATAGTCTTCTAAAATGAGTTTTCTTTCCTGATATTGATGTGACCAAAATTTATGCATCAACAATTACCTATCCTACACTCACATGATCATGATGATTACATGATAAGCTAGCATAAATCCTATGCTCCATAATCCAACATAACTAAAGAAACTAAAACCTTGAAAAATATTGGGAAGAATCAAAGCATTATTGAAATATATAGTATAAGAGATATTTTATGTAATAGTAATAAAAAATATTATATAAAGCATTATACTCACATTATTTTCCAATGGTGCTTTGATGACCTAACACCTAGTAACTCAAAAGATCATACTGATTATTAAAATCATATGCAAAGCAAAATCAAAAAAATATGCCAAGAAAGAAATGATGGAAGTGTAAAGAAAATATGCAAATGCAACTATATACAAATGAAATGCATGGTGAAGGGGAAGAAAACATGCAACTAAAAATCTACTAGGTGTCCACATGGAGCACCTGAGTAGAAATGCTTTAGATGGAATGCATTAAAATTTCTAGATAACTTATATCCTTGCACATTAGCAACCTTATACACATTGGGGCCAATGACATCTTTAATTCAGAATGGGCCTAACCACATAGGAGAGAACTTACCTTGAAGATTTACTTGGTCAAATGTTTTACCTTTTTCCGAGACTAGGTCTCCTATTTTAAAGAGTTCATCAACATACTTCTTATCAAAACATTGTTTAACAATTTGTTGATGCTTAAGATTATGAAAATCAAAACCTACTCTTAACTTGCTTGATTGTTTTCTATAAAAATTTTCTTTGGTATAAGTTTCAATGATAAATCTAGGTCTTGGTGGATCATCAGATATAGCCTTTTTAGGAGAATGTTCCATGGATATGTCATTAAAACTTAACACACCTTCAAATGTTTTAAGAGGTATGGTCTTGTTTATATCTTTATCTTCCCCTAAAGGTGGTGGATTACTTAGACAAAATCCATCATGTTGTTGACAAGGCAAGGTGTCTCCATAGCTTTCTTTACCTTCTCTAGAACTTTGATAGGATTGGGTAGAATCTACATGAGAGACAAGATTTATTTCTGTAATTCCACTCACAGTCATTTTCAACATGTTCACTACGCTCAACCTCAATAACCCCAACATAAAGATTAGTGTTTCAATCTTCCAAAATTTGATTTTTTTGATCCAAGGCTGTAACTACTTGTTTGTTGAAGGGTTCTCAAGGTATAGTCATGTATTCAGATTTTCCTTTGATAGGGATTAATAGCTCTAAGAAATTTGACCTAAAGAAGCCCCCAAACTTGGCTTCAAAATTCCTAGATAAGAGCACACGATAGGTGGGAAACATGTCAACTACTAGGATATTAGTGTAACATGTAAATGTAGGATATTTTTTAAGTTGCACCTTCACTGCTTTCAATGATCCTACTACTAGTACATCAAATCCATTGAGTTGAATCATACTTTTTGTTTGTGGTATCATTTGTGCTCCTAAAGTCTTACATACTTCAAGTGGCATGACACTGATAGTTGCTCCAGAATCCATCAAACAATTGTGAACATTCTTTCCTAAAATAATTAGAGTTGTTAGGAAAGGAGGTTGATCTTTCTTGCTCATCATGGAATTGTTTACATTTTGTACTAATAATGTGTTAGGACTTTCTGTGAAGTGAACTTTCTTTTCAGAGGTTGGGGTTGTTTCTTTTCTAGTTTCAGGTGTATGAATTATCTCTTGAACTACCTCTTTTATTTCATTAAATTGTAAGAGGTCATACATTGAGATGTTAGCTTTGGTTTTCTTCAAATCCTCAACTAGATCATAAGTCTTATGTTTATCTTTAGCTTCTTGTTGAGGTGGAGTTCTTCTAAGTATAGAAGGTGGGTTTGATTGTTGTGGAGCGTTTGTTTGGGAAGACCCAATTTGAGTATTTATGTTACTTTGACTAGGAGCTGTTTTGTTTGGAGGAGTGTAAGTTAGTCCTAGTTTGTTGTTGTAGGTTGTTCATAATGTCAATAAGTCTACGATAGTGAGCATTAGGTGGGTTGGGGTTGTTTATGATAACTTACTCCAATGAGGAAACCTTTTCATTTTCTATTTGATGAGGTTCGTTAAGGACCATAATAGGAGGTTTCCCATTTTGTTGACCATGGGTGTTGTTGCCATATAATGCCTAAAATTGAAGACAAGTCTTCTCAAAATGTTGCCTAGTATTATGGAGGCAACAATAATTGTCATTAACTAATGAACTAAGTTTTTCTGGTTGTATAGGACCCTTGTTGTTGTCTTGCTTTAGTTCAACTACTTCATTGGGAAGTTAATATCTATGTCATTTGATCTTGAGCTTGAGTCATGGGTTCAATAGGATTAGGTACCTTATTTGGGTTTATGATGGACTAAACTAAGGCCTTTGATTAATCCTCATTGAAATCTGTGTTAGATGGTAGGAATGGAGAAGATGTGGGACCTTGAAAATAGCTATTTGTTAGTTGAGTCATTTGAAGGGGAACAGGAGTTTGGAACATAGTGTTGGTCATTGGGAAAGTTGGTAGAGGACTATGTTGCACAAGATTACTAACGCTTATCATTCCAAACTAGGTTTGAATGTTGTTCATAAGGGTAATTTGTTTTAGCTCCACAGCTCTAGCCATTGCTCCTTGTATTTCTGTTATGTTAGAATCGAATTTGATGGCATAGGCAAAGAATGGGTCAATGGTAGAGAGGTAAAAGTTGAGGATGCTATCAGGTTGTGGACGCATCTCACTTGGCACATAGGCCAATTGGTGAAGGAATTTCAAGTTGTAATCTTTGACATTTTTCCCAAGTAGCTTTCTTAAGTTGGTGAAGTTGCTAGATGTTATGGAAAAGCTTGTGAATTTGTCAAACTAAGTCAAAAACTTATTTTTAAACTCCTACCATGAGTTAATGGAGGCATTGGGGAGCATCAAAAACCATTGGATTACTTTGGTTCTGAAAGTTATTACAAATACCCTACATGCCACATCATTTTGGACAATGTTGTAGATGCCTAGTAAGGTTTCAAAACATTGTATATGTTGGCGGGCATCACTAGAAGAGTTTGTGGGATTGTAGAACAAATTTATGTTCTGGAGTGACTTTGGGATGTCGTGGTAGTTAGTAAAGTTAAAGGGGTCACTAACCAAGGGAGCCAAGGGTTGATTGGCTGCCATCCTAGTCTGGGCTCTCCTATGAGTAAAACTTGGAAAACGTGAGGCTCGTTGTTTCCATAATGTGAAGAGACGAGTGATTGGTTGGTTAGAAGCAGAGGAGATTTCACTCATAAAACAAAACTATAAAATTGCGTTAAAAAAAAGAAAATATTGAAATGATAATTTTTTGATAAAGAAAAACACTAAAATATGCTACTTTTTTTTTGAAAAGAAAAATAAATGTATAAAATTGCAATACTTATAAAATTAAAAGATAAAACAGTAAAATACAAGATTTTAGGAAAATAAACTTAAAATTGCATAATCAAGTAAAACCACCTTACCTAACTCAGGACTAAGGTAAGGACTGTCAAAACACAAATTCGAAAATGGGATTGGAAACAAGGATTTATAAAAACAAGGAAAAAGATTAAAGAAAAATAGGTGATAAGACCTGAAAGTTTTCAAGAAACGAACTTCTGAGAATAAGAAATAAAGAGCTCGAAAATTTTTTACAATATTTTTCAAGACAGTGGTTGAAAATAGAAATTTTAACTAAAACAAGTTTGAAACAAAGAAAATGAAATTTTCGAAAAATAAAAAAAGAACTAGAAAAGAATAGAAAATAAATATTTCAGAAAATGGGATAATAAAGGTCATAGAAATGACCCTCCTTCTAGTGCCAAAAAGGTGTTGATGCATAAATTTTGATCACACCAACACTAGGATAGAAAACTCGTTTAAGAGACTATTGCCTAAGGTGCCTCCCGTATGGGTACAGAAACCCAGGAATAATCTGAATAATCTGAGCTGGAGAGAGCTTCATGACCTTTTGCAAATAATAAACTAGAAAGAAAAATGGAATTTAAATTAAATAATTGTCTTTAATATAATAAGTAATTAAAAGAACTAAATTTTCCCTAATCCTACTGACATTGCTTGTCTGTGAATACCGATAGTATCCACTGCTGGGTAGGAAGACCGCGATCGCCATGAGAGAGGGAGAGAGAGAGAAAGAGAGAGAGAGAGAGAGATTACCCACTGCAGTCCACACAGGGCAACAACTGCAATTCTCAAAGCGTGTCATCATTTGCCGCCTTTTGTGCACCATTGTAAAGAGGAAGATCTTTCACCCATGTCTGCACCACTGTGACAAGCTCCTGTTGTCACCAAGAAAACCTGCAAGGATCCGATTTTGAGTCACTGCCTGTTGCCTTGGACCCTCCTCGAAGATCAACTAGATGCATATAAAGAAAAGAAGAAACTGTTGTTTAGTGGAGAGGAAGCTGCTTCTTCAAACTCATCGCCAAAGCCTATTTGGGACTCTCCCCTTTCCATCCAAGAGCCCCCCTCTAGGCTCCATTTTATAACCGCAGTGGCCATCCATAATGATTCATAAGTTTCATGTAACGGTTATAAAAATCGCCATCACTTCTTATGTAATAACTCCCACATTCTCCAATTAAGTGCCCACTTGTGTCTGTAATCGTTGTAACTTCCAAAAAACATCTGCTACTAATGACCCAATAAATTGTTGTAGCTCACATTGAATACAAAGAGATTTGAGAAGTTCCCAATGGAAGACCGAATATAGCTTACGTTTGGTGGGCACTCGTTAGGAATGGGACCCTGCAAATGATTATGGTTCAACTTTAGCTCAAACAGAGATGGCAAAGTCCATATTCCACTCGGGACTTCACCTATTAATTGGTTGTCATAAGCGTGTATGCTGATAAGGCTTGAACAGTTGCCAAGAAAATCAGGCAGACTTCCAGTAAAATTGTTGCAGAAAGCATAAAATCCTACCAGGGCTTTGCTGCTGCACAGGTTACTAAGGGACCAGAAAACTGATTTTCGGATACGTCAAATTCTATTAACTTGGCCCAACTGCTCATATTGCGCGGCAGGCTTCCTGAAAACATATTGCCAAAAAGCTTGAGAGCTCCAAGATTTGAAAGATTGGCAAAGCTTGCGGGGAGAGGCCCTGATAGCTCATTCCAGTAGAGGTAAAAACTGAGTTTTTAGACGCACCAATTCTCCTATTTCATCCGGAAGGCTACCTTCAGGATTGTTGGAAGAAAGATCCAGTCCCCTTAAAGCTCCCATGCTGCTGAGATTGCCAGGAATTGAGCTGGACAAGTAACTACCATAAAGGTATAAAAGGCTTATTTTCCGGAGCCTGGTCAATTCTTCTGGAATTGTGCCTGTTAGCTGATTCCAGGCCAGATCCAAATGCTCTAAACTGGTGGCATTTGCCAATGATTTGGGGATTTGGCCGCCCAAACTGCAATTGGTCAGCCATGAAAACTTGAGCTGACGCAAATTCCCCAGTTCTTCCGGGTTCCTGGAAGAAAAGGATTCCAAACCAATGCTAGTTCCTTGAGTGCAGTCAGATTTCCAAGAGAAGCAGGAATACTAGATGCAGTCAGCTGGTTTCCCTCCAGATGAAGGGACTCCATTTTTGCAAGCCTGCCAAACCCGGAAGGAATCTCCCTGGAAAACATGTTGGACAAATCCAGAGATCTCAGCTGGTGCAGCAGATTAATTTCTTCTGGCAACGGCCCACTAAGACGATTGGAAGCCAAATTCAAGATTTGCAGACTGGTGCAGTTGAGCAGAGGACTGGGAAAGCTCCCAACGAAGTTATTGCTGGACAGATCAAGATACCGTAGAGCCTTGAGTTCAGTAATAATACATGGAATCTCTGCTGCAACAATGCTTTTGTTGGTGAGGTCTAGCGACAGCACAGCACGGGTGACTGGATTGCAGGAAATTCCAGTCCAATTGCAATAGCTATAGCCACCATGCCCCATCATTGATGTTTGGGGCCACTGATTCAGAACTCCACCAGCATTCCATTTGCTCTTCAGTTGAAGAAGAATTTGACCTTCGTCAACTGCTCTTACAGTCGCTGCATAACTCAACGTGAACTGAGCAACTAACCAAAACAAAGCCATAATTTTCTTATTTTGCTCGCAAGCAATCATTTCATGAGGAACAGCTAAAGAACCTCCGTTATTTGTAACGGCCCCGTCACAGATCCTGGTTATTTAAAAGTGTTCAAGTTCACATTATCACCTCCTAAGAAGTGGGACTCACTGAGCAAGAGAGGAATCTATGACCATTCAAAAGGCTTCAAAGCTATGTATCAAAAGAATCTGATTCGTGGAAGAAGAATAGAGGATTTGTGATTCTGAACGTGTTTGGGTGCCTGTGCCCTCAAGAAAAAGTTGGGACGGGTTCATAGCCGGGAAGTGAGAGAGAAAACTTAAATATATTAGCTTTTTTAAAAAATTAAATCTCATATATCATAAAATACATTGTAAAATATAGAACAAGTACAATGTAAATCCAAAATATTGTTGACGCTTAAAAATTGCAGAGAAGATTGCAATATCACCATTAAATTGAAGCAAGAAAATTTGCAAAGGTATGGAGGGCATAGAATCCATTTCCTTACTCAAGAGAGCCATAATCTGGCCAAAGATATAATTTCTCCAACAACCAAAATAACAGCAATAAAATGAAACCCTTTTGTTACTCAATCCAATATTTCCAAAAATGAAATTAAGCCTCAAGCCTCAACCAAATTTATAACAAATCAGGTCTGCTAATACTTTTGTTCAATGACTTCCCTGTGAGTAGCACCCTAGGGACTACGTGTGAATAGCACCATAGGACCACATTGAAGATGACTGCATTATAAAAAGACAACTTAACTAAACTAGGCACAGCCCAGTAACTCACCTCACCTACAATGATCGAAAATCTTTCAGAAGCTGGAAAATCGGTACTAGTCATGATGAAGGGGAAAGTAAAAACAGAGGCCATTGGCGATGTGCTGGTGGGCTTCGTTGCTTTATAAGCAAACAGATTTTTAAAATAGTTGAACAAGCATCCATCCGGCATCATGTTCATGACTCATGACCCATCACGATGACCCTGTTTTGTTTTTTCTTTTTTCAGCAAAGATAAGAGAAAAAGAGCAAAAACCAGCAATGAACAATAAACAGACAAAGAGCAAAAACCAGCAATGAACAATAAACACGCGTGAATGTGTGAGTCATGCCGAAACCTTTGATGCTCCCAAAGGCAGGCGAATCCATGCAAATGCAATGTTTTCCTCGCACACCCCGTCCAAAACTGATTTCCGTATGGCCCACACTTGCCCCTTCGGCCTTCGGTTACCATAGTAGGCCTTTCGTGATTTCCGTGTATTTGTTTATTTATTCGTACTCCCTGTGGTCCGTCTCATGCCGATGCCATGAATCTTGATTGCTGGCTTGCCACTTAACAATGAAATGAAATTTTTGGTATGATTAAGAACAGGAGAAGATACGTAAGATTTTAATGCAAAATGCAGACATCGCAAGAACGAAAAAGGCAACGAGGCAACACAACGTGATCATTTTAATGTATATGTACAAATCTAAACAAAATTTATTGAAAATTATGAAATATGTACTCATTGCGAATTTACGCTCCCGAACGTGAACAATTCGTCAAAATTTATCTGAATCATCCGACGCACCGAAGTTTTCGTCTATTTCCAACATCCCTTTCTCCCATCTAAGGGACTTTGGAAAATTCCCTGACCTTATCTTCGCTGCGCCTAAGCTGGAAAATTTCTGGACTTTCATCTGTGCCGGGCCATGTTTCAGGGTATTAATACAACCCATCACTTCACCATTATCGTCATGCCCTGCCATTTCATCGAATTCTCATCCATACCATTCCCATGCCCATTACTCAATGTTTTTAAATTTCTGTTTTCCAAAAAAAAGCTTCCATTCCTGGACATTGTACACCCGGTTAAAGACCTTCAACCCAAATCCGCTCCGGTAGAAAGCTGCAAATTTCCCGAGTATTTCATTGCACTCGAAAACGATGCTTGCAACGTGAAACTTTGCTTCCTTGCCTATTCATGTTATGCATCCTTCAATTTTAAAATCTGAATCTTGAATGGTTGTGCCAGGAAAGATCCAAAATTAAATATCCATTTCCATTGCCCAAATGATACACTACTAATGATGAGTAATTTCTAATTTGCAAAGCCCTATTAATGTTTTGGACCTGGTATTCCAATATCTCATTTTCAAATTTTCCCCAATTGGAAACAAAAATAAACTTTTCACATTCCCACATTTTTAAATCTAAATACTTGCTTTTCTGTTATCCTTTTTTTTTTTTTGTCAAATGGACCATGTTGAATTCTGAATTAGATAATTATCAAAACATTAGGACATCAACTTTTCATATGGAACATGATTGTAATTTGTCTTTTTGATCCAAGGATAGTATCTCATTTTCAAATTTTCCCCAATTGGAAACAAAAATAAACTTTTCACATTCCCACATTTTTAAATCTAAATACTTGCTTTTCTGTTATCCTTTTTGTTTTTTTTTGTCAAATGGACCATGTTGAATTCTGAATTAGATAATTATCAAAACATTAGGACATCAACTTTTCATATGGAACATGATTGTAATTTGTCTTTTTGATCCAAGGATAGTTGACAATGATACAAGGTTTTTAGCGTTTGAGATGAGGAATATGTCTATTTATGTTTCATAAAATATGTAAATTCATTCATTTCTGTACATAATTTTTGACATTCAAAGACAAATATTAATTCCTATAATTGTCTTTTTAAGATAACTATAATGAACAACACAACGAAAGATTTCAACCTAATAATTAATATCATTATATTTGTAACAAATGTTTATCATTTTGTAAATATAGACTTTGTGGACTTGTCCTTCAAACATATAAACAACATGAATAATGATAACTAATATTGATAAATAATTTCATACATAAGATTAATGACTTCCATGAAATTTAATTTGACATACAAATTATTCAAATTTTTATTAATTTTAAGTTGTATTGTTGTAGTTTCTTTGTTTTAGCCTAAGAGATCCAAGTTGAAGCTTTGCTAATGAAGAAATAACAATGAAAAAGTTAGTTCCATCTTTTAGAAAATACTTTAGAAACAAATATGAAATACATACGCTACATTATAAGATGCTGCATATATAGAATATTTCTAAAAATGGTTAGTATGAGGTCCTATATTTTATTTGGAGTTTTTACAATGATGTTGCATATTAAAATTTCAGTGACAAAAATCAAAGATGAAGTAATGGTTATCTCAAATAGAATCATGGATGAGATAAGAGAAACTTACTAAGATTTTATGGCAATGAAATCGGTAGATCCATCACTAACAAAAAAATGAGTACACCAACCCACAATATCTATCCCTATTGTACAAGTCCCTCTCCAAGATCTAGAAACTTCAATTCAATGTTTGCATTATGTGCTTATTTTCTCAAAATAGAATTATATTCTTAAGATATTGCTTATGATAAGGCCTCTTAGATACATATACCACACATTGACAAGGATGCTGCAAGATAAAAGTTCTTCATAAGGTATGGCATTTATTAAAATTATAAAGTATGCTCTAAAACATTATTGTTAAAATATGAGCATAGTGCAATTTACAATCATCAATTTCGTAACTATCCAAGATTATTCATAATCACTTATAAATGAATCATAATGAAAAGAAGTGACTCATATCACACGAATCATCACAACCCTATCCATGGAATATAAGCAACCATCAATCAATCATGGAGATGTGTATAAAAAAAATAGATGTGGTAAGGAACAATTTAAGGTTAAGAAGACAGTATGTACAAGCAATGATGAATCATAAGAAAAGATACTAAATGTAGTGTTATCTAGAAGATAATCAGAATTAGAACTACAACGAACTGAAGGTACATGTCCAAAGTAAGAAAGAAATTTGCATTAAGAAATATCATGAACCATAGTTATCATTATGATCAATAGAATTTGTAAATACAATCCAAGAACTAAAGGGTTAAAAAGCAATTCACAAGCAGAAAAAGTGAAAAAAGATCTAGTTTCCTAAATAGGAAGAGAATATCTAAGGTGAGTGTTTCATAATATAGTTTAGTTTCTTAAAAAGGAAGAGAATACCATCTATAAGAAAAACTAGCTACAAATGAGGTAGTAGTCCATAATAAGGTGAGCTATGATTTGCAAAAGAAGTCCATGAGGGCCTAGCCCATATAAAACTTATCAATGAAGAAAATTCCTAGAAGACTTATCATGAGTAATAGGCAAAGGCAAACATTGTAAGGATCTAGCCAAAGAAGAAAAGAAGAAGAAGAAGAAGATGTTACAAAGAAGTGATTTGCAATGATTTTGTTAAATACCAAGAGTGGTTGCAAAATATGAATAATACAATTATAAAATATGTACAATGGTAAGTTTGTTTAATCAATGAACCATATGACAAGCTTACTTGTAACCTAAATGTTCCTANAATCAATGAACCATATGACAAGCTTACTTGTAACCTAAATGTTCCTGGTGTAATTAGAGTTGTTCAAGAGACATAAAACCAAAACTCTAACATGGTATTAGAGTGTAGTTGGAAATTAATTATTAGGATAAGTAGTTATGGAGGAAACAAAACTAGAACAATAATTACCGAAATCAAAGTAAAATGATGTGTCAAAAGGTTACAACAATTCACAAACAAATGATAGTTGTATAAGATAGTTATACAAGATAGTTAATCAATTTAACACTATATATGGAGGCAAGAGTTTAAGGAACAAGAAAATAGATTGATATACCATAGAAGCATAAGAATCAGAGTATAAAAAAAAGGAACAAGATAAGACATGGAGCAAGTTTGTGACCAAATTAAACTTTTAAAAGTGACCTTAGAAAGAATGTCAAAATCTCCTACGATGTCAGCATATTAAAGGAATAACATGCAATATCATCTACTTTTTAAGCATCATATAAAGTACATCATATACATACTCCTACAAATGGAAGACAAGCTAGATGAGTTGCTACAATACTTAAAGATAAAGAAAAGTTCTAGAAGAAGCTACATTAACAAACAAAGACAAGATAACAACAACAACAAAAGACAAGAAAAGAGACCTTATGATCATAATCAAAAGCCCAAAAATAAGCCTCAATATACTAAGCCCCAAAGGACCAATTACTCTAGAACTTATTATCCAAGACCACATGATGCGAAGTGTATCCTTTGTAATGTATGGAAGAAATAAGTTAAGTTATTATAAGACTTAACTTAAATCTTACCAATATTTATAAATTATTAGGAGCATAACATTATTAATCCTATATCCAAATTCCTTATTTATTTGATTGAAATAATAAGAAGAATCTTTGGAAAGAATTGGTTAAACATTAGATAAATATGTAGATGAAGTAATTAAAAGAGGAGTATAGTATTAGTTGGACATTGGGCAACAAGATGTGCTGAACAATCATGAGCTTGTAAGAGTTAAAGTATATCTCTATGTTAAATCTATGATCCATTATGCAGCATTCAGGTAGGTAGAGGATAGAAAAGATGATGAAATATTAGTGGCCATCAAGAATTTATCAATGATAGAGAAGGAGAAAGAAGAATGAGAAATTTCTTTCCAAACTCAAATTAGTAAATATGACAAGATAAAATTAGATTTTCAGAAACTTGCACAAATAGTAGAATAATACAAGGCATATATTAGGCCCAAACTATGGCTACTAGATTAAGAACTAAGTCAAGTAGATCCATATATGGATGTACTGGAAGATGAATTCATGAAGATCAAAGAACACTTACAAGAGAATGAAGAGCTATAGAATAAAGCTCTTCAAGTAAAAAAAAAAAAGAGTCAAAAATCTTGGTAAGATTAATCAAGAATTAGTAATGGAACATCAAACATTACAAGTCAACATCTAAGAAGCTAAGCAAAAGATGTATGCTACAAATTTATCAACAAAAGACTATAAACAATAGCTCACCTTGAAAGAGGTTGAAGCTAAGAACTACCAAAGAGAACTTGTAGAGCTATGAAGGGAAATAAAAGTACTCAAGGCATTCATGAAGCTGCAACAACAAGAAGTACTAATGAGTCATGTTTTGACATGCTGCAATATCAGAGCCTCAACATCGGATACCTAATGTTGGAGCCCAGGATGGGATGTCGGATATCCAATATTGCAGGGTATACACTGGCCTATAAATATAGCGCTTGGGCTTACCGTTTTCAAGATAGTTTTTTCATAGTTTTTGCATAGAGTATNTGCTTGTGTTCATTAATAACTAGAAATTAATTGCTTAATAAAAATGTATTAAATTAAAGTGCATGATTATCAAATGCATTCAAGGAAACATTAATCTATTATCGGTGCTGCAAGGATTATCAAAAGGGTTCATTTTTATTCCTATTACATTTNTTACTTTAATGCAATTTAATTAAGCAATTAATTTTCAATTGTTAATGAACACAAGCATGACTACTTCAAGCATACATATAGCACTTCATGACCCAAAAACACTTAATGTTTGGTAGCCCAACAACATTATATGTGTTCAAGATGTGTCCAAGAAAGTGGGACGGGTACTTGTGTTAGGCTAGCCAGGCAGTAAATAAATTAGACCTTAAATTACTCTACCTTTCCTTCTTATTGTAGGTGATTAAACTTATAAAACATAAAATGATAAAAATCATGTACCTCAATTATGCTTAAACCATATTCTTGAACTTCACAAGTGTAGTTGGAAAGACAACGAACATTCTCAACACCCATTTCACTTCCTAGAAGAATTAGTATACTAGAGAACTATAGGTCCACATAATTTGATTAGATCGTGTGTGAATGTCTTAGTGATTCATATGGTTGGACATAAGGGTACCTTGCCATTCATCATTAGCATCATTGCTGGAGACCTTTTAGTTGTTTCGTACGCTATCTAGGTTTTAGTGAAACTATTCAAAATTATTGGAATGAATCTTCCAGTCATATCATATTTTAAGATTACTACAAAAAAAATTTAAAAGTACACTACATTTTTATCATCTATTTGAAAATGTCTTCTTCTCATAGGAGTGCTTCTCCACCCAAGTCTAATGGAGATCATCAGCTGGTGCCTCAACAATATCAAGTGGTATATGCTCATCCTGATGAGTATGTACACAATTTCACCTTCATCCTACATTAGGATGAATAGCTATGGTGGCGTGACATGGAGGGCAACACCATGTTGTGGCCCAATCGATCCATTCCTACAATGCTCCAACATATGCTTATACGATGGGGTCTCTAGGAAACTCATGCTAAGTATGTTGTGTAAGATATTGACGCTAGGGATTATTGTTCCATTGAGGCCCAATGTCTATGGGATTTGCAGCTAGAACAATGTCATGAATTTGAGAAGGAAAAAGGATTTAATGATTCCCCATTCCTGCTACCAAAAAGATGATGGGAAACCCTTCTCTAGGGATTTTCCATTTAATGAAATTCCTCTCTTTGACTTTGGTGAAGGAGGTCAAAACCAAAACTTGTAGTCCATGATTCACAATCTTGGTTTTGGCAAGAATGGATCCAATGACAAAGAAGGATCTAAAGAGGTAAGCTAACATAGGGATGTAGACAAGAAACAAGATTATGATCATGGCCATGATCACTGAAGCGATGGTAGCAGGTACTGTGATAGTGCTAGTCCTCCTTCCTCTTCACCTTCATCATCTTCTTCTTCTTCTAGATCTGACCATGATCGTAGGAGGTGAGATCGTGATGGAGGTGACCAAACTGACTGATGGGACTAAAATAATCAAAGGGTCCATCAGGCAAGGCAAGATCAAGGGTGTGGACATTTAAGAGAGGCACATCACCATGAACGAAGGGGTAGTAGAGGGTATTGTAGGCACCATAATCATGGTCTCGATGAGCCTTTAGTTACTAGCCAAAGTATGCTTAATATTGCATAGGTAGTATGAATTCCAACAAGGCATGTGAAGGATAGTTGAATTAAAAGGCTAGACATGAACAATATTTCTCAGTTCAAAGGGGGATATAACTTAGATTTGCAAAACCATCTCCAAGATTTTCAAGATGCATGTGCCTTGTAGAACATAGAGAATGAGTGGAAAAAAACTTAAGTTATTCCCAAGGACACTCATCAAAGAAGTAGAGGACTAGTACTAATCCTTAGAGCTAGAATCTACTAGACGATGGAGTACCATGCTAGAATTGTTTAATGATAAATATCAAACATACTCTAGAGTGTCCAACTTGAGATGGAAAATCCAAGGATGGAAACAAAGAACACACAAACCCTTGGATGCCACCATCGACTGATACTACTCCTTAATGCACAAATGTCTAGGCCATGGTTATTCTCAACTAGATCAAATTCGCCACATTGTAGACAGGCTTCATTTTGAAATGAGGAGAACCCTTGGTATCTATGCCCAAGGGAAAATATCAAAATTAAGCACCCAAAAAATATAAAGACTAATGAAGCAAGTAGCTAAAGAGGAGGGTGAATTAAGAAAAAGAGAAAGTGTAAAAGAGTACAACCATGATCCTTCCATTCATAAGAGGGAGGTTCAATTTTGTGATAGTGAGGAAGAATCTACACCTGATGAGGTAGTGAATAGGAAAACCTTGTAGCTCCAAAAATTTCAATTTGAAAATATAGCCAAGGTTGATTAGTTATGGGACTCCATGAATAGTAGATTTCAAGTTGTCCTAAAAATTGCTAAAGAATCCAAAGAATGAGGTAGTGATTATGAGCGTAGGAGGCACAAGGAAGTTGAACATGCCTATCAAAATGGTAAGGGCAAGATTGTGGTAATAGAAGAAGTTGCGGAAAGTGAATCAGATGATGATGATGGTGGGTGTGACATCTACTAGTATGAACATCCTAAGGGATGTTGCCCCATAGTGTCATACTTACAGGAGTCTGGAGTGTATGCTTTGCATCCATGACTAACACAAACACAGATGCCCAAAAGATTACCTTATCCTTAAGGTAATTTTAGGTAGTTCCACTAGCAATAACAATATTATCCAAGCGAAACTCCACCACAATCATATGAGTAGTATCAATAGTGGCAGTCACCACAATCATGGGCACTAGCACCACCAAGTCATAAATACCCTTACAAATAACCTAATTCATATGGGTATTACATTTAGTAACCCCTATCTCCACGTGACTCCTCTAGTCACGTTTCTACTTTCTAATCTCACTACCACCCTTCTGATTATTATTGAACTCATTCTTCATATGAAAGAAGGAATGCTGCTTTTTATCCTTATCCTTCTCCTATCCCTACACATGTTCCTCCTTCAAGCACATAGCTACCACCTGCTCCACCTATGTAGGGTGAACTACTAGCTCAACCACAACAACATAATGCTTCTAGGGCTGTTAATCTACAACAAGTTGATCAACTGAGTGGGTCGAATACTTGATCAAATAAAAGACCTTTCTTTCAACCCCATAGTCCACTTAAGCCCTCAAATACATGTGTGGTTGACAACCCTATCCCTTCATCTTCCTCTATATCAAATTCCTTCAAGTACCCTTCAAACCAAACATCACCTAGGATCCATACTATGATGCTTACTCACACTATATCTAATTGGATCCCAAACTAAAGCAAATCATTAAAGATGAAATCGAAAAACTCCTCAAGGCAAGGTTCATTTATCCCATTGTAGATAGTGAGTGGGTTAGTCCACTTGTGATTGTGCCAAAGAAAGGTGGCAAGTGGAGGGTTTGCATCAATTTTCAGCTATTGAATATGGCAACATTCAAGAATCATTTTCCATTGCCATTTTTTGATCATGTGTTAGATACAATATCTAGGCATTGCTACTATAGTTTTCTAGATGGTTATAGCGACTATAACCAAATTCAAATTGCACTAGAGGACTAGGTAAAGATAACATTCACAAGTCCTCTGGGGACTTCTTCATATTACAAGATGCCATTTGGTCTATGCAATGCTCCTACTACATTCTGACACCTGGTTCTAAGCGTTTTTCAATAGCAAATCTGAAGTGGTATGGAAGTCTTCATTAATGACTTCTCCACTTATAGAGCTACATTTAAGCAAGCCTTGGACCACCTTGAGAAAGTGCTAAAATGATGTGTTAAAACCAACTTGCAACTCAATTGGCAAAAGAGTGATCTAATGATGCAAGAAGGCATTATATTGGGGCACAAAATATCACAAGCAAGAATTTAGGTAAACCCTAAGAAAATAAGGGTCATCCAAGGAATAACTTGCCAACCAAAAACTATCAAAGATGTTTGATCGTTCCTTAGTCATACTAGCTACTAATGAAAATTCATAGAGAATTTCTCTAAGTTCGTAAAGTCATTGGTGAAACTAACAAAAAAAGATGCTCCATTTGTATGAACTACAAAATGTGAAAAAGAATTCTAATAGCTGAAAGAGAAACTTATGAAACTCCAATCCTAAAATCACCCAACTGGTCCAAACCATTTCATGTCATGACAAATGCATCAAATTATGTCTTGGGAGCTATGCTTACATAGATAAAAGATAAGAAATGTCCATACTACATCTACTACCCCAGCCAAAAAATTGTGGGTGCACAACCGAACTACACCACAATAGAAAAAGAATTGATGGTAGTGGTGTTTGCTATAGAGAAGTTTAGGCATTATATGCTTGGATACAAGGTGTTTGTGCACACAAATCATAGTGCCATTCACTTCTTGATGAACAAGCTAATGGTGAGCCCCCATGTCATATCATGACTAGTGATCTTGTAGGAATTTAATCTTATAATGCTAGATCAAAAGGGCACTGAGAATGTGATTGTTGATTACTTTTCTTAGTTATGATGGGACAACAAAGAGGAAGAAAACCCACTATATAATATGTTTCCTGATGAACTCCTCTTTGCTAGAGCTATAACTAAATAATTGTCTGATGAGCTTAAATGGTATGATGGCATTGTCACCTATCTTATCATCCAAGAGATGCCATAAGGGTTGGACCACCAGAAGAAACAACAATTTTTTCACTAGGTAAAACACTTCATGGAGATTAATGAATACCTCTATAAGGTGTGTGTCAATGGCCTAGTTTGTTGGTGTGTCCCTAATGCTAATCAAGTGTGCCTTCTCCAAGATGCTCATGAAGGTCCTTATGGAGGACACTATGTTGGGAGACACATGGCTATTAAAATCCTGATGGAAGGGTACTATTGGCCAACAATCTTTATGGATGCTCACCATTATGTTC
The DNA here is from genome assembly GCA_015680685.1 of Gnetum montanum. Taxonomy (NCBI): domain Eukaryota; kingdom Viridiplantae; phylum Streptophyta; class Gnetopsida; order Gnetales; family Gnetaceae; genus Gnetum; species Gnetum montanum. Next base: position 10,866 of record MNCI01001727.1, on the reverse strand, counting down.
ACTCTTGTGAATGATGCTAATGTGATGGTGGAATGACTACTCAAATGGAAGGACCTCAACAATGGATTCAACCACTGGAACCCTTCGACAAATGGGGCATTGATTTCATGGATTCCATCATGCCCATGTCAAATGGAAAGGTGTCATCATAGTCATTGTTGACTATTGTACAAAATGGGTAGAAGTAGTAACCATAATTAACTATACATCTTCCATTGGTGCTTAGTTTATACAAAAAAATGTTATAAACAGGTTTGGTATGCCATGTGCATTAATTTTGATAATGAAACTTACTTTACAGGTACTAATTTTTGGAAGCTCATGCAATGCTTAGGGGTTGAACATAAACTAACAACACCCTACCACCCCCAAGCTAATGGTCAAGTTGAGGTTACCAATATGAAAATCACAAGGATTTTAACAAGAATTGTTAGCAAATATAGGAAATACTGGAGTACAAAACTCAATGATGCCCTTTGGGCCTATCGCTCAACATGGAAACTTCCTCTAGGATATTCTCCTTATGAGCTTGTGTACAAACAATTACCAACAGTTCCTATTCAATCTGAGCTCTGTACACTTTCAACAACCTATGACCTTGATCTTGACTTAAGTCTAGCTAAAAAAAAATACTCATGAATCTCAACCTACTAGACAAAAACCAATTAGTGGCCTTATCATCTAACGAGTTGCACAAGGCATACAACAAAAAGCACCATAAGCCAAATTTCAACTAGGAGATAAGGTTCTCTACTAGAATGCCACACATATAACTCAATGAACTGAGTTCTAAACATTATGTGAAGGACCTTACATCATTTACAAAACTTTTCCTTCTCGGGCCATGATGATCTAGAAACCTAAGAGCTCAGATAAGACACAATTGGTCAACATCCAACAAGTCAAACCTTTCCATGAGCATAAGTTAGCAAATACAACAAAAACCTCATCAAATGAACAACCATGCTCCATATTTTAAATCTCTTCCTTTCAACTTAGTCATGGGGGAGATGGCCATCCATGTTAACCATATAAGTAGCTTCTTAGTTTTTCATCCTTTTTGTTTTACAACTTTTTGTTTTGCACATTCTTTATTTTACATCTTCTTCTTTTCATGTTATTAATCTTTTCTAATTTTTGTTTTATACCATCATTAGTACATTTGCTATTTCTTGAATATTTTACACTTTCTTTTATATTTTCTTTTATTTTGGTGTGATTTTCTAACTTTTTGTTCATAAGTGCCAAGCATAGTGGTAATTCGTTGCTTGATGGTGGGCTGTATTTAGTTATTTGATTGTTGGTGTCTAGATTCTAGCTTTGAATTTCATTATAGATGATTAGGACATGGTTTCTTTTTCATGCAATAGGCAGTTAGTCCACACGTCCACCCATCCACAAAATTTATGGGTTTTCTTGTTCTGAAAACATGTAATCACTTCTTCATTAATAAAACGATAACAAATTTGTGACTTTGGTAGTTTCCAAAATTGAAAAGGATTCAAAGTTTTGAGAAAGGTGTGAATTCAAGGGGATTCGGTATTCTTTGTGCCTTTCTATTTACCTAGGTGCATGTGTGTTTTCATGGATTTCTTACCGTTCCATGTCGACCAATTAAAGGAAGTTGAACGTGTCTTTACATGGTATGGTTCCCATTTTTAAAAAAACAAAAAAAATGATGGGAATTCAAAGCACACCCCTTAGACATAATAAATGAATAAGTCTTTGCATGGTGTGGTTCCCATTTCAAAAAGAATGATGAGAATTCAAAGCACCCCCCTTAGACAAAATAAATTGGCTACAAGCACTAGTTATGGGAGTAGAAAGACATGTTACCCATGCTTAAAGGTTTCCTCTAACCAAGGCCCTTCCTCACTTCCTACTTCTCTTTTCCTCTCTAATAAGAAATGGTGATTGTTCTGTGGGAACACTCTTATGTCTCAAGGAGGCAGACTGGTCTTAGAATGGCAATGTAAAGTCATTGAACATGGTTGGTTTTGGTCTGGACTAATGATGGATCTTATCAAGTGATTTAACCATAAAATTCACAATGGAATTCATGTGACCTTAATTAGGAACTCCATTCCATCCTGATGAGATGCGATATTGCATGGGCTGCGATATCGCGTCTGCCACGATATCGCATCCCTTGCGATATTGCGTACGTGATATCGGGTGTTCCCTTGCGATATCGCGTACACGATATTGTAGTCCACCGCAATGTCTATAAATAAGAAGCGGCTCTCCCTTATTAGAACATAGTATAGATTGTAGCTAGACTCTAGCAGTTTGATCCCTCCAGAGATAGATATATTTTCCAGTGTCTGCCCACAGTGTGGTGAATGTAATTGTACGACATCCTTTATTCGAGTGTGACGTACTTGGACACGCACATGACCAGAAATAAAGATTGAGATTACTTCATCATTGCAACATTCACTTTGATTAATTATTTATTTAATTTTTATTTACTGCTTTCTTAGTTAATCTCTCTTACCCTTATCTCCTAGTAACGTGGAATGAGTACGACTTAATCATGAGCATTTAAGTGTGACTACTTGCTACCCAGTAGCGTGCCTAGGCCATGCACTTGGTAATCCCAGTGGTAGTCATGCATGAGGTCCAAGATGTGTACAGATGATGAAGGAACGAATGCTCATTGCACTTAAGGCTAGATTAGATTCTCTTACCCTTTCTCCTAGATTAGTTAATATTACTCTCTTTCTATTGCCTTCAGGAGTAGCATTAGATTAGGAACAAATCATACACCTCACTTTGGACTAAACCATATGTGACAAAGCTAATACTAGTCTAGGTGGGAAGACAACAAACTGCAACCTAAGGATAACTGTCTAGGTGCCACAACTAGTTCATCTACGGAGTTTGACCAGATCGTGCGTGAAAACACTCATATTCGTATGGTTGAGTGTAGGGGTATCTCACCACTCATCATTGGCACCGTTGCCGGGGACTAAGTGTTTGTGCGCTAAGTAGAACATAGAAAATTATCCTCATCGTTGGGAGCTTAAATGAACCCTTAGGGTTAATTAAATGAAAAATTATATAACGGTTAAATGGCACACCGAATTAAATAACAATGTCTTCTTCTTCGAACAAAAGAAATTCACCACCTAGGGATCATACTTGAAACAGTCGGCAGCATCGAACAAATAACCAAAATCCGCCAGTTCCTCAATAGCATTGGGTAGTATATACTCATCATGATGAGTATATACCTGATTTTACCTTTATCCTCCATCAGGATGAACAACTGCGATGGAGAGACTTGCAAGGTAACATAGTGTTACCTCCAGATCAGTCAGTCCCAAACATGCTCCTCCATGCTCTTGCACAAATTGTCATGCCACAACTATATGCTGAATATGTTATAGGTGATTTAGACACAAGGGATTATCATCCCACAGAAGCACAATGTTTAAGGAAATCACGACAGGAGAGCCACCATACACTGTTGAAGGGAAAAGGGGTCCTACACATCCTAAGTGAAATCAGAGATGATGAACCACTTATAATGGGTTCTCCATCAACTGATGTTTCCCCTCCTAACAATGGTGAAGAGGTGGGGTATCAGAACCTACACTCTATGATACACAACCCTGGTTCTAATCCCCATGAATGCCAACTATTCACTGAGGGAACAAAAACATATGACAAGGACGAGCACTTGGATCGTCATCATGATCGAGGCTATAGCAGCCAAAGAGAAGGTGAGAAACATCATCATGACGATGGTTCTCCTTCTTCTTCCCCTTCATCACATCACTCACCCTCTCCTTCCACATTTTGGCACAACCACAAAGAGCATAATGGTGAGGATAAGGGTAGGAAAAATGAGAGACCTTGACGAGAAAGTCGAGAGAGAGGACGAGGGAACTCAAGAGAATCAAGGCATGAACGAAGGGAAAGTAGGGAATAACATAGACATCATAGACGTCATGAAAGAGATGATCATGATGAGCCCCTACTTGCAACTTGGAGTATGCTAGATATAATGGAGGTAGTTAGAATACCCACAAGGCATCAAAAAGATAGTTGGATCAAAAGATTAGATATGAATAATATCCCACGCTTCGAAGGGGGATACAACGCTGATCTGCAAAATCATTTACAGGCATTCCACAATACCTACACCCTGCAAAATATAGAGAACAAGTGGTAGAAACTAAACTTGTTTCCTAGGATACTCATAAAGGAAGCAAAGAGTTGGTACCAGTCCTTAGAACTGGAAACCATTGGGAGATGGAGTACGATGTTAGAGTTGTTCAATGATAAATACCAAACGTACTCCAGAGTGTCTAACTTACGTAAGCAGATCCAAGGATGGAAGCAGGGTAATCATGAACCCTTGGATGCTACCATGGGCCAATATTACACATTGCTACATCATTGCCCAGGCCATGGTTACACATAGCAGGATCAACTCTGCCACCTCGTAGATGGGCTAAGGTATGAAACTAGGAGAACCCTTGGGACTTATGCCCAAGGGAGATTATCCGAACTTAGATCCCATGAAATTCATCAATTGTTGGAGCAAGTAGCCAAAGAAGAAGGGGAGCCACAGAAAAGAGAAAGCACAGAAGAATATAACCATGATCCTTCCCTTCGGAAGAAGGGAGTGAAATTTTGTGATGAGGAGGATGAGTCACCACTCGAAGAGTTGGTGAACAGAAAAACCTTGCAGCTCCAGAAATAAAGTCGATAAATTGTGGGATTCCTTAGACTCCAAACTTGAAACTATCCTAAAAGTTGTAGAGGAGTCTAAGGAGGAACGAAGTAGTGCCAATGATAAGAAAAAGCGGAGAGATGCAGGCGATGCACATGACAAGGGTAAGGGAAAAATTACTATCTCCGATGAGGTTGTGGATTCGGACATAGACAATGACGGTGGATGTGAGATCTGCCAATATGACCATCCTAAGGGATGTTATCCAATCATCTCACATCTACAAGAGTCTGGGGTGTATGCACTTAACCTGAGACTTAACAGACGGTAAACACCCTGAAGGTTACCTTATCCCCAAGGTAACCCAAGAACGTTCCACCAACCATTAATGTACTATCCAAGTGGAACTTCACCATAACCCATCAGGCAACATCAGAAGGGGCAACACCCACAGTCATGAGGGATGCCACCACCCAGACAACAATATCCTTACCGACAACCTGATCCTTATGCCTATTACATGCAGCAGCTGGTTTCTCCAAGTGACTCTATGGGTCACACAACTCCACAACGTCACTGCCAAGTTCGGGAGTAGTTTAGAAGGACTCCTTATCCTCCGAGAGACACTCCATACCCATACCATCCTCCAAATCCATCCACCACTCTTACGCCAGTAGTTCCACTACCACCAGCTCCAATAATGCAAAGGAAACTCCCCACTCAACCATAGTAACGTAACGCTACAAGAGCTGTAAACATTCAACCCGCTGCTGGTTATAACAACCACAAGAAGAGAAGACCTTTCTTTAGAACCAAAATCCCAGACAAGCTCTCACAACAACAAGTGGTTGAGTCTATGCACATGCCTCCAAAAAATAAGACTTCGGGGCTCCCTTCAGTCCAACAATAGAGCTTCACGCATACGGTTATGTTAACACATACCGTTACCGATTGGATCAAGGTAGGCCACCTTCCTAGGAAACTCTCTAATCCTGGAAGCCCCTTAATCTATCTACAAGTCATTGGGAATGAACCACATAAGGCTCTTCTTGACTCAGGTTCCGAAGTCAAATTAATTGCACAAGAAATGTATCAAGCCTGGAACCTATCCCAACCCAAGAAGAGCAATAGTCAACTTGAGCTGGCTGACTAGTCCATCACAATTCCCTTGGGATTGGTGGAGGACATCATTACCACTGTGTGTGATTGGTCATACCCAGCCAATTTCCTGGTGATAAAAGTTAACAGTAACAACGGGGCCTTCCCAATTATAATGAGAAGGGCATGGATGAGTACAGTAGATGCATGCCTAGGGATCCATGATTTTTCCTTGGAGATATCTAAGGTAAATATTTATGGAAAAATTGAGAAGAAGAAAGTTATGTGCATCACATACAGTGACTCAGAGGGTGATGACATGGAGGAATGCTTAGCATCTCTTCCATGCAACTGGTATGCCCAAGAGACTCAGATACAAAGGTGCCTGTATGTAGCAATCACACAAGTAGTGGACACCCCGTGGTTGACAGCTAATCGAAAGAGAAACTGACCAACATGCATGGAACAAACTAGGGAAACAACTCACACTAATAACGAAGGCATAGATACATTGGAGTATGAACGTCGCTGACTTCCATCCCTTAATCTAAGTACATCAATCGGGAGAAGTTGGACACTTTTGAAAAATTTAAATAGACGCTCACTATTTCAGATCTCTCCCTTTCCATTTAGTCATGGGGGAGATGGCCACCTATGTTGATCATTGGAGGCCCTCAGTTCTTTTTATTTTTTGTTTAACACATTTTTTTACACGTTTTTTTTACACATTTTTGTTTTCACATTTTTGTTTTACACGTTTTTGTTTTACACATTTTTGTTTTACACATTTTTGTTTTGCATGTTTTTATTTTGCATATTTTTGTTTTACAAANTCTATGGTCTCTCTTGGCTTGGAACTGTACAGTCCCTTTCTAATAATAACCATCAACGAATTGGTGATCGAGTATTTCTCAAACTAAGGAAGAACTCAAGGATTGAAAAGGGTGTGACTTCAAGGGAACTTGATGCATTTGTGTTGGCCATTCTCTTGGGTGCTTGGATGTTTTCTTCTTGATTTTTCTTACCATTTCGATGTTACCCAATTATCGGGTAGCTAAGTTAATAAAAATAACAAAGTCCTTGCATGGTGTGGTTCTCACGCATAAACACATAAAAAAAAAGAAAAAGAGAGAGAAGAAGTGAGAATTCAAACCACACCCCTTAGAAAAAATAATTCCTTGGGCTACAAGCACTAGTTATGGAACTAAAATAAACCTATTCCCTCTAACCAAGGCCCTTCTCACTTCCCATTCTCTCCTCTGTTTTGTCGGAATGGTGGTGGCTCTTGGGTGAAAGCATTCTTGTTATTCAAGAGGATGGATTGGCAAAATGCATTAATGCAAATTCACTGGATGTGGTTTGTTTAAGGCTAGAGTTAGAATGAGATTTACCAAGTCACATTAATCATGAAACACACAAGGGGCTCTACATCACCTTGTTCTTGAGACTCCATTCCATTCTCTCCTTTCCATCCTTCTTTCCCCATCTATCACCTCATTGCCGATTGTATCATTGGTGTATATCTTGGTGGATGCATCATTTTTCTTTTTGGTAAATTCTTGCGGTTAAGAATTTAACTCTTGTTCCAAATGACATTCCCAGAGCCTACAGACTCTTTGAATGTGGGTTTGTCAGGGCATTAAGGGCATGAGCCTGCTTTGGGGAGGACCCATTGGCATTCCTATTTGGTGCACCAGTTAAATTCTTTCCCTTAACATTTTTGCGATCTACTTTATTTTGTTCATTTCCATCTTGACATCCATTTCATCAACGTGATAGTTGTCTCTTTTTCTCCATCTTTCTTGTTCTTTTTCTTTCTCCATTCTTTTGCTACTGGAGGTTCACTCTTAGTCATGGGGGTCCTCACCCAATTTTTTCAATTTTTTCCTAACCCCTACACCTTTGGTAGTCATCATTAATATATATCCAGATTCGTATCAGCCATACCACAACCTAACCAATGGACCTTTCACTGACACAAGGTATCAATTACATGATGATTCATTTACCCTTGCTAATATAAGATTGTGTTGTGTGTACAGATGGTAATCATGCAACAATGGATTGGATCTAGAGGGAATACTTGGAATGGATTGGTGCTGAAGCAACTATGCAAGGAACGAGCTTAATGGCGTGCTTACGGATGGACAACGAAAGGTGCAATCTTGGCGTTGGTAGTAGCAGACTTCTTTTCTCTTCTCTCTTCTCTCTCAGCTACCAAATGAGGCCTGATGTTAATGTATAAAGTGTTCACTCTTGTTGTCATGAACACCAGTTTTTTCTTATCTTGTAATGATGATCTGTTCACATATCATCCCATTCACCATTAGTTCCATTTGAGTCAATAATCCCATACCTTCCCGATATTATTGTAAGGAACTCGAGGATGAGTTTTCATTTAGTCATGGGGGTATGATGGGATGTGATATCACGTGGGCCATGATATCACACATGATATTGTAGCCACCGCGATATCNGGGGGTATGATGGGATGCGATATCACATGGGCCATGATATCACACATGATATTGTAGCCACCGCGATATTGCATCCCACGCGATATGGCGTCTTCCCCCACGATATCACGTACGCGAGATCACAGTGCACTGCCAAGTCTATAAATAAGAGGCAGCTCTCCCTTGTTTCTAATTCTTGGCCTAGATCATAGTGAAACTCTAGCAGTTTTATCTCTCCAAAGATAGAATAATTTCCATGTGCCCACAGTAGGAACTCCAAAGTGAATGGATCTTTATTCGAGCAAATATTTTACCTGAACACAAGTTTGTGTATAGAAATAAAGACGAACTTCTTGGATAAACCTTGTAGTGCATGGAATAGGCTAATTTGGACTTTATTTATTATTATTTACTATTTATCATTTAAATGCTTTCTTAGTTAATTAAATCTCTCTCAACCATTCTCCCATAGTTAACTACATTTAGCACAACTACTTTGAGCACGTGCATTACACTTGGTGATCCTAGCAACGACTAGCGTTTGGTAACCAAGGTTGCATTGGTTCAGGGTGTGAACGGTAAGTGGACACGAATGCTGATGCTAGGTTAATTAAGGCTTAGTTAGTTAGTTAAAGTTAGTTAATTAGTCTCTTCACCCTTCACCTCGTTATCATAGGAGATAAAACAGAAAAGACATAAAAATCACATACCTCAGACTTACTGAACCATACAACCGTAACAAATACAAGTAAGTTTGGGAAGACAACGAATGATTAACCTTAAGTGTTCCATGAGGCGTGTAGGCACTTAGTCTATGGCGTTCGACCGGATCGTGCATGTAATGTTCGTATTCATATGGTTGAGTGTAGGGGTACCTCACCACTCATCACATTCTTTCTCATCCATCAATGTTTTCCACATCTCCCCTCACTATCAGTTTCATGTTCTTGTTCGATGCCCTAGTTTAATGTGTTGAAATTCTTAGGTAGTTTCTTCTGGGTTTTTGTACATAACCTTCCATAATCATTATTCATCCATGGATCCCACAAACTCTTTGGTTTGAAGTTATGCAAGGACATAAAAAGGCCTATGCCTACTTTGGGGAGGATCCACTTACATATCTTTTGATTGGGTTAGTTAAGTTCTTTACCCTTAGAGACTCTTACAATCAAATCCTTTTGTTTACCTCATCAATGACATCCATTTGTGCACATCTTCACAACATTTTCAGTAAACTTTCCTTTTTATTATTGTGAATTCTTACACCCTCTTCAAATATTTTCTTATATTAAACTTTTTCAAATTTAATGGACCGCTTATCTATTTTACCCTATTTGTCAACCTACTCGCTAACACTCCTAAAGAAATCAATCTACCACAATCACAACCTAGCCAAGTGTAACCACCAATGAGACAAGGCATTTAATAGCTATGTGTTACACAGTTCATACTAATTCATGATTCTATTGTGATTGTAGTGGGAAGCATGGACTAGAAGCAAGACAATATTCACCAAGGATGATGCAGCAACATCTTATGATGAGGATCATTCATGATCATTGGATCTTATCCCTTGCTCTTTAGCTGCCAAGAGGTGTTGGATGTTAGTTTTATCCAAGGTGTTTACTTCTCTTATCATGAACACCTAATTTTATAAAATATTGTAACTCCATATACTTGGGCACTCAACATCTATTTGTTCCATCTAAGTCAATTTGTATGTCAATCAATAATCCCATACCTTTCCAATATTTTGTAAGAAACTTGTTCCTCCTCTTCTTCACTCAAGGATGAGTTTTCATTTAATCATAGGGGTATGATGAGTCATGTTCTGACATGCTCCAATATCAAATACCTAATATGAGAGCCTCAACATCAAATATATGATGTCAAAGCCCAAGACGTGATGTTGGATATCTAATATCAAGGGGTATACATTGGCCTATAAATATAGCACTTGGGCTTACGGTTTTCAAGATAGGTTTTTCATAGTTTTTGCATAGACTAGTGAAGCTCTTGCAATTTGTTTTCTTTAGAGTTAGAATATTTTTTTAGTGCTCGTAATAGGAGTTTGAGTGTGTATGGATCTTTGTTTGAACATTGATGTAACTAAGCACAGTAGTGTGATGGAAATAAAAATGAACCCTTTTGATAGCCCTTGTAGTACTCAGAATAGATTAATGTTTCCTTTAATGCACTTTACTTTATTGCACTTTAATTAAGTAATTAATTTTTAATTGTTAATGAAAACAAGCACGACTACTTCAAGCATACATATAGTGCTTGTTGATCTAGAAATGCTTAACATTAGGTAGCTCAATAGTGCTATATGTGTTTAAGATGTGTCCAGGAAAGTTGTATGGGTACTTGTGTTTTCCTAGCTAGGCCCTAAATGAATTAGACCTTAAAGTACTATACCTTTCATTCTTGTTGTAGGCAATTAAACTTATAAAACATAAAATGATAAAAATCATGTACCTTAGTGATGAGACGCGATTTGCACTAGGCCGCGATATCGCGTCTTCTCCTGCGATATCGCGTCCCGCCGCCATTTCTATAAATAAGAGGCAGCACTCCCCTTATTTTTCCAATCCTAGCTAGTGTAGCGAAGCTCTCGCAGATTGATCA
>MNCI01001726.1:97780-255298 GCA_015680685.1 Gnetum montanum | reverse complement strand
GCTCGTAGTCAAGTCGTACTTACACCGCGCTATGAAAGCAATAAATAACATGAAATAAATAACAATAAATAAACTAAGTGAATGCTGCAATGATGAAGTAATCTCGATCTTTATTGCCGGTCATGTGCGTGTCCAAGTATGGCACACTTGAATAAAGACACCGTACAATCACATTCACCACATTGCGGGCAGACACGGGAAAATTCTAACTCTGGAGGGATCAAACTGCCAGAGCTTCGCTACCTAAAACTGGGATCCTCAAACAAGGGGGTGCCGCCTCTTATTTATGGACATGGCGGCGGACTGCGATATCGCGTACGCGATATCGCGGCCCATGATACATCGCATACGCGATATCGCGGCTCATAATACAACACGGCCCATGATACAACGCAACCCATGATACAACAGGGGTGCCTTATCGTGGGGGCCTTAACGTGGGTGCCTTAAGGCGACCGCCAGCACTATGAGCAATTCAGGTCTCATCACTCATGAAAGGCCTTAAGGAGGCCACTATGCAAGGAGATGCACGACCATAAAAATCCTAATGGTAGGATACTATTGGCCTATAATCTTTAAGGATGTCCATTAGTTTGTTTGATCTTGTGAATGTTGTCAACAAGATGGTGGGATGACCACTTGAATGTAAGGTTCTCAATAATGGATTCAACCATTAGAGCCTTTTGACATATGGAGCATTGACTTCATGGTTTCCATCACACCCATGTTCAATGGAAAGGCATATATCATTATAGTAGTTGACTACTGCACAAAATGGGTAGAAGTAGCAGCTGTTACATATTGTACATCATCCACTACTACTAGATTTATATAACAAAATGTTGTAAATAGGTTTTGGGTGCCACGTGCACTAATTTTTGACAGTGGAACTCATTTCATAGGTGCTACTTTTAGAAAGTTGATGTAACACTTGGGGGTTGAACATCAAGTAACAACACCTTAACCCCCCTAAGCCAACGGTTAAGAAAAGGTAACTAACTAGGAAATCACAAAAATCTTAACAAGAACCATAAGAAAATATAGGATAGATTAGAGCACCAAACTCAATGATGCCCTTTGGGCCTATCACTCAACATGGAAACTCCCTATTGGCTAGTCTTCCTACGAGTTAGTGTATGGAAAACTTTCAACACTCTCGATCTAGTTCAAACTCTGTACACTCTCAACAGCCTATGATCTGGATCTTGACCTCAATCTAACATAGAAAGAAAGATTGATCAACTTGAATGTGCTAGATGAAAACCAATTGGTAGCCCTATCTTTGAATGAGGTGAACAAGACATTCAACAAGTAATGTCATAATCTCAAAATATGAAAAGTAACATTTCAACTAGGTGATAAGGTTCTCTATTGGAACCCCACACATGTACCCCAGAAGAAAAAATTCCAAACCCTATGGGAGGGACCTTATATAATTGATCAAACCTTTCCCTATGGGGCCATGTTAATATACAAATCTAAAAGCCCAAATAAAAAGTAGTTGATCAACATCCAACAAGTGAAACCTTTCCTAGAGCTAAGACAAGCCAGTGCAACTACTACCTCGACAGATGGACAACCACATTGCATTTTTTGAATCTCCTCCTTCCAACTCAGTCATGGGGGAGATGGCCATTTGTACTAATGATCCATATGGCTTCTCATTTTTTCTACTTTTTTTTTCCACATTTTTGATTTTACAAGTTATTTATTTTACAAATTTTTTATTTTCAAAATTTTCCCAATTTTGCAACATTGTTAATATCTTTGAACTTTTCTTGATTATTTTACAATTTCTTATATATTTTACTTTGGTTTGTTTTGTTTTGTTTAAGTGTGACTTTTCATGATTTTTGCTAATAAAGTGCTTTATTGCTACAGGACATAGTGCCATTGTTGCTGTTTACTAATGATGGTTTATGCTTAATGTTGTGATTGTTGATGTCTAGTTTCTATTTTTGAGTTTTGATGTCTGATGACTATGACTTGGTTTATTTTTCATGGAATAGGCAATGAGTCCACATCATTTTCCCACCTAATAAACTCTATGATTTTCCTTGTTCTGGGAGTTTGAGGTCCCTTCCATTAACAAAACTTTTAATCAATTGGTGACCTTGGTAGTTCTGGAATTGACAAAGATTCAAAGGTTTGTGGAGGGTGTGACTTCAAGGGGACTCAATACTCCTTTTACTCTTCTACTTACTTGAGTGCTTGGGTGTTTTTTTATGAACTTCTTACCATTCCATCACAACCACTAATAGGAAGACAAATAAAGTCTTTGCATGGTGTGGTTTCCATTTCAAAAAAAAATGATGGGAATTCAAAGCACACCCCTTAGACACAATAAAGGAATAAGTCTTTGCATGGTGTGGTTCCCATTTCAAAAAAAAAAACATGATGGAAATTCAAAACACACCCCTTAGACAAATAAACAGGCTACAAGCACTGGTTATAGGACTAGAAAGACATGCATCCATGCCTAAAGGTCCCCTCTAACTAAGGCCCTCTCTCTCTCTCTCTCACTTAATACTTCTCTTTTCTTCTCTTTTTGGAATGGTTGCTATTTTATGGGAGCACTCTTGTGTCTTGAGTGGGTCGATTAGTCTTGGAGTGGTGATGCAAAGTCACTTAAAGAGGTTGGTTTTGATTTGGACTAAGGATGGATCTTCTTAGGTCATTTTAAACACATATTCCACAAGGGACTTCTTACAACCTTAATTGGGGATTCCATCTCACCTTCTTAATCATCCATCTATGTTGTCATAACTCACCTCACTACCAGTTTCTATGTTATGCTCGATGTCTTAGTTTGACATGTTGGAATTCTTGGATGAATTCTTTTTGGTTGGTCCTTAAATTTTCATGATCATTAATCAACTATGGAGCCCACGGACTCCTTAGTTGGGGTTATGAAAGGGCAACAAGGGTAGATGCCTATTATGGGGAGGACCCACTTGCATATCTCTTGGGTTGGTTAGTTAAGTTCCTTACCTTAGGCATTATTACAATCCTATCTTTCCCATATTTCATTGTGCACACCACTCTATGCTCCTTGAGCTCTCATGTTCCATCCCATTTTATTAGTTTCCTAATTTTCTTAATTTTTGGGACTTCAACACTCTCTTCTCACATTTTCATCATGTTCATGGCTATTTGGGCTTCCATTTGATCCTAATTTCATTCAAAATATTTTTATAATTTTCAAGTTTTGACCAAGTCAATGAAAGTTAATAGTGATTAATAGCTACATCAACGAGGCCTCGTCAATGTAGCTAATCGCATTGACTGGACCCCATCGACACAATACAAAAATACCATAAATACCACCAAATACTAAGAATTTCTCACATTTGGTCCATAACGCCCAAGGAGTTTTTACAATTTTTAGAGCCCAAAACCTTCCCAAGCTTATAACTCTCACATCGTTTATCCAAATCACCCTATTCTTCAATCCTACAATTATTGGAGGTAAGCTTTTAGTTGTGGGGGTAGCAAACCCTAAGGTTTTGATGATAATTTTTTTCAAAATTTTTTCTAACTCCCCTAAAGGGTTAAGCAATAAATGCTATTAAATCATTAATTTTTGAGAATTTAACCCTTCTAATAACTTCAGTAAACTAAAGATTAAATTAATAATTAACTACTTAATCTATCCAGCCATAATCACACCTTAGCCAAATGTAACCCCCTCATGAGACAAGGTGTTCTAGTCATTCTAAGTTACATAATAATTGCTAATTTGTTGTTATGTGTGATTATAGATGGTACCAAGACCAAAGAGACTACAAGAGGAGGGACCATCACAACCATGAGAGAAGTGACCTAGAGGAGGAAGAGGCTGACAAGAACATGGCCAAGAATAGGCTGAGGCAACCCCTGCAGCAAGACCTCTTAATGACAAGGCCACTGAAGAGGCAGCCACATTTGAACATTCACAGTGAGGTGAAGTGCTAGGCCTCGTACCCAAACTAGAAGTCACACTCACATAGGCCTATGTCGACATAATTGGAAGTTGTGAGGTCCAATGCTTGATTCTTCAAGAACTAAATTTCAAACCATTCCTTGAACAAGCTCCAAAAGATGTCAAAAATGAACTACAAGCCTCTCCCATGTGGCCAGTCATCATTGCCAGTGGGGAGTGGTACATGGAAGAAACATATCTCTTCTAGAATAATAGGAAAGCAAGATCTGCTATGAAAATCAAGGACATCCAAGTGTCCTACTCAGTGGAGGCCATTGCATAGGTCCTTGGGCTACCAAACATAGGAACATAGTTGGTAGAGTTGTCAACACAAGGTGATCTTGGAGCAAAGAAGGAGTGGATGAAACAGTGTTATGGGGTTGACTGCAAGGATTTTGGCATACTCACACTAGCAATGCAAGTCTATTTTAAGATAGCGACCTACCACCTCAATCCAATGGTGAGGCTTAGTAAGGTGAAAACCTTCTTTGCTCGAGCATTCACCTTTCTAAGTAGAAACTTTCTAGCAAATCTTCGACAACTAATCTATCTAGAGATAGAAAAGTGCTTCAAGGAGAATGAACATGGAAGAAAGATCTTTCCCTTTCCGTGCTTGATTAGAGAACTATGAAAAAGGGTAGGGATAGTCCGCTATGCAAATGATACACTCAAACATGCTCCTGATGCTTTGTGGGCTGAGATGATGAAGGATAAGATGCCTGCCATGATAATAGAAGAGGAGCAACAACATCCACCTCCATCACCTACTCATGAGAAAACACCAAATGCCCACACTATGGTTGAATGCATGCAAAAATTTTGAGAGCAACTCTTGCAAGAATAAGAGTAGTAGGTAAGAAGTAGTAATGGAGATCTATCTGTGTAAAAACTAGTCATTAATCACCTCAGAGAAGTGGCTTGTACAATCAAGTGGATTAATGCTATCTACCTAATGAATGAAATTTCCTACAAGGTCAAATCCAAGTGCCTGAGAGGTGACGATGTCTCTCTCTCAGCACCATCTATTTCTATAATTTTTTGGGAATGTTCCTTCCTTTGCGATGTGCTTGGAGGAGGGTGAGGAAGTAACCGTATTAGTGACTAATTGAGTTGCTGGGGCATTAAATGCACCTATGGTGCTTGAACCAAATGTTTCTACACTAAGAGATGTGCAGGCATCTACAAGAACAATCAGTGGAAGATTAAGTATAGTCCAGCATGAAGAACTACTAGACCAACTGGTGGGTACCAGAAAATCAATTCTAGGTATCTTTGATTTTCTAGATACCATGACTGCAACCTAGTTGAAGCTAATAGAGGCAAAGGGCAAGTGCCTCATCTTGGAAGGACAACTTGAAATAGCTCAAGCACATAATCAATGCTTGGCTACAAAAGTTGCCAAATTACATGCCTGAATTGTTGACCTTACTCTTATCAATCCTACATTAACACAAGATGAAGCTTTTCAATAGCTTAAGTGAGTTGAGGGAGAAATGATAACGATGGTCTTTAATCAGTCCATAGTAGAAGCTACAACTCATTCAGTATGGAGGGACTTGACGCAAACTTGCTAAGAAAATGAAACCTTAATCGTAGAAAACCATGACGTGTAGAATGTTGATGCACAAAAACAACAGTTAGAAGAATTTATCCATCAACAATAGGAGTAACTCTCTAGGACAAACACTAAACTAAGGAGATTGGTAGCAATGAAATGTAACCTCTCCATGGAGGAGGTCTATGCCTTATGCCAAAAGTTAAAAATTGAGATTATTGTCTAGAAGAGCAAGGCTTTGAAATTCAAGAAAGTTAAAAATCATTACAGAGACCAAGTTGGCCTACAAAAGGAGGTGAATGAAAATCATATCCAACTATTAAATGCAAAAGTTAATGAGACCCTCTAGCAACTCTAACAAGGCAGAGAATTATCGCAACCCATCATCAATGGGATTGATGCCTAAAACAGGGCAAAAATTCGCATGAAGGAGTTGTAGATTAAAGAGATGATGGAGTACATAGTGTTGTCTAATCTTTGTTATGCAAACTTGATGATGCTCATTGCCAAACGACCATGGCCTAAACTTGAAAAGCAAGTAGCCAGCTCATACTTATTGTACAAGGTCAAGTTTAAGACCCATAAAGACACAAAGGAAAAGCTTTCAGTTGCGAATGATAGACTCGAGGTTCTCAAGGAAAAATTCACTAACTAGAGATCAGTCATAGAGAACTTTGCCAAAAGAATGAATGACTAATAGGCATTACAGAACATACTTCGAGCATTTGACATTGAGCACAAGCAATTCGTGGTTTGGTTTGTCAATGTGAAGGAGCTCTTTCCTATTTTGCCTTGTCCTTGGGATGTTCCAACCCTGGTCCACATTAGTGAAGCTACGTTGACCATAAATGATCCTACAAGTAAAAAAGAAAAAATGAAGGTGTTATTGGATGCTTTTCACCTTCCACCTAAAGTAGCACCTATTGCAAGATAGCCATAGCCGCCTCTGCCACCACACATGCTTGAAGCCAATGAAGGTCCCTCAGAACCTTAGGAGCCACCACCACTTGGGACTATCTAACCTTCTCCATCAATTTCACGCCATCAAAAAATGTGTTATCCAATTTTGAAGAATCATGTCATGATGTTCAATTTTGTGTCATGAACACCATAATTTTTGTAATGTGTTGATCCATACATTGGGCACTTAGTCGTTATGTCCATTTTATCTTGTTTTATTTTGTTATGTCAAAGTCAATCAATAATTCCATACCTTCCCAATTTTGTAAAGAACTTGAGGACGAATTTTCATTCAGTCATGGAGATATGATGAGTTTTAGTTTGTTGCGTCAATTGGGCCTCATCAATGTAGTCTATGTCGACATAGTTAATTATGTCGACATGGCCCTGTCGATGTAAGGGTCTATCGCGATCTATAAATACGAGTCACTAATTGCATTTATGACATTAATTCTCATAGTAGTAGTAGAGCTCTTGCAATTTGTCTATTCGAAAGTTAGAATATTTTTCCTGAGTGCTTATAGCAGGAGTCATTAAGTGTATAGATCTTTATTTGAGCATTATTGTACCTGAGAACAACAGTGTATGCGATAATAAAGATAATCTTTCTAATAAACCTTGCAGCACTCTGAATAGATTAAATATTTCATTTATGCATTTAATATTTTCAATTACTTATTCAATGTTTTTTAGTAATTAAGCTAATTAAGCAAGCTAAGCTAGATAGATTAAATACATAAGTATGACCCCTTCGAGTGTAACATGTATTCACTTGGTAATCCCAGTAGCGTTATTGCTTGGTACACCTAGTAGCATAGCACTTGGTAACGCAATAGTGGATACGTGGGTTCAGGACATACAGAAAGTGGGACTGTATACTTATGTTAGGATTAGCTAGAGGCTAGTAGGTTAGTTTACATTGAATTAGCCATTAAATTACCTTGTCTTCATCTCTATTCAAGCACCAAGACTACAAAACTTAAAACTATAAAAATCATATGCCTCAATTACACTTAACCATACTGATGAGCAGCAAGATACCCCTACGCCTAACCATACGAATACGAGCGTTCACGTGTGATCTAGTCGAACTCTGAGGATTAAGTGCTTATGCACCTACATGGAATAAGGATGAGTTATGCAATCATTTTCTTCCCAAGCTTACTCATAAGACACAACTATATGGTTAAGTAAACTTGAGGTGTATGATTTTTTTATGTTTTTCTCTTATATATTCTATCCTGGTCTCCTAAGTGTGTGCAATGAAAAGATTTAATTAACTAGTGGGTTTGGTAACTCTAATATGAATCAAATCCTAACACCAGCATGCGTTCCCACTCTCTGAACACATCTTGAACCAGTGTAACACTACTGGGATTACCAAATGCTAGTCGTTACTGGGTTACCAAGTGTTCCATGGATGCTCGAAGTGGTCGTGCTGAGTGTGCTAATTCATTGATAACTGATAATTAATAATTTGATGAAATAACATTAAGTAACTATTGAAAGCATCAAATAATAGTAAATAACATGAAATGTAATAATTAAGCTATTCTAAATGTTGCAAGGTTTATCATAAAGTTCATCTTTATTTTCGATCACAAGGTATGTTCAGGTACACAATGCTTGAATAAAGATCTATTCACTTTATGACTCCTACTGTGGGCACTCAGAAATAATTCTAACTTTGGAATAGAAAAATTGTAAGATTTTAGCTAAGGAACTAAAAACTAATTTCAAACCAAGTGCCCCTATCTCTTATTTATAGCCAATGAGACAAGTTCTGACATCGCATGTCCAATATCGCTTCAGCATCTCTAATATCGCATATCTGATATCGAGGGTCTGATATCAAGGGCCCAATATTGAGGGTCTGATATTGAAACTCATCATACCCCCATGACTCAATGAAAACTCATCCTTGAGTTTCTTACAAAATATTGGAAAGGTATGAGATTATTGACTGAACGATAATTGACGATGACCTGGAATGATAGACTTAAAGTGCCTGGTGAACAAATTGACAACTATATTATAGCATTGGTATTCATAACCATTGTGGTGAAAATTTTACACAGATGACATCTAGACCCTCATTTGATAGCTTAAGAGAGAGAAAGAAAAGAAAATGAGGCGTGTTCCTGCCAATGTCAAAAATGTGCACACCGTTGTTCATCCATGGCCACATGACCAAGCTTGTTCCTTACATAAATGTTCTTACTCTAGTTCATCCTGAGTGCTCCCTCCTACCCTAGTCCATTATCCATGTGATCGCCATCTATGCACTCAGCATAGTTACAAATTAGCAAGGATAGATAAGATATAATGTAGTTGATACCTTGCCTCGATATGAGGCACATTGGCTAGGTTGTGGGTATGGTAGATATTGGGTTAGAGGTTTGTAAGTGATAACTACCCAAGGTGTAGGGGTGAGATAAGTAATGGAATGGAAAAATTTGCGACAGGCCCCCACGACAAAGAGTGAACCTCCAGTAGCGATAGGATGGAAAACAAATGATAAAGGAAGGTAAGAGGAATAACAACGGTGAAGCTAATAAATAGAAAATGGATGTCATGGGTGGGTTGAAATTTGAAATAGTTGATTGCAACAAATGTGTAAGGGAAAAGAACTTAACAATTGCACAAAAAAGGAATGCCAGTGGGTCCTCCCCAAAGAAGGCTCATGCCCTTTATGCCTTGACCAACTCACAAACCAAAGAGTCCGTAGGCTCTAGGAATGACATATGAAGATAATAGTTAAGAATTTACCCATAAGAA
Organism: Gnetum montanum; assembly: GCA_015680685.1. Classification (NCBI taxonomy): domain Eukaryota; kingdom Viridiplantae; phylum Streptophyta; class Gnetopsida; order Gnetales; family Gnetaceae; genus Gnetum; species Gnetum montanum. The sequence continues at coordinate 246,044 of MNCI01001726.1, read as the reverse complement.
TTTTCCAAATAATAACAATGCATCGACCAAGACATAGACTAATCATAAAACTAACAACGAGGTAGAATATGGAAAGCAATATGGAAAGAGAAGAGAGAATGGAATGGAATCCTGAAATCAAGGTTGTGTAAAGTCCCTTGTGTATTATGTGGTTAAGGTGAATTAGTAAAATTTAGCCCAAATCCAAATTAAAACTAACCACATCCAGTGACCTTGCATCAACACACTTGACCAACCCATCCTCTTGGAGCAGTAAGAATGCTTCCATAGAGAAACCACCATTCTATTAAGAGAAGAATAGAGAAGCAGGAAGTGAGAAAGGGCCTTAGTTAGAGGGAACATTCAGGCATGGGTAACATGTCTTTCCAATGCCATAACTAGTGCTTGTAGCCCATGTTCCTTTATTATTTCTAAGGGGTATGCTTTGAATTCTCACCCATTTTTTTGAGTGAAAACCACACCATGCAAAGACTTATTTGATTCGTTCAACTTCTTGATATTAGTTGATAGCGGAATGGTGGAAAACTTATGGAAAGTATCCAAGTACCCAAGAGAATGGGCAGCACAAATGCATCGAATCCCCTTGAAGTCACACCCTTTTCAATCCATTTGAATCTTTCCTTGGTTTGAAGAATACCAAGCCACAAATTCATTAATAGGCTTGCTTAGAAAAAAGGATAGTACATTTCCAAAACAAAGGAAGATCATAGAGTTCAATGGATGACGTGGACTCATTACCTGATTTATCAAAAGAAACCATATCTTAGTATCAACATTAAAAGTCAAAGGTAAAAACCAAACATTAGCAATCAACACCATTATAGTCCAACCCACCATCATGAGCACTTATTATATGATGAGTGAGAATAAATCAAACAAAATGTAATAGAGAAAGAAATAGTAAAAATGTTAACGATGGTGTAAAACAAAGAACAAGTAAATGTGAAAAATGTGTAAAAAAAAAAGACAAAAGAAACTAAGGGCTTAAAATAATTAGCATTAGTGGCCATCTCCCCCACAACTGAGTTGGAATGAGGAGATCTGAAATAATGAGCAAGGTTGTCCATCAATAGAGGTAGTGCTAGTATTGGCTATTTTAGGCTCATGGAAAGGTTTGGTTTGCTAGATGTTGACCAACAACTTCTCATCTGGGTTTTCAGGTTTATGGATTATCATGGCCCCTGAAGGAAAAGTTTCATGAATGATATAAGGTCCTTCCCACAGCGTTTGAAATTTAGTTCGTTATGGCACATGTGCAGGATTCCAATAAAGAGCCTTATCTATTGGTTGGTATGTAACTTTTCTAATTCTTAGGTCATGGTGTGATTTTTTGAAGGCCTTGTGCAATTCATTGAATGACAGAGTGGCTAATCGATTTTCATCTAGTAAGTTAAGATTCATTAACCATTCTTTTTATGCTAGATTGAGATCAAGGTTAAGGTCACATGCTATAGATAGTGTATAGAGCTCAGCTTGTATAGGAAGTGTTGGGTGTTTACCATACACTAACTCATTTAGTTTGGTGCTCCAATCTCACGTATATTTGCTAATGGTTTGTGTCAAAATTTTTATGACCTCCCTATTGGTGATCTTAGGTTGACCATTTTCTTAAGGATGATATGGTGTAGTTAGTTTATGCTCAACTCCTAAGCATTGCATCAACTTCCAAAAAGTCACACCTGTAAAATGTGTACCATTATCAGAAATAAGTGCACGAGGCACACCAAACCTATTTACGATTTGTTGTTGAATAAATCGTGCAGCGATAGATGATGTACAGTCAGTAACGGTGGCTGCCTGTACCCATTTTGTAAAATAGTCAAAAGTAACAACAATGTATGCTTTTCCATTGGACATCGGTGTAATGGGCCTAAAAAAATCAATACCCCAAATGTTGAAGGGTTTTATGAGTTAAATCCATTGTTGTGGGCTCTCCATTCTAGCTGTCATTCTCCCATCGCATTGGCAGCGCTCACAATATTGGACAAAATGGTGGGTGTCCCAAAATAATGTAGGCCAATAATATCATGCAAGTAAGATTTTAATGGCTATTCATCTCCCAGTGTAGTGACCCCCACAAGGGCCCTCATGAGTGTCTTGGAGAACTCACAATTGATCTACATCGAGAACACACCATCGGACCAAGCCATCAGAACATACCTTGTAAAGGTGTCCATTGATTCCATGAAATGTTTGACTCAATGGAGGAACTGTTGTTTCTTTTTAATGTCCAGCCCTTGTGGTGTTTCTTGTGTGAGAAGATAGGTAAGAATGCTACTATACCAATTTGTATCTATGGGTGATTGGTTGTTTATTACACCTAAAAGAGGAGTTTATCAGGGAAGTGATCAAAAATTAGGCATTCGTCCTCTTTGTTATTCCATTGCAATCAAGATAAATGATCAGCAATAACATTCTCAGTGCCTTTGCAATTGACCATCGTAAGATTGAACTCTTGCAAAATTATGAGCCATCGTATGATGCGAGGGCTCACAGTTGGTTTATTCATAAGGAACCGAATCACACTATGATCTGTGTGTACAAATACCTTATAGCCTAATGCATAGTGCCTAAATTTTTCTAGTGCAAACACCACAGCCATTAACTCTTTTTCTGTTATGGTATAGTTGAGTTGACACCAGCAATACTTCGACTTGCACAGTGAATGTAATAGGGACACTTTTGATCATCTAACTATGTAAGCATGGCTCCTAAAGCAAAATTAGATGCGTTGGTCATTATATGGAATGGTTTAAACCAATTAGGAGCTTGTAGAATGGGTGTTTCTATGAGCTTTTACTTCAAGATTTGGAAAGCTAGCTCACATTCCTTAGTCCATTCAAAGGGTATGTCCTTCTTTGTTAGTTCCACCAATGGTTTTTCAATCTTCGAAAAGTTCTTGATGAAACGTCTATAATAGCCAATATGTCCAAGGAATGATCGAACATCTTTTATAGTTTTAGGTTGATAAGTGATTCCTTGGATGACTTTAATTTTTTAGGGTCTATCTCCATCCTTATTTGTGAAATTTTATGCCCTAATACAATGCCCTCTTAGACCATTAAGTTGCTTTTTTGCCAATTGAGCCTCAAGTTGGTTTCAACACATTATTTCAATACTTACTCTAATTGGTCCAATGCTTGTTCAAAGTTTGCTATGTAGGTGGAGAAATCATCCATAAAAACCTCCACACCATTCCCTATTTACTGCTAAAATATACTAAGAACTAGACATTGAAATGTTGTTAGAGCATTGTACAAGCCAAATGACATTTGTCTATATGCAACTATCCCCCAAGGACTTGTGAATGTAGTTTTGGCCTAGTCTTCTAGTGCTATTCAAATTTGATTATACCCACTATAACCATCTAGAAAATTATAGTAGCAATGCCCTGCAATGGTATCTAAGACTTGGTCAATGAATGAAAATAGAAAATGGTCTTTAAATGTTGCCATGTTCAATAGCCTAAAGTCTATACACACCCTCCATTTATCACCTTTTTTAGGTATAATGACCAATGGACTAATCCATTCACTATCAACAATGGGGTAGATGAACCCAGCCTTCAAAAGTTATTCAATTTCTTCTTTAACTACTTATTTAAGATTTGGGTTTAGTCATCTTTACAGTTGTCTTCAAGGCTTCATAGAGGGGTCAGTGTAAATTCTATATTAGCATATCCTAGGATCTATTCTACTTAATTCGAGATATAACAAAGCAAAGGATTTTGACCATTTATTTACCATCTTCAACAGTCTTTCTTTTTGTTGAGAAGCAAGCTTAGCATTTATGATTATTGGTTTTCCATTCCTGAGAAATGCATACTCCATATCGATGGGCAATGATTTTAATTCAAGGGGCTCTTACTTAAACTCATCAAGGACTTCCAACTTTCCCCAATTGATATTTTAGGTGTTAGTACTTGGAAGTTGATGGTGGACTTGCTCTAATGCATCTATGTTATCGATATAGGCACAAGTCAAGCTCTCAGTGGTTCCATACATAAAGTTGAATTGCTCTCTTGGTCAGTTATCAGCCACTGGGTGCCTTCCTATCTTGTGGTTATTGCATATAGACATCTTTGTATGTCAGTTACTTGTGCACACTGGTTGCATGTAGGCAATGTTAAGTGTTGTACAAACTAGGACTTCTGCATGTAGTTGCACCCTTTGTCACTGTATGCGATGCATGGTACTTTCTTCTTCTCGATATTTCCAAACTTATTTTCTTTTGATATCTCTAGGGAAAGAGCATGTATTCCTAGGTGCACATCAATCGTACTCAGCCATGCTCTTCCCATTATGATTGGGAAGTCCTCCTTATAGTTGTTGACTTGGATACGACCACCCAAAAATAGTGGTGACAATGTTCTCCACTAGTCCCAATGGGACAGTGATGGACTGGTCAGCTAACTCTAAACAGATGTTACTCTTCTTTAGCGGAGGTAGGTTCTAGGCTTTATACATTTTCTAGGAGATCAAATTAACACCAGAACCTGAATCCAAAAGAGCTTTGTAAGGCTTGTTTCCAACGATTTGCAAATATATAAGAAGACTTCTAGGGTCAGAGAATTTTCTAGGAAGATGGCCAGCTTTAATCTAATTAGTGATGACATGGGTTAACATAATAGTATGTGTTGAGTGTAGTTTTTAGTTCGAAGGAAGCTCCAAAGATTCGAAAAATGGCAAGGCATTTGGACAATTATCCTCTTGTGGTTGTAAGGACTTGGTTGGACTATTGGTTCTAAAGAAAGGTCTCTTCTTTGATCGATTGTCCAAACCAATAATAGATTGAGGATTGATAGCCCTTGTAGCATTACGTTGCTGTGGCTAGGCAGGAAGCTTGTCCTGCATATTTGGAGTAGGTGGTAATGGAGCTACGGGTGGAAGAGGTGTAGAAAAATGAGAAGGATAGTACATATGTGGAGCATTACTTCGAGAAGAAGAAGTTCTATAGTACTTGGGGGTCTGGTAGTGAGGCTGAAGAGTAATGTGACTAGTAGAGTCTTGTGGAGAGATCGACTGCTGAACATAATACCCATATGGGTTAGGTTGATGGTAAGGGTACTATTGACGTGATGGTGGCATTCCCCATGATTGTGGGTGTTGCCACCATTGATACTATTTATTCGGTTGTGGTGGAGCTCCACTCGGATAATATGTTAATGGTTGGTGAAACTGCCTTGGGTTACCTTGAGGATAAGGTAATCTTCTGGGTGTTTGCTGCTTGTTTAATCGTGGGTTTAGTGCATACACCCTAGACTCTTGTAGATGTGATACCACTGGGCAACATCCCTTAGGATGGTCATATTGGGAAATCTCACATCCATCATCATTGTCCGTGTCCGAATCCACAACCTCTTCAATGACAGCAACTTTACCCTTACCCTTATTACATGCATACTCAGCTTCTTTCTTTTTCCTTCTCTCTCGATCACTACTTTGTTCTCTAGACTCCTCTACTATTTTTAGGATAGTTTGAAATTTTTTTTTAGGGAGTTCCACATTTGATCTACCTTTGCCGATACTTCTGATGCAAATTTTTGAATGGGCAAAGTCTTTTCCTCAACTCACCTTCCTCCTTGGCAACTTGCTCTAATAATCTTTGTATTTGATGGGCTCTGAGCTCATATAGCCTTCCTTGGGCATAAGTCCTAAGGGTTCTTCGTGTTTTATACCTAAGCCCATCTACAAGATGGCATAGTTATTCCTTTTGCGAGTAACCATGGCCTAGGCAACGATGTGATAATGAATAATATTAGCCCATGGCAACATTCAAGGGTTTGTGTCCTCCTTGTTTCCATCCTTGGATTTGCTCACATAGGTTGGACACTTGGGAGTACGTCTGATACTTCTCATTGAATATCTCCAACATGGTACTCCATCGACGAATGGATTTCAGTTCTAAGGACTGGTACCAGCTTTCCACTTCCTTAATCAGTGTCCATGCAAACAAATTTAGCTTTTGCCACTCATTTTCTAAATTTTTCAAGGCACATGCCTCATGGAATGCTTGTAGATGATTTTGAGGATCAACATTGTATCCTTCTTCAAATCGTGGGATGTTATTCATGTCTAGTATTTTGATCCTACTATCTTTTTGATGCCTTGTTGGAATCCTAACGACCTCAATTATATCTAACATACTTCAGGTGGTGAGTAGGGGTTCATTGTGATCATGTTGTCTATGGCATCTATGATGCCTATGTTATTCCCTACTCTTCCTTCTTTCATGATGTGTCTCTTTGGAATTTCCTTGCCCCCTTTCTCGACTGTTTTGTCTGTGATTTCTATTTTGCGTACCCTTGTCCTCATGGTCTTGCCCTTTGTGACTACGTTCAGATCTTGAAGGAGACGAGGAAGAAGATGATGGAGGTGAAGAGGAAGTAGGATTGGTACCATGACGACGCCTGTCACCTTCTCTTTGGTGGTCGCAACCTCAGTCGTGGTTACGATTAGAATGATCGTCATTGTCATGCATTCATGTTCCTTTTCTAGACCCTTTGTGTCCATTGGTACCAAAACTTGGGTTATGAATAGTTGAGTGAAGATTCTAATACACAACCCCTTGATCGAAGTCAATGAGAGGAACATCATTTGGTGGAAAACCTCCCAAGACAGGTTCACCACCCTCGTTTTCACTTAGGACATACGAGACATCCTGAGACTGCTTCCCTTTCACAGATTTGTAATGTCTATCCTGTTGCAAATCCCTCTAGCGTTATGCCTCTATGGGTCGATAATCTCTCGAATCTTGTTCATGCACAACATACTCCGATTGTAAGTGCTACATACCAATTTGTGTGAGAGCACAAAGAAGCATGCTTGGGATTGAGTGATCAGGAGGTAACACTATGTTACCTTCTAAATCACACCATCACAGCTATTCATCCTAATGGAGGATAAAGGTAAAGTCTAGTACATACTCATCAGGATGAGTGTATACCATGCGAAACTGTTGGGGCACTGACGGGATTATCATGTGCACCCCACCTCCGATTGTTCATGGTGTTAGACCTAGTCAGTGAAGCACTCTCATAAGAAGGAGACATGATTAATTATTTTGTGTGTGATACCCTTTTTTCAGTAATTGTAAGATGGTTGACCTTAAGGATTCGTTCCAATGATGGAAGGATTTCCTAAGTTCTAATCAATGCACAAACAACAAAATCCCTAGCAATGACACCAATGATGAGCAATGAGGTACCCCTATGCCCAACCATACGAATACAAGCATTCACGTGTGATCCGATCGAAATTTGAGGATTAAGTGCTTATGTGCCTACACAGAACAAGGATGAGTTATGCAATCATTGTCTTTCCAAGCTTACTTGTAAGGCATAATTGTATGGTTAAGTAAACTTGAGGTGTATGATTTTTTTATGTTTTTCTTTTATATTTTCTATCCTGGTCTCCTAAGTGTGTGCAATGAAAATATTTAATTAACTAGTGGGTTTGGTAACTCTAATGTGAATCAAATCCTAACACCAGCATCCATTCCCACTCTTCAGACACATCCTGAACTAGTGTAACACTACTGGGATTACCAAATGCTAGTCGTTACAAGGTTACCAAGTGTTCCACATATGCTTGAAGTGGTCATGCTAAGTGTGCTAATTCATTGATAATTGATAATTAATAATTTGATGAAATAACATTAAGTAACTATTGAAAGCATCAAATAATAGTAAATAACATGAAATGCAATAAGTAAGCTACTCTGAATGTTGCATGGTTTATTATAAAGTTCATCTTTATTTCTGGTTTTAAGGTGTGCTCAGGTACACAATGCTTGAATAAAGATCCATTTACTCTATGACTCCTACTACAGGCACTCAAAAATAATTCTAACTCTAGAATAGAAAAACTGAAAGAGTTCGACTAAGGGACTAAAAACTAATGCCAAACCAAGTGCCCCTGTCTCTTATTTATAGCCAATGAGACAGGTTTTGACATCACATGTCCGATATCACTTTGGCATCTTCAATATCACGTATTCGATCACATACCATGTGCTTCACAAGTGTAATTGGGAAGACAATGAATAACCTTGGGGCAAGGTTCACTACCTAGAAGACTAGTTCACTAGAAGCTATAAAGTCCATAGAATTCAATTGGATCGTGCGTGAATGCTCTATGATTCCTATGGTTGGGCGTAGGGGTATCTCACTGCTCATCACCTAGTGTAACTAATTCTTGGATGGGTTGGAGTACTAGTAAGAGGGAGAATATATGTAAAAAAAAAAAAGAAAAAGAAAAAAGGCTTTAAAAAAAGGAAGTGAAAAAAAATTGAAGAAGGTAGCATGCATGCTTAAATGTCTTTGAGCAAGGAGCATAAGTTCTTGATTGTGACTTTAAATAGGAAACACAAATTTTTATTATTAACTTCAGGTAGGAAGCATATGTTCTTGATTGTAACTACGAGTAAGAAGCACAAATTTTTATCATAACTCCAAGTAGGAAGCATATGTTTTGTTATTATAAATTTGAGTAAAATGCATAAATTTATATTGTGACTCTAAGTAAGAAGCATAATTTTGGTAATTGTAACTCTAAGTAGGGAGCACACATTTGGCGATGAAGGAATGAATGCCTCCAAGTTTCTACACATTTATATCACTATAATGGATAATAGGATGATTTGCATTTTAAGCGAGTCTTTGCTCTAGTTTGAAAGGTTATGACTACTTGGAAAATAAGCCAAGCACATTCTTCCTTAAGATAAGTCATATGAGCATCTCTAAACCTTGATTGAATATCAAGTTGAGTTCAACATCTATGCTTTGCAGTTGATTATCCTAGTCATTGAACCTTCTTATCTATAATTGTCAAATAAGCTTTGAGTTGTTTGATACTCTCTTTATCCACTCTACTTTTCATGTTTAGAATATGAATGAACAAAGACTTAAGCTTTGAGGATGTCATTTCTTTTAAGGGAGAGTGTAAAGAGTATACCTTGTTGGTGGTTTCAAGGCTTCTTCTCTTCCAAAACAGAAACTAGAAGGAGTCTAGAGATTTACTTGGATTTCATACTATCTTAAACATCATTTCCATAGAACTACATTGTCATGATTCATTAAGAACAATGTCACAAGGATATGTAGGCTTATTGGGGAGGTTTTGACCTCTCTAGCTTAGATACTGTTCCTTCTCTTTGGAGAGGGGACTTAGGATTCACTACATTAAACTAGGAACATATCTTAGCTCTCTTAAGGAATGATGTCTCTTATGTGTATGCTATTTCTCTTTGAGTATGTTGTGTGTATTACATTGGTTTAGTCACTTATATGATTATTAATTCATCTTTGTGATGCTCCTAACCTTTGACTAACGTATGACATGTGAGTTTGTACTTATGTCTTACTTGTAGGTTCTTGAGGACATTAAGGTGTAGTCCACCTTAAGTCCACTCTAGAATACTTAGGGACTTTGGGACTTTTGGGTGGTTCTAAGCAAAAATTCTCTAGATTAATGTCATTACAATGCCTTATATAATCATATAAGTGATAGGACTAATGAGACACATACACTTGCATAACTATAGGGAGTACTAGCATACATGTAAGAGACATCCTTCCTTAAGAGAGCTAATACATACTCTTATACTAATGCATCTATTCCTATACTCCCTCTTCATAGAGAAGGATCAATGCTTAAGTTAGAAAGACCAAAGTCTCACCAAATAGCCTTGTGACATTTTTCACAAGGAATGAGGATAATGTAGTTCTATAGGGTTGTTATGAATGGTTAATACAACATGGAATTTGTAAGGATCTTTGCACTTCTTTCAACCCTCGTTCTAGAAGGGAAGCTATCTTTGGGTCACCACTAAGACATACTTTCTACACATTTCTTTGCTTAAAAGAAGTGACATCCTCAAAGCTGATGTCTTTATTCATGCACTTTCCCAAACATTGAAAGCAAAATGAATATCTAGGGTATTGAACAACTCAAAGTTTGTGTGATAATTGTAAACAAGAAAGCTCAATGACTAGGGTTCTTAACTATAAAGTACAAATGTTGAATTTAACTTGAAATTCAGCCTAGGTTTAGAGATGCTCATGCAACCTAGGTTAAGGAAGAGAAGGTCTATTCTTTTTCACTTGTTCACCTCAAAGATTTGACTTGTCTACTAATGATTGGTGTAGGATGAGTATACATTGATTAATCTAATGGGTTGATGAACTAATAGCTACATCTTTAATATGAACACCATGACAAATGACTTCTCTAAAGTCTTGATTATTCTTTCTTTCTTATGATTTAAAACTCTAGAAGTTTGACACTCATATCTTCTAGTCTCAATTTGAACCTTTGCATTAACTTGAATAGAAATAAATATAAGTATTTGTACCAATCCAAGGTCCAAAGTGGAGAAGTAGGATAATTTCATATCCCTAAAATTTAGTTAATAAAAATAATTAAAATTAACCATTCATGGGACATGTGAAATAAAACTTAACTACTTAATAAATCCTTAAGCAACTTGAAGACTTTATAAAGTGATAAAAGCCAAATGCATAAAGTTAAAAACTGAATAATTTAGACTCACTTGAGAAAATACACATGAACATATTTATGTCTTCTTAGACCTTGTTACAACCTAACATCAAAACTCAATATTTATGGCCAAAATATAAATCCATTGAATGACTAGAAACGTAAATAAAATATATCACAGAATCATGTTCTTATACAGTGTTAATTCTCCTTCTAGTTTCTCCTTGTCCACCTCTTGAGGTTCCTGCAATATCTACATGAAACACATACTAGAAAGGCTAGAATACTTTCATTGTAGAGAAAATCATCCTAAAGCTCTCTAAATCAAGATTAGAAGATGGCGTCCATGTTGCAAAGTACATTATTAGACCAAAAATAATTATAATGAACTTAACCATTAATTAAGACCATTAACATTACCATTAATGAGTTAGTTACCATTAAGCCATGATTTGTATTATTGATGGTATTCCAAGACTTATCACATCATACATTAAAATAACTATAAGGCTAATACTAATGTAAAGTTTTCATCAAGCACTATTTGATGTGAAATCTCATCTATTTAGGTCAATCCTCATGAATTTTCAACTATTGGATTACGTTATAGCTAGTATCAACCCTATAGCTACCTAATTCCTTAGCTCCTCACTATCACTAAGGTTTTCTAATGTGGACTACATGCCACTAGGTTGATAGAATATTCTAAATTGACTTTAACATGGTAAGACCAATCAAGTAACACACCACTAGATTAATAGAATCCTCTAAATTAGTGTTTATGGTAAGACCTAGCTATTCCACATTAAGCCATGTTAGTTAATGAAACCCTAATTTCCTATCTCTACAACATTATGAATTTGTTCATACATGCTTGATATATTAGCTGTATGTTCTTGTTAGAAGTTGTCATTTTCATCAAATGCCAAAGATGCCATGTCATTCTAGAAAATTAGTAGAAAATCCATCATGATCCCTAGATTCATCATGACTTAGATTACAATGTCTACCATCACCATTAGGATGAGATGATGTAAGTGAAAAGAAAGGGCCAAATGAAGAGTGAAAAATTTTGAAAACATTAAATTATGGAATAAACTTAGAAAATTAGGATTAAATCAATAATAAAAACTATGAACAAAATGTAGAAGAAAAGCAAGTTCGAAAAGAAAAGCTTCTTGTACAATTTGATGGAAGAATGAACATCTCCTCTACTTAAAAGATTAGTTGAGAATAAAGCTTTTCCAAGTAAGAACAAGTTCAAAAGTTCAAATCTAGAAACCTTTAAGAGATTTGTCATGCACAATAGAGAGAGAGAGAGAGAGAGAGAGAGAGAGAGAGAGAGAGAGAGAGAGAGAGAGAGAGAGAGAGAGAACAATTCCCAATTGATGCCAAGAGAGTTAGCATTGCCAAGTATTTATAGGCACAAGATAGAGTTTGGGCATTTCAAGAATAATAACTAGATTTTAAGATCTGGTCACATGTATCCACAAAGGTTCAATGGTTAGCCAATGAGCTTAAGTTACTAAGAAAACATTAGAATATGCCCACTTGACTAAAAATGGGTTCCAAGATAAATTAGAAGAATAATGGGAATAAACCCTAATTATGTATTTAACATGCCTTTAGATCATATTTTTACATTATTTTATAAACCTTGTAATCATAAAAAATCCAGAAATAATTAGCTAAAATTAATCATAAACTACCAACAATGGACCACCATCATCCTTCCAATCTATCCATCTCAAGAGTAACAAGACTTACTAACAATAATTAGAGAATAAAATCAAAAGTAAAAGAATAATAAGATAATAAAATATTAATGTATCCAAATATATTGATATTAAGATGCATAACCATGAGCATAAAAATACAATTCAATCTAAGAGACTTCAAGTTCTAATTTTAAGAAGCATAAAAGAAAGGTATTATAATACACTAGCACAAGGCACTAGCAATATATAATACAATATAAATCATATCATATCCTAATATACGCTTCTACTAATGTATTAAGCATAATAAAATAAATAACAAACCTAGGATCCTAAGTTCTAAACACTAGATTATTATAGATATTGTCTTTCACTGTCTAGAATCCTTTGCAAAGATTATGTGTGTTGGGATCTTTGTACTTATTCATGGATTCTCTCTGTCTCACTTTTCTTCATTAATACCACATGCCTTGTTAGGACAAGGGCATAATTTTGCATGCTTGTTAATCTCGACCAATTCAATTACTTATCGGGTTGGTATAAATCTTCTTTTCATTGTTGGTTTGTCAACTGATCCTTCAACTAATTGATTTTTTCTCTACAATTTGGCTCAAATTCCTAAACTCCTAATGACATTTCTACCTCTCTTAGAACACTAACTTCAGTAATGTGACTAATGACAACTAAGGTTCACTAACCTAGGTTTGATTAAGTACAGGTTATTGACCTTTGAATAATAACTCTATGGGGATGAATATATCCTAATTGTCTATTCTTATGATTCAAGGTTAAATTTATTAGAAATAATAACTAGGTTATTGAAGATCTAGAGTTAATAAAATTAGAAGCCTATTAAGACAAGATTTAAACTATGACTTAATTTTTTAGTTTTCATATGACTAATATGATGACATCACCATTAGATTTAGAATGTTGAAAGATGTTAGAAATGACTATTTATATGTTGAAAATGGACATCAAATGCATAAGTTATTATGATTTTAGTTCTTAAGGCTATTGAGGCACATTTTAAGAGAGGGAATTAAAAACAAATTTTAGAGTTTTGTATTATGAATCTAACTTTACCATCACGTATGAAGACCACAATCTAGTAGAAACACCTATTTATTGGCTATAAACATACCTCTAACAACAAAGTTATGGGGTTTTTAATTTTTTACTAAAAATAAAAATTATAAAAAATTGAACTTTAATAAAATTAAATGTGAATTAAATATCCAACATTAAAATTTTAATGACGAAGTTTGAACTCATAAGCTTCAACTGTATAAAGTAAACTTTTAAAGCTTCTCTACCTAGCCATCTAAGCAATACTCAAATTCTTTTTAATTGGGCAAAGTATTTTTAATTAAGGTCTAATCTAGCCTTACCTTTCGATAAAGAAGAAAAACATTTCAATGGGGTAGACAGAGATGAAAATTATGGATTATCAAGGAAGTAATGACATAGTAGGATGTGGCAGAAAACAGGGAAGGTAAGTAACAACAATGTGCAATGGAACAACATAGCATGACATTTCAAAAAATAGCATAATCATAGTAGACGAGAGGGTGAGGGACACAATAGGACAATGATGTATTGTGTGTTACATGGGTTAAGAGATGATGAGATAAGAGGAACATGGTTTTGATTTGCAACTCGATTCTTGTGGTAGTTGGAAGTTATGTGTTGCATGCAGCCTTGCCATGATGTGATGTGGCAAGGCTATGTATTACGCATAGTGCTGCTACTATGTAGCATGGTCAAGTTGCACATTTCACATAGAATGCTCACAATGCAACACTATCAACTACTAAGACTTATTATTATGCGACACCACAACCACCATTAAACCCTTAGGTTCCTTTTTTTAAATTTAGCTTGCATTACATACATATAGATTATTATTTCATTTTAAATAGCGAAGTACATTGCCTAGGTGGCTAGTGAAAGGAGAGATAAGAGTTTATTATGATAAATGATAGGTTTTGTATTTGAGTTAACAAGTAATATGTTTTGGTTATGGTTTTAAGGCATAAAAACTAAGCTAAGTTTCTATAAGTTTTTAAAACTAAAACTACCTATTTTACTAAACTTAGTCTTAATAAGTTAATTTATGGTTAGGATTAAAAGGTAATGACATAATAATTATCAAGCTTGATTTTCTTAGAACTAAGATGAAAGTTGAAACCCAAATTAATTGAAACATAGGTACACCCTAAGATTTATAGAAGTTTATAACTCAGTGCTACCATGTATAATTGAGCTTGTAACCTAGAGCTAATGAGTGTTAGTTTTCCTATCAATCCTCTTGCTAATGACCCTTACTAATTACTTAGAGAGAATCTATTGTTAGCTTAATTTATTTATATTAATTTAGTTTGATTTTATAAATTCATCAATGGACTAAACCTAGGTTAGAAATATTATGTTTGTTACTATGTTAGGAATTTAGGTCCTTAGGAAAGGTAAGATTTTATAATAAGGTAAAGTTCTATTATTTTATTACAATCTTCCAAAGTCATATTATTGTTGTCATCAAAAGAGTCATATGTTTGATTCATGTCCTTTTATGTTGCAAAAAAAAGGCTATGCAACTTGATGAAGTGCTTATCAGTCGATACATTGACTAGGCCATGTATACGGGGCTTCGTATATGTGGCCGCATTGACGTGGCCTTGTCAATGCATATATCCATGTGTTGACATGGCCTCGTTTACATAGAGCTTGTCTCTAGCTATAAATAAGTGTGCACCCACCGCACTTAGGCATCTTTTTGAGTAGTTGTAGCCAAACTCTTGCAGTTTGTACCTGTAAGAGTTAGAATATTTTCCAAGTGCCCACAATAGGTGTGAGAAAGGTCTCTGGCTCTTTATTCAAGCACTAATGTACCTAATGAGTCATGAATTGTTGGCTGTGATATCGCACCCATGATATCACGTACGCAATATCGTGTATGTGATATCACAGCTTGTCTCCTCATCTATAAATAAGAGGCATGCAGATTTGGTAAAAGGAGGAGGGTAGTTTTTAATATTAAGGTAGGGACTTTTTGCCAGTTTTCCCTCTCAACCCTTTCTCCCAGTGCATTCCCACAGTGTGATGATTGTAATTGTACGGCATCCTTATTCAAGTGTAACATACTTGGACACACACATGACTAGCAATAAAGATCGAGATTACCTCATCATTGTAGCATCCACTTAGCTTAATTATTTAATTATTATTGTTATTGTTATTTATTGCTTTCTTAGTTGATATCTCTCTACCCTTATCTCCTAGTAACATGGAATGAGTATGACTTAATCACAAGCATTTAAGTGTGACTACTTGGTAACCCAATAGCGTACCTAGGCCATGCACTTGGTAATCCCAGCGGTAGTCATGCACGAGGTCCAAGATGTGTATAGATGATTAAGGAATGGATGCTAATCGCACTTAGGCTAGTTTAGATTCTCTCTCACCCTCGCTTTCCTAACTTAGTTGATATTATTTCCCATCATACCCAGAGTAGCATTAGTGTAGGAACACATCATACACCTCACTCTAGACTAAACCATACGTGACAAAGCTAATACTAGTTCAGGTGGGAAGACAACAAACTACGATCTACGAGTAACTATCTAGACACCACAACTAGTCTGTCTATGGAGTTCGACCAAATTATGCGTGAAGCACTCGTATTTGTATGGTTGAGTGTAGGGGTACCTCGCCATCATCATTGGCATCGTTGTCGGGGATGGTGCTAGTTACCTAGATTAGTTATATCATACAAGGTCGTTGTATAGGAATTAACAATATATCTTTTAGGAAGAAATAATTACAAAAATTCACATAAAAATTCACACACAATTTCACAACCATGCCTCTCCTACAAGACTACGATAATGCCACATCTAGTGAGGCAATTCATTGGAGAACCAATGAATTATATAACAATGAAGATTGGAGTACGCAATCCAAGGTGGGGATTTCTTATAAGCATAAACAAAGGCAGCATCATCCCAACACATGAAAGCATAACCTACTCAATGATGATGAACCCCTACTGGCCACTACAACCTAACGCAAATACAAGAGGTTGTTCGAATCTCCCATAGGCATCGTAAAGAGAGCCGCCTACCCAGGCTCAATTTAAACAACTTTCTCAATTTCTCAAGAGGCTATGACTTAGATCTACAACAACATTTACAAGCCTTCTATGATTCCTGTGCATGGAACAACATTAACAACGGTTGGCAAAAACTCGAGCTCTTTCCTATGACATTCATTGGCCAAGAAAAAGTATGGTATAGATTGTTAAAACCAAATTTAATTTGACGTTGGCCAACAATGGTAGAACTCTTTAACGAAAGATATCAAACCTATGTAAGAGTGTCGGCCTTGAGGAAACAAATCCAAGATTGGAAACAAGCACAACATGAACCCTTGGACATGGCCTTAGAAAGATATTATGCATTGTTAAAAAACTATCCAGGGCATGAGTTCTCTGAGGAAAGGCTAATGTACCATATCATTGATGGGATTTGTGATGAAACAAGAGATACCCTAAGGATGTATGTCCAAGGTCAACTATACGAACTACGAACCCATCAATTCCAAGAGCTTATTAAGCGGGTAGCAAAAGAAGAAGGAGAAATGGCTAGATGGGAGAGTGTTGAAAAGCATCAACAAGACCAAAATCTCAACTTAACAGAGGTCCATAATCACAAAAAGGAGAAATAAACTAATCTCAAGGAGAAAGAACCATCTTTCCAGTACAGCAATCATTAGAAGAAATTGAGGCAAAGATCAATAAGATGTTGGAATGGATGCATAAAAAGTGTGGAGAATATATCAATATTCTTGGAGATAGAGTTTTGACAACCCAAGAAGTAGGGCAAAATATTATTGGAAAATTGGAAAGAAGGGATGAGGAAAATAAGAGCTCAAATGTCAATCACATGTATGAATGCAACATTTTCCTGTACGATCACCCCAAGGGCTAATGCCCAATCTTGTTACATTTATATGAGCATTGGGGAAGCATGTTACACCCAGAGTTCGTACAAAGATACTGTGTTCGATCATAGTGGCAACAATCCCAGTCATGGGGGAAGCCATCCCTAAACTGGGGACACCCTTCGTATCATCTAAATCCAAATGCTTATCTAGTCCAACATCTTGTTTCCCCAACTGGATCAACATACTCTATCTCACTGCAATATCATTCTCGTCAATACTATCAGCCCATGTCCTCAACACAACCATTGCCTTGTGTACCTTGCACTTCTCCTAAATTTCAACATTCTCATCCTTTCCCTTCTTCTACATCGCCACCAACTATTCCTGAAGTATTTACACCATAGCAACAACCCACAAACATTACCTATGCTACTATTACCAACAGAAGTGAGAGACCTCCTCAACATCAAAGGTGTCCCTTCTTTAGACATGACCATAGGAAGGGACAACATAGTTCCAAGGCCACTGCATTCTCCAACTCAGCACAAGTCCAACATTGTGGTGCATCCTCCTCCTCGAACCCAATGCCTCATGTCACTTCATCAGGGCCACCAATTAACACTCCAACAACCATACGGCCCAATGAATACAAACATGGAGGGTGACATCCTGATCCTTACATACCATCTTATGGTCTCAAGTATCATAGTGGGTCAACTCTTTACTCGGGAACCACATATTATAAATTGCCCCACTATGCTTACTATAATCAGGTGTGTGAACCCCAATGGGGTAAGTATGACCAAGTTTTGATATTTCCAACATGCAAGGATCCTCATAATTCATTTATTAATCCTCGCCATGCTCAATGGTTTAGTTATGGGGGATATCACCCATTCTAATAACAAGCAGGATTAATAAATATTTTTCATTTTCTTTAATTTTACAATTTTTTATTTTCCAGTTTTTCAATTTCTTTTTTGTTACCTTTTTGTCTTTTTATTTTTTTATCTTTTTATAAGTAATCTCATCTACGAATAAAACACTTATGTGGCTCATTGGTTGAGGTGTGTTCTATGTTATCAAGTCTCGAGTGATCATTATTTGGACAGTAATCCCATTACACCCACTCATCCATTCTACAAATAAGAGGTTCTGTTTGCGGGTACAGTGATATTCTTGACATTATTAAAACTTAAAATTAATTTTTTGTTCATTGTACCCAGAATGAAGAAGGATGGACCAAGAGGGAATGATTAGGGTGTGACATCAAGGGGACTTGCATATTCTCTCTGGTGACGTCTATGAGAGTTATCACACAACATGGTTGTACTAAGATCCTTGTAGATCTAATGCAAAATGGGAGTAAGAGTAATTAAAAGGCACTCAAAAATCCAATGTTGTTCTAGGGGGTCCCATTGGAAAGACATGCACCCATGCCTAAAGGTTGGTAGCTTCTCTGGATTCAGTAACAAAAAAAATGAGAAAAAAAAAACAAGCAAAGAAATAAAGTGCCACAAAGCAAAAATCACTCCTCCCTTGAACAAAATGCCAAGTAATCGTATGCCTTGTTGTTATGGTACTCTCATAGTCTCTCATAATGGGATGAAATAATGTGGTGTCACTGATCAGAGGAATGGACTTGGTCCTGATCTTGGAACAATGGGTCAATGACACATTAATCATGCTTTACATGCAGGATTCATCGTGCCTAGGATTAGTTACCTCATGTCCCAATCTCTACAATCCCTTCTATAGTCTGTCTCATCTCGTTGTTCATGTAATTGTAGCGTATGTCTCATATAGCATAGAATTCTTACCTCATTCCGGTGATACTTACATGTGTGTGTTTTGTGGAACTAGTGTAGATTACATTTAACCCTTCTAGTGCCTATGGACATTTTAAGGTGTGATTACGCAAGGGCATTAGAGGTTGGAACCTGCTTTGGTGAGGACCCACTTGCGTAATTTTTTGTAATTTGCGCTCATAACACATCTTCCACACACCATATATTACCCTCAACGTATTTTCAAAAATATTCTTTTCCTTATTACTATCCCTCCAATTCAAATGTTCCTATGAACCATCACATAGCCTTTTTCTCCCCTTTACCATCTGAGGTCCTTATTGATAAATTCCACACCATCATAATTTTTGTGCCTTTAGACCTAGTTGAATTACCCTGGAACCCTTTAAAACTCATCCAAATGTCCTTAGTTTACATTGTTTAATTTCAAAAAAATATTAAAAAATTCTAAACATTCTATAAATTGCCCTAACATCGATAGACCGCAATATTGCATCTGTGCTATCACATACGTGATATCGCGTCCCAAAAATATACATATATGCGACCCCCCCCCCCCACTAATCAACATCATTTGCAACTGTTAACATGGGGGAAGTTTTTAAAATTTCTCTCTATGACTCACGATTTCTTGCCCCTTGCTTTTGTATCCATAACTCGCTTGCTGGTCCTCCAATTTTCATTCCGTTTGAACCTACTTGAACCTAGAGTGTTCAGCTTAGTTGTGGGAGAGGGGCACATGCTGAATAGCGCATAAATTTTTTAAAACTTTTCATAGCTCAAAGGACATTATTAAGGGTAATTAATTATAAAATTAAGGATAAATGAGCCAAAAACAATTTCATCTCCTTAGTTATACCGGGAAACTAGATTTGGAAACCACCTCAGCAAAGAGGATTCAATAGTATAATCTTTCATGGACATTTTCTCCTAATAAGTAACGTCACACGGAGATAAAGCAAATTCATTAAGGCAAGCAGTAAGGTATAACCTAACTTTGGTAACAACCTTACTAATGATTGGCCCCATGTGATTGCAAATGGCCCCGAAACATGGACAACAGGAAGGTCCTAATCAAGGCGGGATCAAGCGACCTAGGAGAGGTGAAGGACAAGTTCCTGCTGAACAATATGTAGAGTAGGAGGAACAATCATTTAGTATCCACCAAGAAGACCCTACCACTATACAATTAAGGCAGGTAGAAGGAGGAGCTGCTGTAGCGTCTAAATAGGGACAACATCTCATGTTGCCCCAGGATTGTGTTCAGGCCATCCATGAAAGGTCCATATTTACTGCAGTGATTGTGGAATTAAACTTTGGATCTTTCACAGAATTTTCTCTGAAGGCCATTAGGGATCACCTCAAAGGGTCCCCATAATGGCCTACCCTCTTTGAAAGTGGTGCCTATTACTTAGGGGAAATGTACCAATTTTGGCACAACAAAGAACAAGGCACCACGGTCAACATTTGTGGTGTGACTATTGATTTCTCTGTTCAAGCCATTTTGAAAGTATTAAACCTTTCAAATATAGGGCCAAAGGTTGCTTAGTTGTCTACTCACTTAGACCCTAATGCATGAGTGTTTGGTTAGACAGGGTATACGGCAAGGAAGATAAGACCTTTGGGTTATTGACGATGGAAGAGAGGATTTATTTCAAAATAGAGACTTATCACATCTTCCCCATAAAAGGTTTAAAAAGAATTTCAACATATGTGGCAAGAGGATGTGCAGTGCTGATGGGAAAGGTTAATGCTAACCTATCTCATCTATTTTTTACGAAGATCCTGAGGCAGTTTGAAGAATGAAAGACAAGGAAGTTTGTATTTCCCTTCCCTTGTCTTATCAGGAAGTTGTGCAGATGTGCTGGTATCAGAGCATACACCAACGATGTCCTCCAAAAAGCCCAAAATGCTTCGTATGTTGAATTGGTAAAGCCACCAGCTGTAAGGAAAATCACTGGTGAGACGTTGGGGCCAGAACAAAAAAAAGAACAGATAGCAAGGCCAACTGCAACTCAACTTGTAGGACCTAGCTAACTTCCAAGCATAGGACCTAGCTAAAACAAGAAGTAGGGCCTAGCATGGGCCAACAAGATCAACCACCACCACCGTCGCTAGATTACAGATCATCAATGAGCCATCTCATGGCCATCGCTGAGACGATCAATTGGGAAAGTTGTGATGACGTAAATCTCTTCTGCATCATCGACAATGTTGTATAGCCTACGGTTTCTATAGATCACATGTGGGGTAAAGTGTCCATTTAGATAGGAGGAGGAAAGAATGCTTAGTCATAATAGATTTTAGGGAATTCTACGTCCTTTCAGGTGTAGTTAGAAATTGGTGAAGGGGCCACAGTGGTGGTCATGAAACACCAAGATGCAGCAGTAGCCGCAGAAGTCTTCATAGACCACATTAAAGAATCATTCAATGTGCCTGTTGTGCTACCAGTAGATCTTATAGGAGCATGGGATGCTCAAACTCTAGCTGGTACCTCAATGACTCCTACGGAACATGAGGATGTACTTGACCAATTGCTACAAATAGGACAGGTAATGACGTCCTTGTTTGACATCCCACAGGATGTTACAACAATACAATTAGACCTCATTTTTACCAAAGTAAAGTTGTTCTTGACAGAGATGAGGGCCAAGCACACTGAAGCAGAAGTGCAAAGATTGCTAGAAAGGCTCGTGACCCTGTAAGAAGCAGAGCAGGATCCTTCTTAATTCATTCCTGTAGACTAGCTGGACACTTTCAGAACCAAGAAATTTACTAAACTATTGATAGAGAATAAAAGGGTAGCAGAAGAAAAAGAGAACCAAGAAATTTACTAAACTATTGACAAGTGTAAACTTATGCACACACCAAGGCACTCAAAGCCTTATAAGAGGAGAACAAACAACTTGTTGCTGACAACTTTTAGTTGATCTCTGTGGAGAAACAAAAGAATGTTCTTGAAGAACATTTTCAATAGTTGCGAGAATAACTAATCAGGGTCAACCAGGACATGAACCGTTTAGCTAGGAAAAATCAAATCCTCTTGATGGAGGAGGTACACACCATTCGTCAAAAGATGGCCATTGAAATAAGTGCGTAGCAGAATGAGGCTAAATAACATGAGAAATTGAAGGAGCATTTCTGGGACAAGGTGGGGATGTATAAACAAATCATTAAGAAGGAGATCCATATGGCCAAGGCCCACATCAATGCTCTCAGTGCTCAACACATAGATTGGCGGACCATATTGGACACATACGCATTTGTCCACCAGGCGAAAGTTAAGAGCCAGGACCTACAAATCTAGGACCTTATAGAGTACATGGAGTTGGCAAACCTATGGTATGCCAACCTTGCCATGTTAATAGCAAGGTCCTCGAGAATGAAGCTCAAGCAACAGGTGGCCACCACCTACGTCAAATATGAAACAGAATTTGTAGAACACAAGAAAACATTGCAAAAATTGGAGGTTGCAAATTCTGAACTCAAGGTGGTTAAAGCAAGCTACCAGGGGTAGAAAGGTGTCATAACAGACTTGGGTTGACGGCTCACAGATTTTCAAGAATACAAAGACAAAGCCAAAGCTTACGAGGAGCAACGACGGGTGTTTGCAGCTTGGTATGTCAAAGCAAATAAAATGTCTCCACAACTACCATGCCCATGGGAGGTGTCGACTCCATCAAACATTGGAACATTAGCATGGACAACATAGGATCCCCAAACTGAAGAGGAGAAACTCCAGGCCATACTTCAATGCCATCAAATCCCAAGACCTGGAGCACAAGAGAAGGAAAAGACACCCATGGAGGAGCCACCGCCACTAGGAACTGCATGAGTTCCACCCAATTTTGTAGTTATAGGATTTTATTTTGCATTCTTCATGTTGTGTCTCAATTTTGTTTTGATTCCCCACTGCGGCATGAATCCATTTTAGTCAGTCAATAATCCCATACCTATCCACTGTGTAATCAATGGAGCTTCTTCTCACTTTAACTCAAGGATGAGTTTTCATTCAGTCATGGGGGTATGATGAGTCATGAATTGTTGGCCGTGATATCACACCAATGATATCGCATACGTAATATCATGTATGCAATATCACAGCCTAGATGAGATATCACGTACATGATTTTAAATAAGAGGCAGGTAGATTTGGTAAAAGGAGGAGGGTAGCTTTTAATATTAAGGTAGGGACTTTTTGCCAATTTTTCCTCTCAACTCTTTTTCCCAGTGCATGCCCGCAGTGTGATGATTGTAATTTTATAGCATCCTTATTCGACTGTGACGTACTTGGACACGCACATGACCAACAATAAAGATTGAGATTACCTCATCATTGCAGCATCCACTTAGCTTAATTATTTAATTGTTATTGTTATTGTTATTTATTACTTTCTTAGTTAATATCTCTCTACCCTTATCTCCTAGTAACATGGAATGAGTATGACTTAATCACAAGCATTTAAGTATGACTACTTGGTAACCCAGTAGCGTACCTAGGCCATGTGCTTGGTAATCCTAGTGGTAGTCATGCACGAGGTCTAAGATGTGTATAGATGATTAAGGAATAGATGCTCATTGCACTTAAGCTAGTTTAGATTCTCTCTCACCCTCTCTCTCATAGCTTAGTTAATATTGTTTCCCATCATACCCAGGAGTAGCATTAGTGTAGGAACACATCATACACCTCACTTTGGGCTAAACCATATGTGACAAAGCTAATACTAGTCTAGGTGGGAGGATAGCGAATTGGGATCTACGAGTAACTGTCTAGATACCACAACTAGTCTATCTACAGAGTTTGACCGGATCATGCATGAAGTGCTCATATTCGTATGGTTGAGTTTAGGGGTACCTCGCCACTCATCAGTACCTAAGCCCATTGGCGTGATCAGCAATACAAACGAGCTTTTTAACCATTCTTTGCAGCATTTGGATTTAATCATTTAAGCATTTAAATA
Organism: Gnetum montanum; assembly: GCA_015680685.1. NCBI lineage: Eukaryota > Viridiplantae > Streptophyta > Gnetopsida > Gnetales > Gnetaceae > Gnetum > Gnetum montanum. The sequence goes on along the minus strand of MNCI01001726.1, from coordinate 222,114 downwards.
GTTTAATATTTTCATGCTTTAATAATTTCTTAAGTCTTCATTTTTATCACTTTACCATTATTGCTCTTTTATATTTTATAAAAACCATAAGTACGATTTTCTCAAACGTAAACCCAATACTTGGCAACCCAGTAACACTTAACATCTGGTAACCCAGCTGTGGTTAGGGGATGCTCAGGATGTGCACAGAAGATAGGATTGGTTGCTTATGCTAGGGAGAGTTAAGAGATGGAATAGAATAATTATAGATTACATAATTTTCCAATTATTAAAATTCAAGAATTAGGTCTTAGAAGATAAATAGAAAACCAATAAAAATCATTTGCCTTAATCTCACTTAACCATCGCATTAGAACATCACAAGTGAGGTTGGAAAGAAAATTACTATTCTAACATACGGTTTTGCTAGCTAGAGTTTGGTGTATGCAAGTGCTTACAATCTACAAAATTTGACTGAGTTGCGTGTGAATGCCCGTGATTTGTATGGTTGGGCATAGGTGTACCTCACCGCTCATCAATGGCACCGTTGTCAGGGATTGTTAGTCTTACATGCACTATTTAGCCTTAGAAAATTTATCATTCACTTCATTGGAGCGAACCCAAGATAGTAAAATTTACTCATGCTAGGCACTCTAAGTAAAGAGTAAGGGACACCAGTTAGTGAATTATCTAACATTCAAAATGTGTTCTTCTCATAGGTGAGATGGATCCAACCCACTAGTGCTGCAAGAATTTCAGGTGGTATACACACATCCGAATGAATATGTCCCTGACTTCACCTTTATCCTACATCAGGATGAGCATCTGTGCTGGCGGGACATGGAGCGTAACATCATATTACCTCCTAACCGATCGATTCCTAGAATGCTATTTCAAAATCTTACTAGACTAGGCATTCAGGACCATGGCGTGGAATATGTAATGGCGGGTCATAACTACTAGGACTATCATCCAACTTACGCACAACGTGTACCAAACCGACAATAGGCAGAATGACACAAACACATGAAGGGGAAACAGTTCAGTAACCCCTTATTCTTACAAGAACTGCATGATGATGAGGAATCTATCTTTCACAATTTCCATTTAGCCAAGCCTCCTCTGATGCATTAGATCATTTAGTCCATCATTCAATGCAAGAAATCAAGTGACTGGGAACCCCAGGATGATGGAGGGTCACGCAGGAAAGATCATGGCAAAAGTAAGGATGGATGTAAAGATCAGGGCTATCATCATAGTAGAGGAGGAGATTGACACTGGGGCAGTGACGATTCCCCTCCCTCTTCTCCATCCTCTTGCTCCAATCTATCTTCACTCAGTTCTGATTCTGATCGCAACCGTGGTAGAAAGTATTAGGGTGATGGTGATCACAAGGAACGATGTGAACAACGTGAGGAAAGGCGTGACCAATCATGCAAGTCTCACTATCAAGAAAGGAGAGGTAGCCAAAATCATCACAGACATCATGGCCATCAGCAGGACTATGACTCAGATGAACCACTATTAGCTACTCAAAGTCTGCTCAATATAGCCGAGGTAGTTCAAATACCCAATATGCACTTGAAAGATAGTCGAATCAAGTGCATTAACTTGAACAACATCCCCAAATTTGAATGGGGATATAATTGTGATTCATATACTCACTTACAAGCATTTCATGATGCTTGTACCCTGCAAAACATAGATAATGATTGGCAAAAACTTAAGTTGTTTCCTCGCACACTCATCAAAGAAGCAAAAGTTGGTACTGGTCTTTAGAGTCGGAATCAATCAGGAGATGGAGTATGATGCTGGAAATTTTCAATGACAAGTATTAAACCTACTCCAAAGTGACTTGGATGCAGCCATGAGCATATACTACTCATTGTTACATCGATGCCCTGGTCATGGCTCCTCTAAGCGGGCATAACTCCACCATATTATAGATGGGCTCTGCTTTGAAACCAGAAAGACCCTTGGCATTTACACTCAAGGGAAACTATCGAAGCTAAGGGCCCATCAACTACAGCACTTAATTGAGTAGGTGGCTAAAGAAGAGGGGAAACTAAGAAAGAAGGAAAGTGTAGAAGAGTATAATCGGGACCCTTCCATCCAAAAGAGGGAAGTCCAATTTTGTGAAGATGAGGAAGAATCACCATTGGATGCAGTAGTGAACCATAAAACCATTCCCCTACAAAAATTTTCTTCTGAAATATCAGCCAAGGTTGACAAGATGTGGGACTCTTTGGACAAAAAATTTCAAAGTGTTTTGAAAATCGCAGAGGAGTCCAAAGAGCAAAGTAATGATTGCGATCAGCGTAGAAGAAAGAAAGCTAAACGTGCCTACCATAAAGGTAAGGGTAAAGTTGCTGTAGCAGAACAGGTTGTAGACTCTGATATAGAAGATGATGATGAGTGTGACATATGCCAATACGAACATCCTAAGGGGTGTTGTCCTGTGGTGTCGCATCTACAAGATTCTAGGATGTATGCATTGAATCCTAGCTTGGTGAAAAGGCAAATACCCCGAAGATTACCTTACCCACAAGGCAATCCCTGGCAGTTCCAGCAACAACAAGGTTATTATCCGAGTGGAGCACCGCCACAACCTTATGAATATTTTCAACAATGGTAGCATCCACAATCGTGGGGGATGCCACCTCCAAGGCAACAGTACCCTTATCGGTAGCTAGACCTTTATGGGTACTATGTTCAACAACCAATCTCCCATGGGACTCTTCTAGTCATGTGACTTTTCAAAATCATTACTACCCCCCGGAATACTTTCGAACATAGTCTCCATCACCTAGGAGGAGAGCCCACATCTCTACTATGCTCCATCATCTTCTCCTGTCGTCCCTACTCATCAACACCCCACTTAGCTATCTCTTGCTCCACCTATGTAGGGGGAAATACCACCACAGCCACAACAATATAATCCTACAAGGGCTGTCAACTTACAACTAGCTTCTCAGTCAAGTTCACTAGAAGTGAAACCATGGAAACATCCCTTTTTCTAGCCTAATAACCCAAACATACCCTCACACACACCTATGGCTAGTACCTCTAAACCTCCAATCGCCTCCACCATTCAACCCTTCGAGCAGCCTTCAAACCAAACAACTCCTAATGTACAAACCATCATGCTTACACACGCTATGATGGATTGAATAAAGGCGTGCCATCTTCCTTAGAAATTAACTAATCTGAGAAGTCCCCTCATCTATCTTCAAGTGGTAGAAAATGAGCCATGTAAATCTCTTTTGAATTTGAGGTCAAGCATCAACTTGATTTCACATGACATGTACAAGACTTGGAACCTACCCCTGTTAAGGAAGAGCAACATTTAGCTTGATTTGGAAAACCAATCCATTATTGTTCCCTTAGGATTGGTAGAAGACATTGTGACCATCGTTTGTGGGTGGTCCTATCCTGCTGACTTCCTGGTCATTCGTGTTGAGAATTGCAAGGGGAATTTTGCAATCATAATGGAAATAGCTTGGCTTAGCATAGTGGATGCATGATAGAACTCCGAGATCTTTCCCTTGAAATTTCAAAAGAAAATTCTTTTGAAAAGATTAAGAAGAAGCACATCCCATGCATCATGTACAATGACTCTAGGTGTAACTATGTGCTGCGACTATGGTCTGCTAAGTGGACATCTATTCAAGCATGTAGTCGGTGTGCCAAAGAATCACAAGTTCAATGATGCCTGTACACAGCAGCCACAAATCAAGAAGGCACCAAGTAGGTGACTGTTGACTCTAATAGCAACACTTTATGCATGGAACCATCTAAGGGGCTTGTATGCACCTATGTAGAGAGCATGGATGATTTTGAAAAGGTCCATCAACAAGTCTCCACTGTTGATGATTGTATGATTAGGGAAAATTATAGATCCCTGAAATTTTTAAATAAGAGCCTTTGGAACTCAAATCCTTACCAACCAATTTAGAATATGCATTTTTGTAGAATGGAAAGCTGGTAATTATTAATGCCACTCTTGCTCCTGAATAGAAGAAGAAATTGCTAAAGGTGGTGAACAAATGGGAGGCTACTTTTGCATGGTCATACCTTGAATTAACAGGAGTTGATCCTAGGGTATGCCAACATCAAATTTATATTGACTCCTCCATGAAGCCATGGTGAAAACCACAAATGCAGTTGAACCCCAAACTGAAGTAAGTAGTCAAGGATGAAATCAAGTAGTTGCTGAAAGTGGGGTTCATCTATTCCATTGCGGATAGCGAATGGGTTAGCCCACTCATTATTGTGCCAAAGAAGGGTGGAAAATTGAGGGTCTGTATAGATTTCTAACTACTAAACATGGCTACCTTTAAGGATCACTTCCCAATCCCATTTGTGGACCAGGTGTTGGATACCATTATGGGGCATTATTACGATAGCTTTTTGGATGGTTATAGTGGCTATAACCAAATCCAAATCGCATCCAAATACTAGGCCAAAACAACATTTACAAGTTCTTAGGGGACTTTTGCATATAAGAAGATGCCCTTTGGCCTGTGCAATGCACCTACAACTTTCCAACGCCTTGTCCTTAGCATCTTCCAGCAACAAATTTGCAATGGGGTAGAAGTATTTATGGATGAATTCTCTACCTATGGAGCAACATTTGAACAAGTCTTGGACCACCTTGAGCAAGTTCTAAAAAGATGTGTGGAAACTAATCTACGGCTCAACTAGCAAAAGAGCCACTTAATGATCCAAGAGGGTATTGTTCTAGGGCACCGCATTTCAAAAGTAGGGATTAGTATAAATCCTAAAAAAATCAGGGTCATCCAAGGAACCACCAATCAACCAAGCACTGTAAAAGATGTTTGGTCATTCCTTGGCCACACTGGTTACTACCGACGCTTCATTTAAAATTTCTCAAAGATCGCTAAGTTGTTGATGGAACTCACAAAGAAAGATGCTTTGTTTGTCTAGACTAGGGAATGTGAATCTGCATTCTAAACACTTAAATAGAAACTCATAGAAACTCCAATTCTATGGGCACTCGATTAGTCTAGACCCTTCCACATCATGACAGATGCATCTAACTATGCATTGGGAGCCATGCTTACATAGTGGGATGACCAGAGATGCCCATACTATATCCACTATGCTAGCCATAGCATTGTGGGTGCTCAACTTAGCTACACCACCACCGAAAAGGAATTAATGGCAGTGGTGTTCACCTTGGAAAAATTCTTACACTATGTGCTTGGGTACAAGGTGTTTGCACATATTGACCATAGTTCCATCCAGTTCTTGATGAACAAACCAACAGTAAGCCCTCGTATCATACGGTGGCTTGTGATCCTTTAGGAATTTGACCTCACTATGGTAGACAGGAAGGAAAGTAAGAATATGGTTGCTGACCATTGATCTTGGTTACGATGGGATAACTCTGAAGAGGAGGAACCACTCTCTGACCAATTTCCAAATGAACTCCTCTTCAATAGAGTAATTGATAAGTAGACACCCAAGGAATCACCTTGGTTCAGCCACATCCTCACCTATCTCACAACCCAAGAATTACCAAAGGAGTAGGATCATCGGCAGAAATAATAGTTTCTCCATAAGGCCAAGAACTTCATGGAAATCAAAGAATACCTTTATAAGGTGTGTGCAGATGGCTTGGTTCGATGGTGCATCCCTAATGAAGATACACTACATGTCCTTCAAGATGCTCACGAGGGACCTTGTGGGGGCCACTATGCTGGATGATGCATAGTCATTAAGATCCTACTTGTAGAATAATACTGGCCTACACTCTTCAGGGATGCATAATGGTTTGCCCGCTTCTGTGAATGATGTCAGAGAGATGGTGGGATGACTGCACGAATGGAGGGACCTCAACAGTTGGATCTAGCCACTAGAACCCTTCGATATTTGGGGCATCGACTTCATGGGTCCCATCACATCCATGTCCAATGGGAAGACATACATCATCGTTGTTGTTGACTACTACACGAAGTGGGCAGAGGTGGTAGCCATCACCAACTATTCCTCAAACACAGCCGCACAGTTTATTCAACAGCAAATCGTAAATAGGTTTAGAGTGCCACGTGCACTCATCTCAAATAATGGAACTCATTTCCTAGGCACCACTTTTCTTAAACTCATGCAACACTTAGGGGTTGACTATAAATTTATAACACCTTATCACGCCTAAGCCAACGGGCAATTCAAAGTCACTAATAGGGAGATTACCAAAATCCTTACTAGAATCATCAGTAAATATAGGAGGGATTGGAGCAAAAAACTTAACGATGCCCTCTAGGCCTATCACTCTACATGGAAACTTCCTATAGGTTACTCTCCTTACGAGTTAGTGTACATGAATCTATCAAAACTTCTAGTCTAGGCAAAACACCGAACACTATCTTCAGCTAGTGACTTGGGTCTTGACTTGCCACTAGCACAACGAGAATGACTTATCAACTTGAGTGTGCTAGATGAGAATCGACTAGTAGCCCTATCATCAAAGGAGATACACAAGGCCTATAATAAAAAATGTCATGATCTTAGGATTCAGAAGGTAACATTTCGATGTGGAGATAAGGTACTCTACTGGAACTCCACACACATACCACAATGTACTAAGTTTCAAACACTGTGGGAGGGATCTTATATTGTCTCTGAAACCTTTTCATATGGGGCCTTGCTTATACATAAATCTGAGGACCCCACGAAAACTTAGTTAGTTAATAGGCAACAATTAAAACCTTTTCACAAACTCCATAAAACTAGTGCTACAGCCATATCATCATAGGAACAACCTCATTCCATTTTTAGGGTCTCCTCCTTCCAGCCTAGTCATGGGGGAGATCATTCTCCATGCTAACCTACTCTACTAAGCTCCTCACTATTTTCAAAAAATTTTTGTTTTACAACATCGTTCTTATGTTTGCCCATTCTTAGTTTTTCTTTTTTTATTTACTTCTCTATTTGTTTGTTTTTTTATTTTTATATGTGTGTGTGCGCTTAATTTCTAGTTGTTTCACTAATAAACCATCTTATTGTCATTATATGTACTGGTGTAGTTGTTTCTTGTGCAATGGGTTGCATGAAATGGTCCACCTATTATATCTAGCTCCCGCCCTCGCATTGTTATTCTAGGAAGTTACGTATACTTTCATCCCATAAAACAAGCAATGAGTCCATGTCATCCACCTATTCATCCACTCCATGGTTTTTCTCCTTTTGGAAACATGCAAATCCCCTTCAATTAAAAAAATTTTAATTAATTTATGACCTGTGTAGTTCCTAGACTTGGGGATGACCCAATGGTTTGAATAGGGTGTGAATTTAAGGAGAATGCAACATTCTTCGTACTTTTTTGTTCCCTGGTTTGCGAAAGTGTCCTCATAGATTTCTTACCACTCCAAGTCCTCTCCTTCTCAAAAGTTCCTTGGCAATTTGGCCTTGCATGGTGTTGTCCTCATCGTAAAAACACACGAAAAACATCACATATGAGGATTCAAAGCACACCTTTTGGCCAAATGCATGCAAAAATGCATGGGTCTTTATATGGTGTGGTTCCCAAAAAGCAAAAATCAAAATCAAAATAATAAAAATATATGGGAATTCAAAGCACACCCCTTAGACCACCTCTAACAGGCTACAAGCACTAGTTATGGGACTTGCTTCATCCCCTCTAACTTAGCCCTTTTTCACTTCCTTTCTCTTATGCATGTTGGAGTGGTGGTTATTTGTGGATGCATTCTTGTACTCCTGGGGGTGGACGAGTCTTCGCATGTTGCTGCAATGTCACTATATGTGGTTGGTTTTGAGTCTGAACTAGGGATGGATCCTATCGTGTCACTTAACCACAAACTTCACATGGGGTTTCATGTGACCAATAATCGAAATTCCATTTTCCACTCCTCTCTCTTCACCCATTTCTCTCCATGACTCACCTCACTGCCAGTTTTATGTTTTGATTATTTGTCGTGATTTTTGTGAACTCCTAATGTTTTGGCAAGTTCTCATGGATATGAGTATTAACTTGTAGTCACCTTTTGTTGACTACGGGGCCCACGAACTCTAATGTTGATGATATGCAAGGGCTACTACGGCTATTGCCTGCTATGGGGAGCACCCACTTGCATATTCTTTGGTTTCATTTGTTAGTCTTCTATCCTCTTGATATGGTTGGATGATTGTTTTTGCACTAACCATCGCACACATTCTTCTCCATAGAGTTCTATCTCATGACATTCTCCAAACTTTGACTCTTCTTTCCAAGACCAGCTACCTTCCTCTTTCTATCAGCTGATTCCCTGGTCCATCAATTCTTAAACCATCCCAATTTTGTGTTCCAAATCAACGATTCAGAATTTTTCTTAGTTGGTCAATGCTGGTCAACATTTTTAGCACCCTGCATCGACTAGGCTCTGTATACACAGCCCCCTCTGTATACGCAACCCCGTATATGTGGCCCCATCACTGTAGTGCAAAAAATCTATATATACCACTATTGTGCTATGAATTTTGTCCATTTGTGAACACAATTTAGGGGATTTTTTTCTATTTTTTGACATTCCCTCATCCCATGCACCTACCTTTTTATACCATGTGTCCTAATCTACCTCTCCTTTCCCTCTTTCACAACTAGAGGTATGCTTTTCATCATCGGGGGGGGGGGGGGGGGGGGNNGGGGGGTGAGGTCTATAATCATCATAATTATCAATCATTATAATTATCAAAGACTTAACACCTCTTAAGGAAAGAAACAAAAACAACAGTTAAATTACAACTCATGCCTTATTGTTTTTTTTCTGACCCCTCAACTATACTTTGGAAAATCTAATGGGATGCATGTGCTAGTATCATAACTTGGTCAAAGTGAGAAGGTGTATGATTGCCATTTTGAGCAACTTGTGCACATTTTAATTCATGGTTATGCTTGATTGTAGATGGCACCCAAATCAAGGCATCTAAGAAGAGAAGGATCATCTCAACCAAGGGACAAGTGACCAAGAATGGGAAGAGGATGAGGTGTGTGACATCCAGAGCACATGGAGGGCTCACATGCAAATGGCCCCTTCCACGAAGGACCTAACGTGAAATCTATTCATCAGATTCCTGAAGAGGAGATCCCCAATGAACAATCACAGGGGATAAGACTTCAGTGGTAGCGCCATGTCTTGAGGTCAACCTGACCCAGGCATGCCTTGACGCTATTAAGTCGAGGGAGCTACAACGAATGGTCTTGTAGGAATTTAACTTTGGACCATTTATTGAGAATGCACCAGAAGAAGTCAAGACCCAATTGCAAAGCTCTCCTATGTGGCCAATTATCACATCCAGTGGTGAATGGTACGTAGGAGAGACTTACCTCTTTTGGACGAATTGGCAATTGGGGTCTAGAATAAGAATCAAAGACATTCATGTCTCTTACTCTGCAAAAGCAATTTCGTAAGCTCTGGGGTTGCTAGAGACCGAAGCTAAAGTGGTGGAGATCCCCATAAAAGTAGATCCTGAGGTAAAAGGGAAGTGGATCAGGTGGTGCTATGGGGTAGAATGCAAGGAGTTTAGCACTTTAACCACCGCAGAGAGGGTATACTCAAAAATCACGTCTAACCACTTGAATCCAATAGTAAGACCCAACAAGATCACTACCTTCTTTGCTCATGCATGTGTTGCTCTAAGTGGAAAATTCCCAATCAACCTTCCATAGTTGCTATTCCTAGAGATTGAGAAAAGATTTGCTGAAAGAAAATGTGGAAGGTAGGCTCTACCCTTTCCCTACTTAATCAAGAAATTGTGCAAATGGGCAGGGATAGCACGATATGCAATGATACACTTCAGCATGCCCCAATTGCCTCATGGAAAGAGATGATGAAGGATAAAACTTCAACCACCACATGACTCAAGGTAGAGTAGCAACCAACTCCACCGCCTGCACAAACAACAAGGTTGGGCTCGCAGACAATTGCAGAACACATACGCAAAATCTGAAAATCGCTCTTGAGCCAACAAGAGAAATCTGTAGGAACTGGTGGAGGAGAAGACCCTTCAGTCTATTGCCTTACGATGAGCCATCTGGAGTAAGTGGCTTGCTCGGTGAGTCTACTAGAGGGAGTACGGCTGATGTTTTTTGTTGCCCGGACACAAGTACCTACAAGAACTAATCCTAGTGTCCAAGAAGTAATGGTCTCCACCCAACAATTATTTCCTAAAATTTCAGGAAATGCTGCTACTTTTTCGATACGCTTGGAGGATGAAGACGAGGCGACTGTCCTAGTGATGCAACACCAAGGACAAGAAATTACAGCTGAAGTGGTTACCGACACAATTGCTATGGCCCTTAATGCACCTATGGTGCCTGTACCAGATGTACATGGACTTGAAAATGTATAGACATTTGCAGGAACTTCATGTAGTAGGATCAACGTAGCCCAACATGAAGAATTGTTGGACTAACTAGTGGGAATCGAGCAACCACTTCTAGATGTCTTTGATCTTCTGGATAACATTACTACAACCCAGTCAAAGCTGCTCTCAGAAAGGGGCAAGTGTGTCATCTTGGAGGGGCAACTTGAAGTAGCATAAGAAAATTATCAATTCTTGGTGATGGAAGTTGCCCAATTAAGGGCCCAACTTTGCTAATCCAGCTCTCCTCAACCATGGACTCACCAGAGATGAAGCTTTTTAATAGCTTCAAACCAAACTTCAGACGATTGAGGATGAGCAAGAGTCGGCAATCTTTGACAAGTCCTTGACAGATGCTCATGCATACCATTTAAACAAGGACTTGGTAGAGATTTTCCAAGTGAATGTCAGGTTGACCGCAAAATTCCATCGCCTGCATAATGTTGGTGTTGAAAATCAACACATGAAAGACTTCATCCACCAACAGTAGGAGGAGCTAGCCAGGGTGAACACTAATGTGAGGAAATTGGCTACTGAAAATCGTAATCTGTCTATGGAGGAAGTTTGAGCCTTGCGATAGAAATCAACTATCGAAATTGCCGCTTCGAAAAATGAAGCCCTTAAGTTTGAAAAAGTTAAAAATCACTATAGGGACCAAGTGGGATTGCAAAAAGAAGTAAATGAAAAGGCCAAACTGCACTCTAGTAGCTCCGAGAAGGAGATGAGGTGTGGCAACCCATCTTCGATGGATTGAATGCCTACAACCAAGCTGAGATCTGCCTCAAGGAGCTACAAATTGAAGAAATGACAGAATACATGGAGTTAGCCAACCTCCATTATGCAAACCTGGCAATGTTGACAGCCAGAAGGCCACAGTTTGACCTAGAAAAGCAAGTGGCCACTTTGTATTCTTTATACGAGGACGAGTTCCAAGTGCATAAAGTGACAAAACAAAAGTTGGAAATAGCAAATGCGAAACTTGAGATTCTCCACACTCATTTTAAAGGATAATGTGTGGTCCTTGAGAACTTGGCTCGATGGATGAATGACTACCAGCAGCTGTGGACATCAATTCGAGCATTCGATATCGAACAAAAATAGTTCACTGCCTAGTTTGTCAATTTAAAAGAACTCTTTTCTACACTTCCATGCCCTTGGGATGTTCCAATTCCAGCACACATTGGTGAAGTTTCTTGGATGGTGAACAATCCTAGAAGCAAAGAAGAGAAAATGAGGGCTTTGTTGGAGGCTTTTCGATTACCTCCAGAAGTTGCAGCTGCTACAGGACAACTGTCTTCCACACCACAGCTGTCACATGTGCTAGAGGCTAGTGAAGGCCTGTCAGAACCACCACCACCAGGGACGGTGTGACCTTCTTCAGGAACTTTTGCATCTTTCGACACAGTGGAGAATCCAGGATCATCAAGGTGTTCAACTTTGTCTCTAAACATCACCATTTTGTAATTCATTCTTCTCTGTACACTCGAGCACTTGGTACGTCAATAAAGTTAGTGTCTATGTATATGTGTTTTGTCATTTGTGTTATAATAACTTCATACCTTCCAAAATGTAATAAAACTCGAGGATGAGTTTTCACACAGTCATGAGGGTATGATGAAGTGCTCATCAATCGATACGTCGATTGGGCCATGTATACAGGGCTCCGTATATGTGGCCCCATCGACACATCTGTCCATGCATTGACGTGGCCTCGTTTATGCAAAGCCTATCTCTAGCTATAAATAAGTGTGCACCCACCACACTTAGGCATCTTTTTGAGTAGTTGTAGCCAGAATCTTGTAGTTTGTTCCCGTAGGAGTCAGAATATTTTCCAAGTGCCCATAGTAGGTGTGAGAAAGGTGTCTAGCTTTTTATTCGAGTGCTAATGTACTTGAGCCCATTGGCATGACCGACAATAAAGATGAGCTTTTTATGCATTGCTTGCAGCATTTAGATTTAATCATTTAAGAATTTAAATAGTTTAATATTTCCATGCTTTAATAATTTCTTAAGTCTTGATTATTATCACTTTACTGTTATTGCTCTTTTATATTCTGTAAAAACCATAAGTACGACTATCTCGAACGTAAATCCAACACTTGGCAACCTAGTAACACTTAACGTCTAGTAACCTAGCTGTGGTTAGGGGATGCTCAGGATGTGCATGGAAAACAGGATCAATTTCTTATACTAGGGAGAGTTAAGAGATAGAATAGAACAATTATAGATTACATAATTCTCTAATTATTACAATTCAACAGTTAGGTCTTAGAAGATAAATAGAAAACCAATAAAAATCATTTACCTCAATCTCACTTAACCATCACATTAGAACATCACAAGAGAGGTTGGGAAGACAACAACTGTTCTAACATATAGTTTTGCTAGCTAGAGTTTGGTGTATGCAAGTGCTTCCAGTCTACGGAATTCGACCGAGTTGCATGTGAACGCCTGTGATTCGTATGGTTGGGCGTAGGGGTACCTCGCTGCTCATCACAAGCACATCAGTACCAAGCTACTACAAAAAATAATAAGATTTTTTTCCAAAAATGTTATAGATCCTACTAAGGCTTTTCCTATAGATGTTGCTACAAAACCTGTGAAAATTTCTTCTGTTGATGTTTCAATAATTAACCCATTCTTTTTTTATCATTGTTTAATAAAATGTACCTTTTAAAAAGGTTCAAGTCAAATCAATTTCAAAGAATTCTTTAATGACTAAGGGGGAACAACTATTTGTTCCTAAGGTCTCATAGAGATCTGTTATTGATTTGGATGATTCTCAAATAATACCTTAGACTAAAAAACATCCAAGAGCTATATCTTTTGGTGATTACATGCTAAATCTTCAAAAAAGACAATATGTTCAAGATATTTTAACTCCTAATAATTTGTTTGCAAATATTGATCATATGAAGATAATTTATTTTGATAATGTTCATTTTATTGATAAGGCTCGTTCCCCTCCACTCAATGTTAATTCTTTTCATGGAATGTCTAATTTCCTACACTAGAGGAGATGTTTTTCAGGATTGGTTGTAAGGATGAAAACTTGAAAGGCATAGCCAAAACCATTAGGCCTTTCCTCTTTGTTGATTTGGAGTATCTCCTCTCTGCAGTACTTCTCTTCTTTTGTACACTAAATTTTTATTTTTAATATATATATGTATGTATGTATGTATGTATCTAACATCAACACACCCCCTTCTCTCCAAATAAGACAAAGTCCTACGAAAAAGCACTAAAGATTATCAATGTTGCTTCCCTAAATTGGAACCTAGTGATTTAAATCCTTAGGCAACTAAGGAAAGGTTTCATACTATGAAGAAATAAATAAGAGTTACTTAGATGAATGTCAGCCCTATTTTACCAAAATGTCTTCTAGTTGATACACCTTGTTGATTGTTAAATTTTTTTTGAACATAACAAATTTTATTAGATTATGTGTAGCAACTAAAGCTAGTTAGGAAAAAAAGAAAGAAGCTTGCAAAAAAAAGAAAAGAAAAGAGACTGCAAAGAAAAAACTGATAAATTAAACTACAAAAATGACAAACATTGTAATACAAAGCACTTTCAAAAAATTTCACCCCACATTAGTGTCCTTTGGGAGAATGCTAGATCAATTAGGCAAACCCTATGGGCTGTTGATTTGAGTGGATTTCTAAATCTTCCTATAGGTGTGGATGTAAATGACGTAGGCTGATTACCCTGTGGCCTTAAAAAAATTTTAAACCTAAAAAATAATCTATTTCAACACTATTTGATGCCATCCTTATTTTTAGCATGCATTCAACTCAAAATTACACTGATGAGGGGTGAAATTCCTTGAAATCTCTTCATGCTACTTCCAATGTTTATCTTTTCAACCTCATTAAAAATTCATGTGTAGTAACTCCTTTCATATTTTATAGTTTCTTTACCTTTTTTGCATTTAGTTTAGTCTCTACAATCTCTCTTTAGCTGCTACACATGATCCACATAAAATTTTTAATCTATAAAACTTCTTCTCTCTTTGTAATTGCTAGGTGAAAATGGAGTTTAGAACCTTTTAGGTTCTAGACTTCATGCTCGATTAAAGTCTTCTTGTTGGGCATCCATAAGTTTTTTTGAGTTCTAGATCTAAGATTAGTAGTGATAATTCTACCATTATCATTATTTTTCTTATTACTTTTGCTAGCCAATCTAGCTATAGCTTTATCAAAATGACATAGTTCATCAATGTTCAAACTCTTTTGGACTAAAGTGTATGCATCCAAGTCATGATAGAGAACATCTAATTGACTGAATGGTGCTACGCAAAATTTCTACTTCACATGAAGTTGCTCTCCTCCAAGTTAGTTCTATTGAAGAGATTTTTAAACTATAGAGGTTCTTGATGTTGCAACCTATTTAGTTCTAATGTTCAAACTATTGGCTTGCCCTCATATTTGCAAATGTTAGGGTTGTCATTTTTTTTCTAACATGTGTTCACTATTTTCTTTCAGAAAATGGCCATGTTCTTCCTATAAATTATTTATTTCCATCCCTATTTTTAGTAGGCATCTAGCATCAAAGATATGTTGACGAGAGGTGAAATTCCCCTAAAGTGCTTTGTGATGCTTCTAATGTCTATTATTTCTACCTCATTTTCAGTTCATGATTAGTAGCTTCTTCTTTGGTTTGAAGTTTCTTTGTTTTTTCTATATTTTGTTCAATCTCTACTAACTCTCTTTAGTTATTGCGCATAATTTGCATAAAATTTTTTGACTCCTAAAATTTTTTAACCATAAAAAAGTCCCTTACTACAAACATTTTCATTACATAGTATCAATCCGCCAATCAAATGGTGAAATTACTAAAGATATCATACACATAATTAAGGAAAGATGATTAAAATGGAGACAAGCTGGTGGTATTCTATGTGATAAAAGAATATCAATAAAATTAAAGGGAAAATTTTACAAGATAGTAATAAGCCCTACTATCTTATATGATGCTGAATGTTGGGTAGTATAAAAGAGGCATGAACAACAAATTAAAAAGGTAGAAATGTGAATGCTTCGATGGATGTTGAATGTTACTAAAAAAGATAAACTACATAATGCAAACGTTCAAGGAAGATTTGGAGTAGCATCTATTTTAGATAAGCTATAAGAATGACAACTTAGATGATTTAGATATGTGCAAACAAGATTCGATAATAAGCCTATAAATAAAGGTTACTACATCACTATTCTAGGAAAGCCACTAAAAGCAAGACTGAAGAAGACATGGGAACAAATGATCGATGATGATTTGAAGAAACTATAGATAAACAAAGATCTAGCTCTCCATAGAGGTGAATGACAAAAAAGAACTTATGTAGTTGACTCCATTTTGTTGGGATAAGGCTAGGATGATGATAATGATACATTGATGGTCCCTTGTTCATCCAATATTATCCGAGTGTAGGAATCGAAATTCATGGAAGTCAATGTGCTTCACAGGCATGCCTCATCCTTGACATGATGCATCTTTGATGAGGGTTCGCAATTCATAGCTCATAATTTGTTATTAGATGACAATTGATCCTTGATTTTGATTTGCATTACGTTATGTTTTACTATGATACAAATTGTGATATCTCATTTTTGGATGTCATGGAAAATGTAAAATATATGTTACATTTGAGATTATGCATATTAAATGAAAAAGGAAAAATGCAGAAGGAAATAAAAGCAAATCCTATTCATAAGGAAAAATAAAAATAAATGTGTATCTGGGTCATGCTCTGAGGGTTTTGTGGGGTGTTTTTCCTTTAGCATCTATCTCTTAGAGGTAATCCAACATTGCTACCACAATTAGGCCTAAACTCGACCAGAAGAGATGACCAATCACTTTCCTATCCTGTTTTACTTGACACCTATTATTTACCTTTATTGACTCTAGAACTCTTTGCTAATATGACATCTAATTACCATGTATAAATATCTCAAGTTAAATTCCCAAAGGTGTTGGCGACCATTTGGGACATGACCGCCAATGAGTATCCTCGAACAGGATTTAGGTGCTTGCTGGTCTCTGGCAACACAAAGGCCCAGATACCTCCAAATAGACTCAGTAGTTGATGTGAGTATGTGTGTGTGCTGTTGCGGTGTGCGGTTATGTAAAATGAAACGATTGCATTGTGTATAAACTACAAATGACTTATCTTAAAGAGATTCAGCCAACTTTGCCAAGTACTGTGAGTTGTTGAGAGTTCCTATTTTGTTCAATTGCCTAGTCTATGCGGTCCTTATAATACCTACTTGTAACAAATAAAATTTTGTTAAAACATTTGAGCACAACTCCACAAATCTACTCCTAATTTTCCCTAGAGAAAGAGATAGTTCCACAAGAAAACTAGAAATAGAGCAAGATTCAATGGAAATAGACAGAAAAGAAAGCATATTTTTGTAGACCTCAAGTATTTAAACAAGGTAAAATGACACGAGTAAATACTTCACAATAAAGCTATCCCAAATTCAATATCTACGAATTGTTCAAACTTCCAAGGCTCAAATAAGCAATTTCTTCAAGATAATCCTCCTATGCTACCAAAAAATTGTTGCGTAAACTATCACGTACGAGACTCCATTTTGGCTAGATAATGGACGTCAACAATTGCATTCAACAGAACCTTCAAAAGACTTGACAATTTCTGATTGAAATACCATGGAGATTCACTTTAAAGATAAAAAGAAGCTATTCTGGTCCCATCAAAATACCAAAGATTTTCTAAACCCTCTTGACTATTGAATCGTTCAACGGCATGACTACAAGCAAAGGCTCTCTTACAACGATCTCAATAGCAGTTCTTATACGTTGCACGATAATAAAATTTACTACTAAAATGCTCTTAAGGCTTTTAAACACAAGCACTTCTATGGCAAAATTTTAACAAAAATTTTCTATTAAGCAACAAGAACAATAAGAGCAATCTAAAAATCCCAAAATTACTTGCCAAGGATGATACTATCTAAACCACTAGCTAGACAATTTAAACAAAATAAATATAAAACATAACTCACAGGACTATGACAAAGAGGCTGAAATATTTTCTTTAGCAAGCCATCGTTCATAATTTCTTCTTACAAGCTCTTCCCGGAATCCAAGGTGTCTCTCCAAGTGAGAGACCAAGTGCTAGCTAGTAGCCTTCCAAAGTGTAGTATCAATATCTTCTTCTAAGTCTTCCCCCCTACCTTCCTACCCTTGAAGCCCTTTTATAGGGTCTCCTAGGTAGTTAGGTAAGTTACAAAATATCTTGGGTGGTTATAACCACCATAGAGATAAAAAAGCTGTGGATGACAAGTGGCCCTTCAGTCGCCAAGTGTCTTCATTCAGTTGCCAAGTGTCTTCATTCAGTTGTCAAGTGTCTTCATTCAGTTGACAAGTGGCCTTTTTAATTGCCAAGTGTCTTCATGGTAATCAAAATTAAAATTAATTACAAATATCATAATTGTAACTATCATAGGAAGTTACAACTTCCATATGAATAAAAGGGATAATAACCAAATATCCCCTTTATAATAGGGTGTTACACAAATATCTTAACAATGTACATTTTTTTTAGAACAAAGTAAATTCTTGCATGAAATATTTATCAATGCTTAGCAGCAACTTTCCACAAATCCTCAGTAGCAAGAAACACGATGGAGCAGGGTGATGACCTTGGCTTAATTCCTGTAAAATCTCCAACATTGGTGGCTTGCTCCCTGACAACAATATGCAGAGTTTCTGAGACCATCGAAAGTTATCTATGGTAGGAGGATAGTAGCTTGCACTAGTATGAGGAATCCCAGAGATGGATGATTTGATGGCTGTGAATAATTCCTTCCGTAATACATGATTCCAGCCTCATCTCTGCATTTGGGTGAAACTTGTAATTGGTGGAAACCTGAGCAATCGGGTTATAAGCTTTTACAGGCACATGCTCAGAATTTCAAAGGTGGAGATGTGATTGTGAACACCAAGGTGCCCTTTGAGCTGCACAATTTTTCTATTGCCGAACGTGAAACAATCGTAGATCATCTCATCATCAGACACCGTCAATAGTATTTGTTAGTCCTGATCCTACACTTGATCGTAGTTGTGCAAGGGCACTGTAACCTGTGGTGGATTCTGCATTTCCAGCATTGTTATGTATACTACCGAAGCATCGAAAAACTTTTTAAACCGCAGGACTGATCTCATTTTCCGATGGATGCAAAGACCATAAAATAGGTGATGGAGGTTCAGGAGTAGTCTCGATGCTTTCGACCTTAGCATCGTCCAGGGATAAATCCAACATCATCATCGTCGTCGTCGTCGTCGTCGGTGGCCTACAATGGCTTCGTCGCTAGCAGCTTGTCGCCATGTAGGAAGAAAAATTGGAGAAATGCAGTTTGCGCAGCAAGTGTTCGACAGAATGTTTGGAGTAAATGATTTGAATTTGTATAATATCCTAGTCTGGAAGTTGGTATGGGATTTTCACCCTTAGTAACATTAAGAAAAATAAAATTCAACAAGAAGCTTCGGCTTCGAAACAGTTTTCCATCGCACTATTATCATATAATTTTAATCCATGCCCAGGAGCACCAACTACCTTCATTGTCAGCCACCATGGTGACCTCTCTCCATAAAAGACCCTATAATCCTCATCAGGCGAATCCAAGCCTTCATCAAGCACGATTCCAACATTAAGCTTCCTGAAAACCTTGGACTCCACAAACTTTTCAGCTCCATCATGGCCTCTGATCTCCTCATCCGGAACAAACGAAAGATACAGAGTTCTAGTTGGAACAAAACCCTTGCTCTTGAGATTCCTAACAGCTTCCAAGTACTGAGTGGAGACACACTTCATGTCCTGAGAGCCCCACGTGAAGATATTGCCTTGCTTGTCTCTGTTCGCTGGAAAGGCAGATGAATCCACTTTTCTTCCTCCACAGTCACAATATCCATGTGAAAATTCATCAGAATGGAGGGAAGATTTTTGTGCTTTCCTTGCCATGTCCTCCTGGCTCTCAGTTGCTGCTAATCCTGTTCTTGTTGTTGATGCTGGCTCTACAAATTTGTGCTCTACAACTTTGCTTCTTCTCTATTCTATTCTATTCTATCTATTCCCAGTCTTACACAGGCAAAGAGAGAAGCCTAAGAAAATTATTGTCATCATCTGCCCATTAGCAGAAATGGCCTCTTCAGGCTTCCCATTAAAGGTAGCTGCAGCAATCATGAAATTCCACGAACCACAATCTTTCTCCGCCATCTTCTCAAACACATGGTGTGCATCCTTCAAACATTTTCCATACAATTCAATCAAAACATCAACCTTGAATTCGCTGTTAACGATCTGATTACTTAAACAATCTCGTTGAATACCAATTGCAGTTGTTCCAAATGTTCCTGTAAGTTGATATCATTTACAAATGTTGTGATAAATCTTCCTAAATATGGCCTCAACACATTGTATATCAACCTCATGAAATTTTTGGAGGCATTTCATAGGCCAAACAATATAACTCTCAATTCCAAGGCATCATTTCGTTTCTACAAGTTGCCTTACATTCATTACCTTCCCATACCTTATGGAGGTCAACTAAACCCACTTCTTGACTTGTACATCAATACATGTTTGTAGATCTAGTGAATGCTTCTTTGGCACTAAAATAGCTGGTAGAGGATTGTCATAAACTTTGAACAATTGATCATTTGTCTTAAACAAAACTGTATTTGCTAGTGAATCAATTAGAGAAAAACCTTTCAAACTACCAACCCAACACCTCTAAAAAGTCTTCATCTAATAAAATATTGGTAATGTTTAAATTAGGTTGAACATTAGTTATATGATTAGCTTCACAACCTCACAAAGCCTGCTCCATTAAATGGCCAAAAATGTGCCAACAAAAGGTTACTTGAAGAGACATGTCTGTTATTACAATACACCCTTTCATTAAGGATCTTATTATAGTAATTACATCACTTGTTACATATTGACACCATCTTAGTTATAGAATGACATAATTTGGAAATGGGAACATGACACCTTCCTTTGAAAAATGTTTGGAGCATTCCCTTTCTATTTTCAGAAAACATTATGTAGTGTGGGTTGAAGCAATTGTACTGGGGCTTGTTGAAATACACTATACTAGAACCCTTGCATGAATAATAGTAAAGATCGAGATTGTTTCCCTCCATTGCAATACTTTGACTTAGCTTAGATTTTATTTTCTATGTTCTTTACTTTCATATGAAAATAAATCAATGTTTACTTTTACATGAACTTTTGGAAGAGGGTTGGAAGGGGGTGGTTGGGATGGATTTGTTAAATTCGAAAAAAAATTTAAATAACATTTAACCCTAAGACATATAGTCAAATTAGAATTTATAACTCACTATTGCCCATTAGAATTGAACTCATAACTTGGAGTTATCAAATTAAGAGTCTTACCACTAGCTTAGTGATGAGTGGCGAGGTACCCCTACACTCAACCATACGAATATGAGCATTTCACGCTTGATCCAGTCGAACTCCAAGGACTAAGTGCTTATGTACCTTATGGAAGACTTAAGGTTAATCAATTGTTGTCTTCCCAGACTTACTTGTATTATCACGGTTGTATGGTTAAGTAAGTCTGAGGTATATGATTTTTATGTCTTTTATCTTTTTATTGCCTATGCTAAGAGAGGAAAGGGTGAAGAGACTAAGTAACTAACTTTCACTAACTAAGCTTTAATCGTCCTAGCTTTAGTATCCATTCCCACTTGTCGTACACACCCTGAACTAGTGCAACACTACTATAATTACCAAACGCTATTCGTTACTGGGTTACCAAGCGTAGCACATGTGCTTGAAGTGGTCGTACTGAATGCACTTAACTAGGAAAGTTAAGGGTTGAGAGAGATTAATTATCTAAGAAAGAAATTAAGCATTTAACATTAATTAATTCCTATTTAGCTTAGCCCACATGCTACAAGGTTTATCAGAAAGTTCATCTTTATTTCTGTACACAAATGTGTGCTTAGGTACAATTTTCTCGAATAAAGATCCGTTCACTTTGAGACTCCTACTGCGGGCACATGGAAATTATTCTATCTCTTGAATGGTAAAACTACCAGAGTTTAGCTAAGGGTCTAGATCTAGATGATCTTACAAGGGAAAGCTGCCTCTTATTTATAGACAAGGCCCATGCGATATCGCATCCCATCATACCCCCATGACTAAATGAAAACTCATCCTCGAGTTCCTTACAAAATATTGGGAATGTATGAGATTATTGACTTGAATGATACTAATGGTGAATGGGGTGACATGTGAACGGATCACCATTACAAAACATGACAAAATTTAGTGTTCTTGACAACAAGAGTGAACACTATACATATTTGACATCCAGCCTTATTTGGCAGCTGGGATAGAAGAGAGAAGAGAGAGAGAAAAGAAGAAGTCCGCTACTGCCAACGCCAAGATTACGCCTTTCATTATCCATCCATAAGCACACCATCAATCTCATTCCTTGCATAACTACTTCAGCACCAATCCATTCCAAGTGTTCCCTCCAGATCCAATTTGTTGTTGTATGATTGCCATCTGCACACACAACACAGTTTGATATTAGCAAGGGTAAATGAATCACAATGCAATTAATACCTTGCCTCAGTGTAAGGTCCATTGGCTAAGTTGTGATATGGCTAATGCGAATCTAGAAATATAATACTAGTGACTACCCAAGGTGTAGGGGTTAAGAGAAAAATCAAAAAAATTGGACCAAGACCCCCATGACTAAGAGCGAACCTCCGGTAGCGATAGAATGGAAAAGATAAGGAATAAGAAAGATGGAGAAAAAGAAACAATGGCAACGCCGATAAAATGGATGTCAAAGATGGAGATGAACAAAATAAATGGTGATTGTGAAAATGTTTAAGGGAAAGAAATTAACGGATGCACCAAATAGGAATGCCAATGGGTCCTCCCCAAAGTAGGCTCATGCCCTTAATGCCCTGACAATCCCACATTTAAAGAGTCTGTAGGCTCTAGGAATGTCATTCAGAGACAAGAGTTAAAGTCTTAACCACAGGAGTTTACCAAAAAGAACAAAATGCATCCACCAAAATATGGAATACTGATACAACCGACAATGAGGTGATAAATGGAGAAAGAAGATGGAAAGAAGAGAACGGAATGGAATCTCAAGAACAAGGTGCTGTATAGCCCCTTGTGTATTAATGGTTAATGTGACTTAGTAGATCTCATTCCAAATCTAGCCTCAAAAAAACCACATCCAATGACTTTGCATTAATACATTCAACCAATCCATCCACTTGAAGTAACAAGAATGTCTCTACCAAAGAGTCACTACCATTTTGACGAAATGTGAATGGAGAAGGTAGGAAGCAAGGAAGGGTCTTAGTTAGAGGGAACATTTTTATTTAGTTCCATAACCAATGCTTGTAGCCTAAATGATTATTCCATCTAAGGGGTGTGCTTTGAGTTCTCACTGTTTTTTCACTATTTTTTTATTTTTTTTCCGTGAGAACCACACCATGCAAAGACTTATTATTTTTATTTGCTCGACTTCTCGATAATGTGGCAACATCGAAATGGTAAGAAAACTCAAGAAGAAAACATCCAAGCACCCAAAAGAATGGCCAGCACAAGTGCATCAAGTTTTCTTGAAGTTACACCCTTTTCAGTCCTTGAGTCCTTCCTTAGTTTGAGAAATACTTAGTCACCAATTTGTTATTATTGAAAAAGGGGACTGTACAGTTCCAAACCAGGAGAGACCATAGAACTTTATGGATGTATGGATGAAGTGGACTCATTGCCTGCTATATCAAAAGAACCACACCTTAGTATCAACATCATAACTTAAAGGTAAAAACCAAACATTACCAATCAATGGAATATAGTTCATATCATCTTCGGAGCACTTATTAAGTGACAAACCTTAACAAAACAAAACGAATAAACACATAAACAAACGAAGAAGTATGAATGATGTTGCAAAAAAAAATAGGAAAAGTTAAAGAAATTCGTAAAACAAAAATGTGTAAAAAAAAAATTAAAAAGAAACTGAGGGCTTCAAATGATTAGCATAGGTGGCCATCTCCCCCATGACTGAATTAAAGGGGGGAGATCCGAAATAGTGAGTGCTTGTTTGAATTTCTTAGAAGTGTCCAACTCCTCCCAATTGGTGTTTTCAAGTTAAGGGTTGGAAGTTGGCGACACTCTTGCTCCAATGTATCTATGCTTTCAACGTGAGTGCACGTTGGTCCCTCAATTAGTTCCATGCATATTGGTGAGTTCCTCTTTTGATTAGCTATCAACCACTAGGTGTCTCTTTGTTGTGTGGTTGCTACATACAGGCACTTTTGTATGTTGATTTCCTAGGCACACCGGTTGCATGCAAGCAATGTTGAACATTCTTGTACGCCATCACCCTCTGTATCACTATATGTGATGCATGGAACTTTCTTCTTCTCGATCTTCCCATAAGTGTTTTCCTTAGATATTTATAGGGAAAGATCACAGATTCCTAGGCATGCGTTAACGGTACTTAGCCATATCCTTCCCATTATTATTGGGAAGTCCCCTTTGTCATTGTTGACTTGAATCACTAGGAAATCAGCTAGGTATGACCAACCACACACAGTGGTAATAATGTCCTCCACCAATCCCAAGGGAATAGTGATGGACTAGTCAGGAAGCTCTAAGTGAATATTTCTCTTCTTTAGCAGAGGTAAGTTCCAGGCTTTATACATTTCTTGCGATATCAAGTTGACTCTGAAACCTGAGTCCAGAAGACATTTACAAGGTTCATTCCCAGCAACTTGGAGATAAATCAAGGGACTTCCAAGATCAGAGAATTTCCTGGGAAGATGGCCTACCTTGATCCATTCAATAATGGTATGTGTTAACATAACTATGTGCGTTGAGCTCTGTTGTTGGTTTGAAGGGAACTCCAAAGCCTTATTTGATGTAGGAACGTTCAGAGGCTCAACCGCTTGTGGTTGTGAGAGCTTGTTTGGGCTTTTGGTTTTGAATAAAGGTCTTCTCCTTGTATGGTTGTCAAAACTAGTAGTGGGTTGAAGGTTTACAACTCTCGTAGCATTGCGTTGTTGTAGTTGAGTGGGGAGTTTCCCTTGCATCGCGGGAGCGGGTGGTAGTGGAGCTATCGGTGTAAGAGTTGTGGTTGGGCTTGGAGGATGGTATGTATGTGGTGTGTCTTCCCTAGGAGAGGGAGTCCTATAATACTCTCAATTTTGGTAGTGACGTCGTGGTGTCACATGACCTACAGAGTAAGGTGGAGAGACTAGTTGCTGCATGTAGTAGCCATATGGATCCGGTTGTCGGTAAGGGTATTGTTGTCTTGGTGGTGGCATCCCCCATGACTATGGGTATTGCCACTACTGGTGTTTCTCAATAGGTTGTGGGGGAGTTCCACTTGGATAATACGTTAATGGTTGGTGGAACTGCCTTGGCTTACCTTGGGGATAAGGTAACCGATGGGGTGCTTATCATTTGTTAAGTCTTGGGTTGAGTGCATACACCCCAGACTCTTGTAAATGTGAGATTATTAGACAACATCCCTTAGGATGGTCATATTGGCATATCTCACATCCACTATCATTGTCTGTATCAGAATACACAACCTCTTCAGTGATAGCCATTTTACCCTTACCTTTGTTACGTGCATGGTCCAAATTCCTCTTCTTTTTCTTATCATGGTCACTACTTCACTCCTTAGACTCCTCTGCGATTTTTAAAATGGTTTCAAATCTACTATCTAAGGATTTCCACATCTAATCTACCTTAGCCAACACTTCTATTATTAATTTCTAAAGCGGCAAGGTTTTCCTACTCACCAACTCTTTGAGTGGTGACTCATCCTCCTCCTCACAGAATCTCACTCCCCTCTTTCAGAGGGAAGGATCATGGTTATACTCTTCAGCGCTTTCTCTCTTATGTAGCTCTTCTTCTTGCTTAGCTACTTGCTCCAGCAATCTATGGATCTAATGGGACCTAAGCTCAGATAATCTCCCTTGGGCATATGTTCCAAGGGTTCTCCTAGTTTCATTCCTAAGTCCATCTACGAGATGGCATAGTTGATCCTACTGCGAGTAACCATGGCCTGGGCAACGCTGTAACAGTGTATAATAATAGTCCATGGTAGCATCCAAGGGTTTGTGATTACCCTGCTTCCATCCTTGGATCTGCTTTTGCAAGTTGGACACTCGAGAGTACATTTGATATTTATCGTTAAATAATTCTAGCATCATACTCAACCTTCGAATGAATTCTAGTTCTAAGGACTGGTACCAGCTTTTCGCTTCTTTTATGAATGTCCTTGGGAACAACTTTAACTTTTTCCAGTCATTTTCAATGTTCTACAAGGCACAGGCATCGTGAAATGCCTATAAGTGGTTCTGTGGATCAGCGTTGTATCCCCCCTCAAATTGTGGGATATTATTCATGTCTAGTCTCTTAATCCAGCTATCTTTTCGATGCCTTGTAGGTATTCTAACGGCCTCCGTAATGTCTAACTTGCTTCAGGTTGTAATTATGGGTTTGTCATGGTCATTTCTCTCATGGCTTCTGTGATGTCTACATGGTTCCCTACTCTCCCTTCTTCCATGCCTTGATTCTTTCAAGTGCCCTTGTCCTCTCTCTCGACTCTCTCGTCGAGGTTTCTCACTATGTTTACCCTTATCCTTACCGTTAGGCTCCTTATGACTACATCCTAATGTTGAAGGAGAGGGTGAATGTGATGATGAAGGGGAAGAAGAAGGAGATCCATTACCATGACGATGTTTCCTACCTTTCCTTCGGTGATCTCAACCCCGATCATGATGATGATCAGAATGCTCGCCCTTATCTTGTGTTTGTGTTCACACTTGGTGTTCGTGGGAATCAAAACCGAGGTTCTGTATCATGGAGAAAAGGTTCTGATTCACCACCTCCTCACTATTGTTAGGAGGTGGAACATCATTTTTTGGAGAACCTATTGAAATAGGTTCACCACCCTTAATTTCTCTTATGACAGGTGAAGCATTATGGGGTCCCTTGCCCTTCAACGATGTGTGGTAACTCTCCTGCTATGAGTCCCGTTGACATTGTGCTTCTGTGGGATGGTAGTCCCTTGCATTGTAATCGCATGCAACGTACTCAGCGTATAATTATGACATGCCTATTCATGCAAGGGCACGAAGGAGCATGTCGGGGGCTGCTCTATCTGGAGGCAACACTATGTTACCCTTCAAGTCTCTCCAATGTAGTTATTCATCTTGATGGAAGACAAAGATAAAGTCGGGTATATATTCATCGTGATGAATGTATACCACACTGAATTGTTGAGGAACTAGCAGATTTTGGTTATGTATGTTGTGCCACCGAATTTCTCTAGTGTTGGTCCTAGGCGGTGAAGTTCTTTTATGTGGAGAAGAAGACATTTTTGTCTTATTCAGTGTGCTATTTACCGTTATGTTATATTTTCTTTTGATCAACCCTAAGGGATTGTTTAATCTTCCCAACAATGTGGATGATTTCCTATGTTCTACGTAGCGCACAAACAACTAAGTCCTTGGCAACGGTGCCAATGATGAGTGGCGAGGTACCCCTACACTCAACCATACAAATACAAGTGTTTCACGCACAATCCGGTCTAACTCCAAGGACTAAGTGCTTACGCGCCTTATGGAACACTTAAGGTTAATCAATTTTTGTCTTCCCAGACTTACTTGTATTGTCATAGTTGTATGGTTAAGTAAGTCTGAGGTATATGATTTTTATGTCTTTTATCTTTTTATCACCTATGATAAGAGAGGAAAGGGTGAAGAGACTAAGTAACTGACTTTCACTACCTAAGCTTTAATCGTCCTAGCATCAGTATCCGTTCCCACTTGCCGTATACACCTTGAACTAGTGCAACGCTACTGGGATTACCAAACGTTATTTGTTACTGGGTTACCAAGCATAGCACACGTGTTTGAAGCGGTCGTACTAAATGCACTTAACTAGGAAAGTTGAGGGTTGAGAGAGATTAATTATCTAAGAAAGAAATTAAGCATTTAACATTAATTAATTCCTATTTAGCTTAGTCCACATGCTACAAGATTTATCAGAAATTTCGTCTTTATTTCCATACATAAATGTTTACTCAGGTACAATTTGCTCGAATAAAGATCCGTTCACTTTGAGACTCCTACTGCAGGCACATGGAAATTATTCTATCTTTGGAATGGTAAGACTGCCAGAGTTTAGCTAAGGGTCTAGATCTATATGATCTTACAAGGGAAAGCCACCTCTTATTTATAGACAAGGTGATGGGTTGCGATATCGCGTACGTGATATCGCAGGGGCCGACACGATATTGCATCCCATCACTTAGTTATATATTTAATATAGATATATATCTATAATTTGGCCAAGAAAATCTTATAAAAAGAAGTTGAAGTTAAGTTCATCTATTATATTAAAAATTATCCAAGTTACCATTTTACCAAATTCTATGTATTGTATAACAATTTTGGTTAGATCATTATGACTACATGATGAGGAGGATAACTAATTCCAAGTTTGGTACAAAATATTGTGTTGTAAAATATTTTAAATTTTCATGGATTATTGTTTTCATACATACTCTTGTGCCCTTCTGAATTTTATTCCTTGTGTATTGAATTAACTAATTTCAAATTTGGCACTAAATCTTGTACTACAAATTATTTTGAATTTTCATGGATTATTGTTTCCATATATATTCCCAGGCCCTTTCAAATTTTATTTGTTATGCATTGCAATAAGAAGACATAAACATAGAAGCCATAGATTTCTTGGAGCAAATATGCTAGTATTATGGATGAAATATTAGTTATCTCTCCTTGGAATGTTATGAATGAAATATTATTTAGCGTTACTGATAACCTCTCCCTCTAGCATTATAGACGAAATATTATTTAGCATTACCAATAAACTCTTCTTGGAGCATTATGGACAAAATATTATATAGTGTTACTGATCTATGATTAGTAGTTGGCCTCTCAGCCAAAATTAGGCTAACAACTCTTTGTTAAATGTATTTTTAAAGGTAAGGCAATATACCTAAAACACTCTAGGCAATGTAAGCTAACATACTAGTTAATGATCCATGCTTGCATTTTTATTTTCATAATCAAGAAAAATTTATAAAATTAGAATAATAATCCAACTACAATAGTAGTTCTATAAAATTAAATAATTTTAATGTTTAATCTAATTTTAATATTCAAAATTTATATGAAAATTTTTAATAATGAAATATTAATGCACATTGCTTGCCACACTAATAATGACCTCTTGTTTTTAAAATTATT
Source organism: Gnetum montanum (assembly GCA_015680685.1). Lineage (NCBI taxonomy): Eukaryota > Viridiplantae > Streptophyta > Gnetopsida > Gnetales > Gnetaceae > Gnetum > Gnetum montanum. The sequence goes on along the minus strand of MNCI01001726.1, from coordinate 193,431 downwards.
TTGTAAATTATTGATAAATCATGTTTTCATACACTTCAATATCTAAGTGGCCGTAATATCGGGTACGCGATATCATGGCCCAAGATGTAATATCGTACATTCGATATCACAGGGTTACTTCCAAGTTTATCAATACAGCCCTCGGGTGCACGATTAAGAGTAGTTTTTGACAATCAAGTAGCGAAACTCTTGCAGTTTGTCCATTTAAGAGTTAGAATATTTTCCAAATGCCCGTAGCAGGAGGTCTAAGTGCGTGGTCAGATATTTATTCAAGCATTGATGTACCTAAACACACCATTGTGTTGGCAATAAAGATGAACTCTTTAATTCACCTTGCAATAGTTGAGACTTTCTTTCTTATGCATTTATATATATAGTGATTTTATTTAGTTTACATTAATGTTACTCATTTGGAAATTAATTTTGATCCATTAAGCAACTGATTAAAATACACAACCACGATCCCTTCAAACATACGTGTGACACTTAGTAGCTTAGAAATGGTTAGCATTTGATAACTTAGCAGTGTTAACACAAAGTTCAGGATGTCTCGAAAAGTCAAAATGGTTACTTATGTTAGGCTAAATTAGATTATAGTTTTCTTAGCACTTAATCACTCTCACTTTCATTCTTATTCTAGGCAAGTAAATTGATAAAACACAAAATAACAAAAATCTTACGCCTCAATCACACTTAACCATAAAATTGCATTTCACAAGTGGGACTGGGAAGACAATGAACAAACAACATGCATGCACTGTTTAGCTCTAGTGTACTTGGTAATTAAAGTTTGTGGAATTCAACCGAATCACACGTGAACACCTATGATTCGTATGGTTGGGCATAGGAGTACCTCGTCGCTCATCATTGGCACCAATGTCAAGGACTTTAGTTCTATGTGTGCTATCTAAACCAAGTGAAACTTAGTAACCTCATTGTTCAAACCTTAAGAGTCAAATATTATAAAAACAAAAATTATAATTATAATTAAATTAAACCTTAATTTCACACTACCTATAAGTTCATTAACAAAAAATATCTTCTTCTCACAAAAGCCCATCTCCGTCCAGGGTAGACTAGGTACCTTAGCAATACTGGGTGATGTATGCTCATCCCAATGAGTATGTACCTGACTTCACCTTCATCTTCCATCAAGATGAACTACTGCAGTGGCATGACATGGAAGGCAACATTGTGTTTCCACTTGATCAATTTATTCTAGCAATGCTCCAGCTAATGCTCACATGACATGGGCTTCAACATCTTCATGGAGAGTACAAGATGCGAGATCCCAATTCAAGGGATTATCATCCCACTGAAGCACAAAGGTTAAGGGATCATCAACTAGAGCACCAACATGAGGTTGTGAAGGGTAAGGGGTCAAAGACTTTTCCACCTCTGCTTGGCCCATTAGATGGAGGCGACCACTTCTTTAGTGATTCTCCTCTCTTTGACTTTGTTCAGGAAGCCCTCAACCAAAACATATAATCCATGATTCATAATCTAGGTTCTAGTCAAAATAGATCTAATGACAAAAAATGGATCTTGAGAGGCAAGTCAGGATAAGGGAGAAAAAGGAGGTCATGATTACGATCATGGTCACGAGCATCGAAGGTAGGGTGATAGGCGTCAATGTGGACTAAGTTCTTCTTCTTCTTCCCTTTCATCATCATCATCATCTTCTTCATCTAGCTCAGATCATGGCTACAAAAGGAATAACTATGATGGAGGTGACCAACAGGACCAGAACAATAGAAGTGACCATCGAGACAGTTGCGATCGGAGGCATGGGCAATCCAAAAAGACCCATCATCAAGAAAGAGGATCTAGTAGAGAACATCATAGGCACCATCACCATGGCCCTGATAAACCTCTACTTGCCACTTGGAGCATGTTGAATATTGTAGAGGCTGTAAGGATTCCAACAAGGCATGTAAAGGATAGTAGAATAAAGAGGCTAGACATGAACAACATCCCTCAGTTTGAGGGAGGATATGATGTTGATTTGCAAAATCATCTCCAAGAATTCCAAGATGCATGTGCCTTGTAGAATATTGAAAATGATTGGAAAAAGCTGAAATTATTTTCAAGGATACTCATAAAGGAAGCAAAAAATTGGTACCAATCCTTGGAACCAAAATCAATCAAGTAGTGGAGTGTAATGTTGGAATTGTTCCATGAAAAATATCAAATGTACTCCTGAGTATCCAATCTAAGGAAACAAATCCAAGGGTGGAAACAAGAAAACCATGAGCCCTTGGATGTCGCTATTGGCTGATACTATTCTCTGCTACATATGTGTCCTAACCATTAATACTCTCAGCTTGATCAACTTTACCATATCATAGACAGGTTGCAGTCTGAAACAAGGAAAACCCTTAGCATCTATGCTCAAAGGAGGTTGACAGAGTTAAGTGTCCACCGGATCTAAAAATTAATTGAATAGGTAGCCAAGGAGAAGGGAGAATTGAGAAAGTGAGAAACTGTAGAGGAATATAATAGGGATCCTTTTATCTACAAAAGGAGGGTTCAATTTTGTGATGGTGAGGATGAATTAACTAGAGATGAGGTGGCTAATCAGAAAACCTTTCCACTTTAGAAATTGCAATTTGAAATCATGGCTAAGTTTGACCAATTATGGGACTCTATGGACAGCAATTTTTAGGCTATCTTAAAAATTGCTGAAGAGTCCAAGGAGCAAAGTGGTGAGCATGAGCACTGGAGATGTAAGGAAGCTAAACATGCTATATCTAAGGGTTAGGGTAAAATGGCTACGATAAAGATGGTTGCGGATAGTGACTCAAATGATGATGATGGGTGTGACGTGACATCTACCAGTATAAACATCCCAAGGGATATTGCCCAATTATGTCACACTTGCAGGAATCTGGGATGTATGCCTTACATTCACGACTTGCAAAAAGGCAAACATCGAAAAGATTGCCTTATCCACAAGGCAACGCTTAACAGTTCCACCAACCATAGCAATACTATCCAAGTGGAACTCCATCGTAACCCTACAAATTGTACCGACAATGGCAACAACCACAATCATGGGTGTTGCCACATCCAAGATAGTAGTACCCTTACTGATGAGTGGCGAGGTACCCCTACACTTAACCATACGAATATGAGCGTTCACGCATGATCTGGTCAAACTCCGTGGACAGGCTAGTTATGGTATCTAGATAGTTACATGTTGATTGTAGTTCATTGTCTTCCCACTTGGACTAGTATTTACTTTGTCACATATGGTTTAGTCCAGAGTGAGGCATATGATGTGATCCTAAACTAGTGTTACTCCTAGAGACAATGGAACATAATCTTGACTAACAAATAAGAAATAGGAAATGAGTCTAAGCTAGCCTAAGTGCGATGAGCATCCATTCCTTAATCATCTGTACACATCTTAGACCTTGTGCATAACTAGTACTGGGATTACCAAGCATAGATCCTAGGTATGCTACTGGGTTACCAAGTAGTCACACTTAAATGCTCATGATTAAGTCGTACTCATTCCGTAGTTAACAACAAGAATAGTAAATGATGATAAAGAAATATTAACTAAGAAAACAATAAATAACAATGAAAATTAACAATAATAATTAAATAATTAAAACTAAGTGAATGCTGCAATGATGAAGTAATCTCGATCTTTATTTCCTGTCATGTGCGCGTCCAAGTACGTCAAACTCGAATAAATGTGTCATACAATTACAAGCATCACACTGCGGGCATGCACTTGGGAAAATAATCTAACTCCTATGGAAACAAACTGCAACGGCTTCTCTACAACTACTCGAAAGATACCTAAGTGTGGTGGAGACCCATTTATTTATAGGCTAAAAATAGACTTTACATAAACAGGGCTGCGTCGATGCATGGGTGGATGTGTCGATGCGGCCATGTATACGGGGCCCCATATACGTAGCCTCATTGACGCAGCCCTGATATCAAAGGTCCGATAACAGGGCTCCGATATCAAGACTCATCAGATAATAGGGCTTTGATAACAAGGCTCCGATAACAGGGCTCCGATAATTGGGCTTGATAGACCATGACTCATCATATCCTCACAACTGAATAACAACTCGTCCTTGATTCAAAGAAGGTGAGGAAAAAGCTCAATTGATTACATAGTGGATAGGTATGGGATTATTGACTGACTAGAAATTTATTCATGCTGTAGTGAAGAATTAAACAAAATTTGGATAGAGGCACAAAAGACAAAACTTGTGGAACTCATGGGGTTCCTAGTAGTGGTAGCTCCTCATTGGGTGCCTTTCCTTTGTGATGGGATGCGATATCGCATGGGCCACGATATCACATATGTGATATTGCGTCCACCGTGATATTGCATCCCCCACGATATCGCGTACGCAATATCGTGTCTGTTGCAATATCGCATCCCCCGCGATATCGTGTACGCAATATCGTAGCGCACCGCCAAATCTATAAATAAGAGGTGGCTCTCCCTTATTTCACAATCTAGATCTAGACCTTAGACAAACTCTTGTAGTTTTTCCATTCCATAGTTAGAGTAATTTCCATGTGCCTGCAATAGGAGTCCCAAAGTGAACGAATCTTTATTCGAGAAAATATTGTACCTGAGCACAAGTTTGTGTACGGAAATAAAGACGAACTTTTGGATAAACCTTGCAGTGCATGGACTAAGCTAAATAGGACTTTAATTATTTTTATTTATTATTCATTTTTTAAATTCTTTATTAGTTAATTAAATATCTCTCAACCCTTAACTCCTAGTTAAGTGCATTCAGTACGACCGCTTCAAGCACATGCGTTATGCTTGGTAATCCCAGCAACGAATAGCATTTGGTAATCCCATAAGGTTGCATTGGTTCAGGGTGTGAACGGTAAGTGGGAATGAATACTGATGCTAGGCATTAGAACTTAGTTAGTTAAAGTTAGTTACTTAGTCTCTTCACCCTTTCCCTCATTAGCATAGGCGATAAAACGTAAAAGACATAAAAATCACATACCTTAGACTTGGTTAACTATACAACCGTGACAAATACAAGTAAGTCTAGGAAGACAACAAATGATTAACCTTAAGGGTTCCATAAGGCGTGTAGGTACTTAGTCTACAGAGTTCAACCGGATTGCACGTGTAACGCTCATATTCGTATGGTTGAGTGTAGGGGTACCTCGCCACTCATCATTGGCATCGTTGCCAGTGACTAAGTTGTTTGTGTGCTAAGTAGAACATAGGAAATCATCCACATCGTTGGGAAGCTTAAATGAACCCTTAGGGTTAATTAGAAAAAATTTTAAACAATGGTCAATAACACACCGATAAAATAACAATGTCTTCTTCTTCTCATAAAAGCACTTCATCACCTAGGGATCACACAAGAGACAGTCGGCGGTCTAACACACGTAACAAAGAATCGCCAGTTCCTTAACAGTATTAAGTGGTATATACTCATCCCAATGAGTATATACCTAATTTTACTTTTATCCTCCATTAGGATGAACAATTGCGTTGGCAAGATTTGCAATGTAACATAGTGTTACCCCCAGATTGAGCAGTCCCTAACATGCTCCTTCGTGCTCTTGCATAGATAGACATGACGCAGCCATACGCTGAATATGTTGCAAAAGATTATGACACAAGGGATTACCATCCCACAGCAATGCAACGTTTAAGGGACTTGAGGCAGGAGAGCTACCATACATCATTGAAGGGCAAGGGGCCCCATAGCGGTTCATCCATCATAAGCGAAATCAAGGGTGGTTGACCTATTTCAATAGGTTTTCCACAAAATGATGTTCCCCCTCCTCACGATGGTGAGGAGGTAGGGTATCAGAACCTACACTCTACAATTCACAACCTTGGTTCTGATTCCAATGAACACTAAGTGTTCAATGAGGGAACACAAACACATGAAAAAAGCAGAAAATCTGATCGTCATCACGATCATGGCCATAGCCACCAAAGAGAAGGTAAGAAACATCGTCATGGTGATGGTTCCCCTTCTTCTTCCCCTTTATCACATCATTCACCCTCTCCTTCCACATCAGGACATAGTCACAAAGAGCACAACAGTGAGGATAAGAGTAAGCAAGATGAGAGACCTCGACGAGAGAGTTGAGAGCGAGGATGAGGGCATTCTAGAGAGTCAAGGCATAGAAGGGAAAGTAGGGAACCACGTAGGCACCATAGATGTCATAAGAGAGATGATCATGATGAACCCCTACTAGCAACCCGAAGTATGTTAGACATTACAGAGGCTGTGAGAATACCTACAAGGCACCAAAAAGATAGTCGGATCGAAAGACTAGACATGAATAATATCCCATGATTTGAGGGGGGATACAATGTTGATCCACAGAATCACTTACAAGCATTTCATGATGCCTGTGCCTTGCAGAATATTGAAAATGAGTGGCAAAAGTTAAAGTTGTTTCCTAGGACACTCATAAAGGAAGCGGAAAGCTGGTACCAGTCCTTAGAACCAGAAACTGTTAGGAGGTGGAGTACAATGCTAGAATTGTTTAACGATAAATACCAAACATACTCCCAAGTGTCCAACTTGCGTAAGCAAATCCAAGGATGGAAGCAGGGTACTCATGAACCCTTGGATGCTACCATGGGCTGATATTATGCATTACTACATCGTTGCCCGGGCCATGGTTACGCACAACAAGATCAACTCTACCACCTCATAGATGGGCTAAGACATGAAACCAAGAGAACCCTTGGAACATATGCCCAAGGGAGATTATCAGAACTTAGGTCCCATGAAATTCACCGATTTTTGGAGCAAGTAGCTAAAGAAGAAAGGGAGCTATAGAAAAGAGAAAGCGTAGAAGAGTACAACCACAATCCTTCCCTCCGAAATAGGGGAGTGAGATTCTGCAAGGAGGAGGATGAGTCACCACTCGAAGAGTTTATGAATAGAAAAACCTTACCACTTCAGAAATTAACAACGGAAGTGTCGGCTAAAATATGGAGCTCCTTAGATAGTAAAATTGAAACTATCCTAAAAATCATAGAGGAGTCTAGGGAGGAACGAAGTAGTGAGCATGATAAGAAAAAGCAGAGAGATTCAGACCATGCACATAACAAGGGTAAGAGAAAAATCACTATCGCTGATGAGGTTGTGGATTCTGACATGGACAATGATGATGGATGTGAGATCTACCAATATGACCATCCTAAAGGATGTTTCCCAATAATCTCACATCTACAAGAGTCTAGGGTGTATGCACTCAACCCAAGACTTAATAGACAGAAAGCACCCCGAAGGTTACCTTATCACCAAGGTAACCCGAGATAGTTCCACCAACCGTTAACATATTATCCAAGTGGAACTCTACCACAACCTATCAGGCAACACCAGCAGTGGCAATACCCATAGTCATGGGGGATGTCACTGCCTAGACAATAATACCCTTACTAGCAACCAGACCCATATGGCTATTACGTGCAGTAGTCAATTTCTTCAAGTAACTCTATGGGTCATGCAACCCCACAATATCACTACCAAGTTTGGGAGTATTTTAGGACTCCTTCTCCTACGGGAGACACACCATATGCATACCATCCTTCAAATCCATCCACCACTCATATGTCGATAGTTCCACGACCATCCACTCCAAAGATGCAAGGGGAACTCCCCACTCAACCACAGCAACGTAATGCTACAAGAGCTATAAACCTTCAACCCACTACTAGATCTGACAACCGCACGAAGAGAAGACCTTTCTTCAAAACCAAAAGCCCAAACAAGCTCTCACAACCATAAGCTGTTGAGTCTGTGCATGCTCCTCCAACAAATAAGGCTTCAGAGCTCCCTTCAAACCAACAACAGGGCTCAACGCATACGATTATGTTAACACATACCGTTACTTACTAGATCAAGGTAGGCCACCTTCCTAAGAAACTCTCTAACCCTAGAAGTCCCTTAATCTACCTCCAAGTCACTGGGAACGAACCATGTAAGGCTCTTCTTAACTCAGATTCTGGAGTCAACTTAATCTCACGAGAAATGTATAAATCTTGGAACCTACCTCCACTCAAGAAGAGTATTATTCAACTAGAGCTGGCTAACCAGTCCATCACCATTCTCTTGGGATTGGTGGAGGACATCGTTACCACTGTGTGTAGTTGGTCATACCCAGCTGATTTCCTAGTGATAAAAGTCAACAATAACAAAGGGGACTTCCCAATTATAATGGGGAGGGCATGGCTTAGCACCATCAACGCGTGCCTAGGAATCCATGATCTATCCTTGGAAATATCTAAGGAAAACATTTATGGAAAGATCGAGAAGAAGAAAGTTCCATGCATCACATACAGTGACTCAGAGGGTGATGACATGGAGGAATGCTCAGCATTTCCTGCATGCAGTTGGTATGCCCAAGAAACTCAGATACAAAGGTGCCTGTATGTAGTAACCACACAACAAGAGAACACCCAATGGTTGATAGCTAATCAAGAGAGCAGCCCACCAACATGCATGGAACGAACTGGGGGAACAACTTGCACCCACAACGAAAGCATAGATACATTGGAATATGAGCATCGCCAACTTCCAACACTTAACCTAAAAACATCAATTGGGAGAAGTTGGACACTTTTAATAAATTCAAAAAAATGCTCATTATTTTGGATCTCTCCCTTTCAATTCAGTCATGGGGGAGATGGCCACCTATGCTGATCATTCGGAACCCCCAATTCTTTTAAGTTTTTGTTTTACACATTTTTGTTTTACAAATTTCCTTAACTTTTCTTGTTTTTTTTTACAACATCATTTATACTTTTTCATTTCTTCATGTGTGTGTGTGTGTGTGTGTTATCCATTTTATTAAGTTTGTCATTTAATAAGTGCTATTAATGATGGTATGAACTATTTCTATTGATTGCTAATGTTTGGCTTTTACCTTTAAGATTATGATGTTGATACTCAGGTATGGTTCTTTTGATATGACAGGCAATGAGTCCACTTCATCCATACATCCACAAATTTCTATGGTCTCTCTTGGCTTGGAACTGTACAATCCCTTTCTAATTAAGAATATCAACAAATCGGTGACTAGGCATTTCTCAAACTAAGGAAGGACTCAAGGATTGAAAAGGGTGTGACTTCAAGGGAACTTGATGCATTTGTATTGGTCATTCTCTTAGGTGCTTGAATGTTTTCTTCCTGATTTTTCTTATCATTCCAAAATTGCTCCATCATCGGGAAGCTGAGCAAATAAAAATAACAAGGTCTTGCATGGTGTGGTTCTTATGTATAAACATAAAAAAAATAGTGAGAATTCAAAGCACACCCCTTAGACGAAATAATCATTTGGGGCTACAAGCACTAGTTATGGAACTAAAATAAACATGTTCCCTCTAACTAAGGCCCTCCTCGCTTCCTATTCTCTCCTCCTTCGTTTCGTCGGAATGGTGGTGGCTCTTTGAGGGATGCATTCTTATTACTTCAAGTGGATGGGTTGGCCGAATGCATTAATGTGAAGTCACTGGATGTGGTTTGTTGAGGCTGGACTTGGAATGGGATCTACTAAGTCACATTAATCATTAACTACACAAGGGGCTGCACATCACCTTGTTCTTGAGATTCCATTCCATTCTCTTCTCTCCATCATTCTTCCTCCATTATTCACCTCATTTCCGGTTGTATCATTAGTGTATATTTTGGTTGACACATTGTTTTCTTTTTGGTAAATTATTGTGGTTAATACTTTAACTCTTGTTCCAAATGACATTCCTAGAGCCTATGGAATCTTTGAATGTGGGTTTTTCAGGGCATTAAGGGCATGAGCCTGCTTTGGGGAGGACCCACTGGCATTCCCATTTGGTGCACCAGTTAAAGTCTTTCCTTTAACATTTTTGCAATCCACTCTATTTTGTTCATTTCCATCTTGACATCCATTTCATCGACATTATAGTTTTCTCTTTTTCTCCATCTTTCTTGTTCTTTTTCTTTCTCCATTCTATCGCTACCAGAGGTTCGCTCTTAGTCATGGGGGTCCTGACCCAAATTTTTTCGATTTTCTCCTAGCCCCTACACCTTTGGTAGTCACCACTATTATATCTCCAAACCCATATCAGCCATACCACAACTCAGCCAATGGACCTTTCACTGAAGCAATGTATCAACTACATTGTGATTCGTTTACCCTTGCTAATATAAGACTATGTTGTGTGTGTAGATGCCAATCATACAACAATGGATTGGATCTGGAGGGAACACTTGGAATGGATCGGTGCTAAAGCAGCTATGCAAGGAACGAGATGGATGGCACGCTTATGGATAGACAACAAAAGGTGCAATCTTGGCGTTGGTAGCAGTAGACTTCTTCTCTCTTCTCTCTTCTCTCTTAGCTACCAAATAAGGCCTGATGTCAAATGTATAAAGTGTTCACTCTTATTGTCGTGAACACTAGTTTTGTCATGTTCTATAATGATGATCTGTTCACACATCATCCCATTCACCATTAGTTCCATTCAAGTCAATAATCCCATACCTTCCCAATATTTTGTAAGGAACTCGAGGACAAGTTTTTATTCAATCATGGGGGTATGATGGGACATGATATCACATGGGCCGCGATATCGCAGTGTGCCACCAAATCTATAAATAAGAGGTTGCTCTCCCTTGCTTCACAATCTAGATCTAGACCTTAGCCAAACTCTTGCAGTTTTTCCATTCCAAAGTTAGAGTAATTTCCATGTGCCCACAGTAGGAGTCCCAAAGTGAATGGATCTTTTTTTGAGCAAATATTGTACTTGAGCACAAGTTTGTGTATGGAAATAAAGACAAACATTTGGATAAACCTTGTAGTGCATGGACTAAGCTAAATAGGAATTTAATTATTATTATTTATTATTCATTGTTTAAATTCTTTATTAGTTAATTAAATCTCTCTCAACCCTTAACTCCTAGTTAAGTGCATTCAGTACAACTACTTTGAGCACGTGCATTACGCTTGGTAATCCCAACAACGAATAGCGTTTGGTAATCCCAAAAGGTTGCATTGGTTCAGGGTGTGAACGGTAAGTGGGAATGGATATTGATGTTAGGCATCAGAACTTAGTTAGTTAAAGTTAGTTACTTAGTCTCTTCACCCTTTCCCTCATTAGCATAGGCGATAAAACATAAAAGACATAAAAATCACATACCTCAGACTTGCTTAACCATACAACCATGAAAAATACAAGTCTAGGAAGACAACGAATGATTAACCTTAAGTGTTCCATAAGGCGTGTAGGCACTTAGTCTATGGAGTTCAACCAAATCACGCATGTAATGCTCATATTTGTATGGTTAAGTGTAGGGGTACCTCACCACTCATCACTTTGTCCAGTGCATTAGGCTTCTGAGATTGATACCATTGAAGAAGTGTCTAACATTTCTTCTCTTTTATCCACAGATTACGAGTTGTCCATACTGATGTTCCAATGTTTGATGGAGTCGGCACTTTCCATGGACACGATAGCTGTGGGAACACTTGATTAGCCTTGACATGCATGCCGCAAATAGTTGTCATTCCTCTTCATAGGCTCAGGCCCTAACCTCTCCTCCTTTTTCTTGGATAAATTATGCATTAAGAAGAGTTCAATGATGGATGCTGAATGATTGTGCCTTCTGCTCTGCATGTTCTGCACAAGGTCCTTGGCCTCTGCCTCCCCCAAGTCGTTCGGTTGCACCTTGAGAAGTTCCTCCTTGTTGTCTTCTTTTAGGGGCCATCTATAATCATAAAAAGATCAATTGTTAGTAAGGTTATTGAAAAAAGTTCAATGATTTCATACCTTACTCATTACCTTTAATAAATGTTGAATTCTTTGCTTAGTGTAATTTCAGAGCTAGAAAAAAAATTTTGAGGAAGTTGCCCTAAAAGTTTAATGTTAGACCTGGTTTGTTTAGGTGACACATAAAAGGACCTAGTTTTGAGGAACGTTTGATAAAATGATGACAAAGGAAAGAATAGATTTGGCAATGAAGTACTCAGAGGGTGTAAGATGATGTGATGGTGTGCAACAAGTACAAATTACAAAAGTCATGTAAGTGGATCCTCCCCAAAGCAGGTTCCAACCTATAATGCCCTTGCATAACCACACCTTAAAATGTCCATAGGCACTAGAAGGGTTAAATGTAATCTATACTGATGAAACAAAACACACATGTAGATACCACCATGATGAGGTGTGAATTCAATGCTACACAAGACACAAGTCACAAATTCATGAACAGTGAGATGGAATGAATCGGAGAAAGGATTGCAGAGATTGGGACGTGAGGCAACTAACTCCGGGCACAATGAATCTTGAGTGTAGGGTATGATTAATGTGTCGTTAGCTCATCGCTCCAAAATCAAAGCCAAGTCCATTCCTCCAATCAGTGACATCACATTGTTTTATCTAATGATGGACAACCATAAGAGCACCACAACAGCAAGGCGTATGATCACTTGGCATTTTGTGCAAGGGAGGAGTGACATGGAATTTCTTTGCAACATACTTTTTGTTTGGCCACTTTGGCACACTCTCTTCTCTCTCTTTTTTTTTAAGTAATCTCTAGAGAAGCCACCTACCTTCAAGCATGGATGCATTTCTTTCTAGTGGGACCCCCTAGAATAGCGTTAGGTTCTTTATTGGGTGCCTTTAATACTCTTACTCCCATTTTTCGTTAGATCTACAAGGACCTTAGTACAACCGAGTTGCATGATAGCACCTACAAATGTCACCAAAGAGAATCCATAGGTTCCCTTGATGTCACACCCTGGCCATTCCCTCTTAGTCCATCATTTTTCACTCTGGCCATAATAAGCACAAAATTACTTTTAAGTTTCATTATGATAAGAATATCATCGTACCCAAAGTAGAACCTCTTATTAATAGAATGGTTGGGTGGATGTGGTGGGTTCACTGTCCAAATAATTAGTCACCTAAGACTTGATAGCATAAAACAACACCTCAACCAACGAGCCACATGAGTGTTTTATTCGTAGATGATATTACTCATAAAAAGATAAAAAGATTAAAAGATAAAATAATAAATTAAAAGGTGAAAAACTGGAAAACAAAAAGTCAAAAAATTAAAGAAAAAACAAAACATTTGTTAATTCTATGTTGTTAGAATGGAGGGTACCCCCCATAACTAAACAGTTGAGCATGGCTAGAATTAATAAATGGAAGGTGGGGATCCTTGCATGTTGCAAATATTGGAACCTAGTCATACTTACCCATTGGGGTTCACACACTTGATTAGAGTTGACATAGTGGGGAAAGTTATAAGATGTGGTTAATTTATAAGGAGTTGACCCACTATGGTACTTGTGACCGTAAGATGGTATGCAAGGATCAACATGTCTCCCCATGCGGAAATATTCATTCGGCCCCATGATTGTTGGAGTATTGAGTGATGGCCTTGATAAGGTAACATGAGGCATTGGTTTCGAAGAGGAAGGTGCACCACAATGTTGGATTTGTGCTGAGTTGGCGGATGCATTGGTTTCTGAACTGTGGTGTCCCTTTTGACAATCACATCTAAAGAAGGGACGTCTTCGATGTTGTGAAGGACCTCCACTGCTATTGAAAATGGCAGCACAAGTAACATTTGCGGGTTGGTGCTATGGTGCAAAATCTTCTGGCATAACTGGTGGTGATGTAGAAGGGGATGAAGTATGAGAATATTGAGGTTGAGGAGAAGTGTAAGGCACATGAGGTGGTGATCTTGTTGGAGAGGACATGGGTGGATAGTACTTGAGAGAATGATAACGATGAGGTGAGGTAGAGGATGTTGATCCTGTTGGAGAAACAGGGTGTTGAACATAGTAAGCATTTGGCATTGGGACATATGAAGGGTATGGTCTGGTTGGCGGTGGCCTCCCCCATGACTAAAGTTTTTGCCACTGCGGTTGAACCTGATATTTCTATACGAAATATGGATGTAACATTTCTTCCCAATGCTCATGTAAATGTAACAAAACTGGACATTGACCTTTTGCGTGATCGTACAAACAAACGTTACATTGATATGTGAAATTGATAGTTGAGTTCTTATTCTTATTATCTTCTACCCTTTGTTTCGATTGTTGTGTGGTGTCTTGTCTTGTTTCTTAATTTGACATAGTTCTTCCTGTAATAATGTTGGCATATTCTCCACATCTGTCATGTACCCAGTCTATCATCTTATTGACCTTTGCCTCAATTTCATCTAGTTATTGTAGGATTGGCAAAGATGACTCCACCTCCTTGGAGTGGATTTCTCCTCTTCATGATCATGGATCCTTGTTAAGTTGCGATTTTGGTCCTGTTGAGAATTTTCAACATTCTCCCATTTGGCTATTTCTCCTTCTTCTTTTGCTACCTGCTTAATAAGCTCTTGGATTTGATGGGTTCATAGCTCATATAGTTGACCTCGAGCATACATCCCTAGGGTCTTCCTTGTTTCATTATGAGCCCATCTATGATATGGTACATTAGCCTTTCCTTGGAGAACCCATGGCCTAGGCAGTTTTTTAACAATGCATAATATCTTTCTAAGGCCATGTCCAAGGGTTCATGTTACGCTTGTTTCCATTCTTGGATTTGTCTCCTCAAGGCTGACACTCTCGCATAGGTTTGATTTCTTTCATTGAAAAGATCTACCATTGTCAACCAACATCGAATTGATTTTGGTTTTGACGACCTATACCATACTTTTGCTTGGCCAACGAGTGTCAAAGGAAAGAGCTTAAGTTTTTGCATCCATTATCAATATTGTTCCATGTACAGGCATCGTAGAAGGCTTGTAAATGTTTTTGCGGATCTGAATCATAGCCTCCTGAAAAATTGGGAAAGTTGTTTAAATCAAGCACAAGTAGAAAACTTTCCTTACGATGCCTACGGGCTATTCGAAACAGCCTCTTATATTTCTGTTAAGCTTGTAGTGGCCAGTAGGGGTTCATCATCATTAGGTATGTTATGCAGTTGTGAGTTGGGACAATGTTGTTTGCATTGATGCTCATAAGAGACCCCTACATCAAATTGGGTACTCCAAACTTCATCTTCATTATCATATAATTTGTTGGTTCTCTAATGAGTTGCTCTACTAGTTGTTGCATTGTCATAGTCTTGTGAGAGAGACATTGTTGTGAACCGTGTGTGACTTAACTAAATTAAATTAAATTTCTTTTCTAAAGGATATATCATTAATACTTGTTATAGCGATCTTGTATGATATAACTAATCTAGATAACTAGCACCATCCCTGGCAACGGTGCCAATGATGAGTGGCGAGGTACCCCTACACTCAACCATACGAATACGAGCATTCACGCACGATCCGGTCAAACTCCGTGGATAGGCTAGTTGTGGTATCGAGATAGTTACATGTTGATCCCAGTTCGTTGTCTTCCCACCTGGACTAGTATTTGCTTTGTCACGTATGGTTTAGTCTAGAGTGAGGCATATGATGTGATCCTAAACTAGTGTTACTCCTAGAGACAATGGAACATAATCTTGATTAAACTAATAAGCAATAGGAAATAAGTCTAAGCTAGCCTAAGTGCAATGAGTATCCATTCCTTAATCATTCGTACACATCTTGGACCTCGTGCATGACTACTATTGGGATTACCAAGCGTAGATCCTAGGTATGCTACTGGGTTACCAAGTAGTCATACTTAAATGCTCGTGATTAAGTCGTACTCATTCCACAATTAACAACAAGAATAGTAAATGATGATAAAGAAATATTAACTAAGAAAATAATAAATAACAATAACAATTAAATAATTAAAACTAAGTGAATGCTACAATGATGAAGTAATCTCGATCTTTATTTTTGGTCATGTGTGCATCCAAGTACATCACACTCAAATAAAGGTGTCATACAATTACAAGCATCACACTGCGGGCATGCACTTGGGAAAATAATCTAACTCCTATGAAAACAAACTGCAAGGGATTCACTACAATTACTTGAAAGATACCTAAGTGTGACAAAGGTCCACTTATTTATAGGCTAAAAATAGACTTTGCATAAATGGGGTCGCATCGACGCATGGGTGGATGCATCGACGCAACCACGTATACAAGGCCCCGTATACACGGCCTAGTTAATGCAGCCCCAATATCAGGGGTCCGATAAGAAGGCTTCGATATCAGGACTCATCAGATAATAGGGCTCCGATAAGTAGGCCTGACAGACCATGACTCATCACTTACCAACAACTAGATCCCTATGGTTACTATGTTCAGCAACCTTCATCTCCATAGGACTCCTTTGATCATGTTGCTGCTTACCAACCTCACCACTATGCTCCTGAAGTATATTAATTTCCCTATTCAAGGAGAGATGCCACCTACTATCCTCATGCACCTCCTATCCCTACACCTACTCCTTCATCTCTTGCACAACTACCACTTGCTCCATCCATGCAGGGTGAATTGTTTACCCAACCATAGTAAAGAAATGCTATGAGGGTGATTAATCTACAACTAGTAACCCACCAAGCAGGTCGGGATCAAAAACAAAGAAAAGACCTTTTTTCCAACCTCACAATCCATCAAAGCCCTTAGACACATCAGTGGTTGGTAATCCTACTCCTCCACCTTCCTCTACCTCACTTTCATCCAAGTCCCCTTTGAACCAAAATCTCTCTTGAATCCATACTGCAATGCTAACCCATGTTGTATCTGATTAGATTCAAGTCGGTAACTTACCCAAAAAGTTAGCTAATCTCGAGAACTCCCTAGTATATTTGCAAATTGCAAGGAATGAGCCTTATAAAGCTCTTCTTAACTTTGGTTCCAATGTTAATCTAATCTCACATGAGATATACATAATGTGGAACCTTCCTCCCTTGAAGAAGAGCAACATCTAGCTGGAATTAGTAGACTAGTCCATCACTATTCCATTGGGATTAGTAGAGGACATCATAACCACCATTTTTGGATGGTCATATCCTACTAACTTCATAGTAATCAAGGTGGAGAACTTTAAGGGGGACTTCCCAATTATTATGGGAAGGATGTGGTTAAGCACTGTTAATGCCAAAATGGGCATTAGAGATCTTTCCTTGGAGATATCTAAGGAAAATGAATTTGGAAAGATCGAGAAGAAAAGAGTTCCATGTATCGCATACAGTGATTAGGATGCCATTATGTGTAGAAGTTATGGTCAATAAACTAAACATCTATCTCTTCATGCAAGTAGTGTGCACCAGAAGCTAAAATCCAAAGATGCTTGTACACAACAGCCACAAAACAAGAAGGCACCCAGTGGCTGACAGTTGATTCTAATAGCAGTACATTATGCATGGAACCTACTAAGGGCCTAATGTACGAATATGTTGCAAGTATGAATGAACTTGAGCAAGTTCGTCACCAACTCTCTGAAGGAGTAAATGATGATGTCAATTGGGGAGAGTTAGACATTCTTGATAATTTTAAACAAGAGCCCCTTAAATTGAAGACACTACCAGCTGGAATGGAGTATGTGTTCTTGAAAAATGGAAAGCCAATCATTATTAATGCCAAGCTTGTTGTAGAACCAAAAAAAATGTTGATGAGGGTTGTGGGAAAATGGTCAGCAGCCTTTGCCTGGTCATATTTTGAGCTTACTGGTATAGATCCAAGAATATGCCAGCACCGGATATACATTGACCTCACTGTTAAGCTAAAATGATAATCGTAGCGACGTTTGAGTCCCAAATTAAAGTAGATTGTCAAAGAGGAGATTGAACAACTCCTCAAGGTAGGATTCATCTACCTTGTTGCAGACAGTGAATGGGTCAGTCTACTCATGATTGTGCCCAAGAAAGGAGGCAAATGGTGGGTGTGCATCGACTTTCGGTTGCTCAACATGACAACTTTCAAAGATCATTTTCTGTTGCCTTTTGTTGACCAAGTGTTGGACACCATTTATGGGCATTACTATTATAGCTTTTTGGATGGTTATAGTGGTTATAACCAAATCCAGATTGCACTAGAGGACTAAGCAAAGATAACTTTCACAAATCCTTGGGGGACTTTTGCTTATCGTTAGATGCCATTCGATCTTGTAATGCCCCAGCCACATTTCAATGATTAGTCCTTAGCATTTTCCAACAACAAATTGGTAGTGGGGTAGAAGTCTTCATGGATGACTTTTCTACCTACAAAGCTACATTTGAGCAAGCCTTGGACTATCTTGAGCAGGTGTTAAAGAGATGTGTCGAAACAAACCTCTAGCTCAATTGGCAAAAGAGCCCGCTTACAGTCCAGGAAGGCATAGTCTTGGGGCATCGTATCTCAAAAGCAGGAATTAAGATGGACCCTGAAAAAATAAGGATCATCTAAGGAATAACCCATCAACCTAAAACAGTTTAAAAGGTGTGATGAGTGGCGAGGTACCCCTACACTCAACCATACGAATATGAGCATAGCACACGCGATCTGGTCAAACTCCGTAGACTAAGTGCCTACATGCCTTATGGAACACTTAAGGTTAATTATTCGCTGTCTTCCTAGACTTACTTGTATTTGTCATGGTTGTATGGTTAAGTAAGTCTAAGGTATATGATTTTTATGTCTTTTCGATTTTATCTCCTATGCTGATAAGGTAAAGGGTTAATAGACTAATTAACTAACTTTAACTAACTAACTAAGTCTTGATTAACCTAGCATCAATATCCGTTCCACTTACTATTCACACCCTGAATCAATGCAACCTTGGTTACCAAACGCTAGTTGTTGTTGGGATCACCAAGTGTAACACACGTGCTTGATGCAGTCGTACTGAAGCACTTAACTAGGAGAGAAGGGTTGAGAGAGAATTAATTACTAATAAAGCATTTAAATGGTAAAAAATAAATAATAGTAAATAAAGTCCTATTTAGCCTATTCCATGCACTACAAGGTTTATCCAAGAAGTTCGTCTTTATTACCATACACAAACTTGTGTTCAGGTATAATATTTGCTCGAATAAAGATCCATTCACTTTGGAGCTCCTACTGTGGGCACATGGAAATTATTCTATCTCTAGAGAGGTAAAACTGCTAGAGTTTCGCTATGATCTAGGCCTAGAATGAGAAAAAAGGGAGAGCCACCTCTTATTTATAGATTTGATGGCACACTATGATATTGCGTACGCGATATCGCAGGGGAAGACGCGATATTGCGTATGCGATATCGTGGGGGATGAAATATCGCGGCCCATGCGATATTGCGTCCCATCATACCCCCATGACTGAATAAAAACTTGTCCTTGAGTTCCTTACAAAATATTGGAACAATATGGGATTATTGACTCAAATGGAACTAATGGGATGACATGTGAATGGATCATCATTACAAGACAAGACAAAACTGGTATTCACAATAGCAAGAGTGAACACTTTATACATTGACATCAAGCCTTATTTGGTAGCTGAGAAAGAGAGAGAGAAAGAAGTTTTGCTGTTGCCAATGCCAAGATTGCACCTTTCATTGTCCATCCATAAGCGCGCCATCGATCTTGCTCCTTGCATATCTGCTTCAGCACTGCTCCATTCCAAGTGTTCTCACCAAATCCAATCCCTTGTTACATGATTGTCATCTGCACACACAACACAGTCTTAATATTAGCAAGGGTAAATGAATCACAATGTAGTTGATACCTTGCTTTGGTGAAAGGTCCATTGGCTGAGTTATGGTATGGCTGATACGGGTCTAGAGATATATTCATGATAACTATCGAAGGTGTAGGGGTTAGGAGAAAATAGAAAAAATTGGACCAGGACCCCCATGACTAAGAGCGAACCTCCAGTAGCGATAGAATTGAGAAAGAAAAAGAACAAGAAAGATAGAGAAAAAGAGACAACTATAACATTGATGAAATGGATGTCAAGATGGAAATGAACAAAATAAAATAGATTGCAAAAATGTTAGGGGGAAGAATTTAACTGATGCACCAAACAAGAATGTCAATGGGTCCTCCCCAAAGCAGGCGCATGCCCTTAATGCCTTGACAAACCCACATTCAAAAAGTCCGTAGGCTCTAGGAATGTCATTTGGAACAAGAGTTAAAGTCTTAACCGTAATAATTTACCAAAAAGAAAACAATGCATCAACCAAAATATACACTAATGATACAACCAATAATGAGGTGGTCAATGGAGGAAGAATGATGGAAAAAGGAGAGTGGAATGAAATCTCAAGAACAAGGTGGTGTACAGTCCCTTGTATATTTAATGATGAATGTGACTTAGGAGATCCCATTCCAAGTCCGGCCTCAAACAAACCACATCCAGTGACTTTGCATCAATGCATTTGGCTAACCCATCCACTCAAAGTAACAAGAATGCCTTCACCCAAGAGCCACTACCATTCCGACGAAACGAAGGAGGAGAGAATGGGAAGCGAGAAGGGCTTTAGTTAGAGGGAACATATTTATTTTAGTTCCATAACCAATGCTTGTAGCTCAAATGATTATTTCATCTAAGGGGTGTGCTTTGAATTCTCACTGTTTGTTTGTTTTTTTTATGTGTTTATACGTGAGAACCAAACCATGCAAAGACTTTGTTATTTTTATTTTCTTAGCTTCCTGATAATTGCATAACGTCGAAACAGTAAGAAAACTCAAGAAGAAAACATCCAAGCACCCAAGAGAATGGCCAACACAAATGCATCAAGTTCCCTTGAAGTCGCACCCTTTTCAATCCTTGAGTCCTTCCTTAGTTTGAGAAATGCCTAGTCACTGATTCGTTATAGTTTTTATTATAGAAAGGGATTGTACATTTCCAAGCCAAGAGAGACCATAGAAAATTTTGGATGTATGGATGAAGTGAACTCATTGCCTATCATATCAAAAGAACCATACCTTAGTATCAACATCATGACTTAAAGGTAAAAACCAAACATTAGCAATCAATATGAAAAATAGTTCATACCATCATGAAGAACACTTATTGAATGACAAACTTAACAAAATGCATAAGTCACACACACACACACACAAGAAATGAAAAATTATGAATGATGTTGGAAAACAAAAACAAGAAAAGTTAAAGAAATTTGTAAAACAAAAATGTGTAAGACAAAAACTTCAAAAGAACTGAGGGCCTTGATTTATTAGCATAGGTGGCCATCTCCTCCATTACTAAATGGAAAGGGAGAGATCCAAAATAAGGAGCATGGTTGTCCACTATCAGAGGTGTACTTTACACTAGCTATTCTTGGTTCATGGAAAGGTTTGGTTTGTTGCACATTAACCAGTAATTTCTTATCAGGGGTTTCAGGCTTGTATATTTTCATGGCTCTCGAGAGAAAGGTCATATGGATAATGTAGGGTCCTTCCCACAATGTTTGAAATTTCATACATTGTGATACATGTGCAAGGTTCCAGTAAAGGACCTTGTCTCCTGGTTGGTACTTGACCCTTCAAATTTTTAAATCATGACGTTGTTTGTTATGCGCTTTGTGTATCTCATTTGATAACAGGGCAACTAATCGATTCTCATCTAGCACATTTAGAGATGCCAATCTTTGTTTTTATGCTAGATCAAGGTCAAGGTGGAGGTCACATGCCATGGACAATGTACAGAGCTCAGTTTGAATTGGAAGTTTTGGGAGTTTTCCATACACCAACTCATAGGGAGAGTAACCTATAGGGAGTTTCCAAGTGGAGCGGTATGCCCAAAGAGCGTTGTTCAGTTTCATGCTCCAATCTCACCTAAATTTGCTAATTGTTCTCGTTAATATTCTCATAATCTCCCGATTGGTGACCTCAGCTTGGCCGTTATCTTGGGGGTGATAAGGTGTGGTCATATGTTCAACCCCTAAGCATTGCATTAACTTGCGAAAGGTTGCACCCATAAAATGTGTTTCATTATTAGAGATGAGTGCACGTGACACCCCAAACCTGTTTACGATTTGTTGTTGTACAAATCGTGCAGCTGTAGATGATGTGCAATCTGTTAGAGCAGCTGCTTCAGCCCATTTGGTTAAATAGTCAATAGCAACAATGATATAAGCTTTCCCATTGGACATCGATGTAATAGGCCCCATAAAATCTATTCCCCAAATGTCAAAGGGTTCCAAGGGTTGAATCCATTGCTGTGAACCCTCCATTCTAGTAGTCATTCCACCATCCTGTTGATAGTGCTCATAGGATTGGACAAATTGATGGGCATCCCGAAATAGCATTGGTCAGTAATATCCTACAAGTAGGATCTTAATGGCCATTCGTCTCCCTGCATAGTGGCCCCCACAAGGACCCTCATGGGCATCCTGGAGAACTCTTAATTGATCCTCATCGGGCACACACCATCGAACTAAGCCATCAGGACAAACTTTATACAGTTGTCCCTTGATTTCCATGAAGTATTTGGTTTTGTGGAGAAATCGTTGCTTCTTCCTAAAGTCCAACCCCTGTGGTGTTTGGTGGGAAAGGAGATAAGTAAGAATGCTGCTATACCAATTTGTTCCCATGGGTTGGTTACTTACTACACCGACAAAGAGGGTTTCATCAGGAAAATGATCAGATATGGCATATTCATCCTCTTTGTTGTCCCAAAGCAACTGAGATAAATGATCAGCAACTACGTTCTCGGTGCCTTTTCAATCTACTATTGTTAAATCAAACTCTTGAACGATTACCAACCAATGTATAATACGAGGGCTAACCATTGGCTTATTCATAAGGAACTGAATTGCACTATGATCTGTATGAATGTACACTTTGCAGCCCAACACATAGTGCCTAAATTTGTCTAGTGCAAACACTACAATCATTAATTCCTTTTCAGTAGTTGTGTAGTTGAGTTGTGCACCAGCAATACTCTTACTTGCACAGTGGATGTAATAAGGGCATTTTTGTTCATCTAACTGTGTTAGTACATCTCCTAAGGCATAATTAGATGCGTCAGTCATTATATGAAATGGTCTAGACCAGTCGAGGGCTTGTAGAATAGGGGTTTCCACAAGCCTTTGTTTTAGAGTTTGGAATGCTCGTTCACATTCCCTGGTCCATTCGAAGGGGTGCATCTTTCTTCATTAATTCTACCAATAGTTTGGCAATCTTGGAGAAGTTCTCAATGAATCTTCTATAGTAGCTAGTGTGTCCAAGGAATGATCGAATATCTTTGACCATTTCTGGTTGTTGAGTAATTCCTTGGATAACCTTAACTTTTTCCAGGTCTACCTCTATTCCTGATTGTGAAATCTTATGCCCCGGTACTATGCCCTCTTGAACCATCAAATGGCTTTTCTGCCAGTTGAGCTTTAGATTGGTTTCAACGCATCGTTTCAGCACCCATTCTAACCGGTCTAGGGCTTGATCAAAGCTCATCCCATAAGTGGAGAAGTTTTCCATAAAGACTTCCACTCTGTTTCCTATCTATTGTTGAAATATGCTTAGGACTAAACATTGGAACGTGGCAGGGGAATTGCACAAGCCAAATGACATTTACTTATATGCAAACGTTCCCCAGGGACTAGTGAACGTTATTTTGGCTTGATCTTCTGGTGCTATTCGTATTTGATTATATCCACTATACCCATCCAGAAAACTATAATAGCGATGCCTCGCTATAGTGTCCAAGACTTGGTCGACGAATGGCAACGAAAAATGATCTTTAAATGTTGCCATGTTCAGTAGCCTAAAATCTATACATACCCTCCATTTTCCTCCCTTCTTAGGCACGATTACTAGAGGACTAACTCATTCACTGTCAGCAATGGGATATATGAACCTGACCTTGAGAAGCTATTCTATCTCTTCTTTTACTATTTGTTTCAATTTCAGGTTCAATTGCCTCTATGGTTGTTTTCGAGGCTTCATGGAGGGGTCCATGTAAATCCTATGCTGGCATATCCTAGGGTCTATTCCGGTTAGCTCGGGATACGACCAAGCAAAGGCTTTTGACCATTTATTGATTACTTTCAGTAGGCTTTCTTTTTGCTTGGGGACAATTTTTGCGTTGATAATGGTTTTAGGTCTAGGGGCTCTTGTCTAAATTCCTTAGGAATCTCCAACTTCCCCCAATTAATGTTTTCGAAGTTAAGGGCTGGAAGTTGGTAACAAACATGCTCTAGTATGTTTGTGCTTTCAATGTAAGCACTAGTTATCCCCTCAGTTAGGTCCATGCATGTTATTGAGTTGCTCTCTTAATCAGCCATCAACCACTGGTGTTTTCTTGTTGTGTGGCTGCTACATATAGGCACCTTTGTATGTCAATATCTTGTGCACACTGATTACATGCATGCAATGTTAAACTTCATATCATCCATGATTTCTGCACACAATGGCACCCTGTGTCACTATATGTGATGCATGGAACTCTCTTCCTCTCAATCTTCCCAAAAGTATTTTTCTTGGATATTTCTAGGGAAAGATTGCGAATTCCTAGGTGAAACACCACAAAAACTTCAGCAACACTTCCAGACAACTTCAGAGCCTCTGAAACGGCTTCAAGTAGCCCACCATGGAGCAAGCAAGGTCCCCTTGGGGCCCATAGATCACGATGGCAAGTCTCAATGTCAAGAATCATCAGTTTCAAGGTCAAAAAGTGCAATTTTGGCTAAGTAAACTATGCTTACGTTGCACAACGTAAGGATCAACGTCACCAACTTTTGGAGCCCCGAAACTGAGTCAAAACAAGCTGAAATCAAGCACAAGGACCCCCCATGATCTTCATGAAGGTCCCCAGCAGCTCCTAACCTCCAGAAAATCAAAATTTGGGCCTTAAATGAGGTATTTTCAATTGATTACACTAAGGCTACATTTTCTTACGCTGCACAGTGTAAACACTATTCATCAACGTAAATACTATTCATCCACGTGAACACTATTCATCAGCGTAAACACTAATCATCCATGTGAACACTATTCATCAGGGTAAACACTATTCATCCACATGAATACTATTCATCAGCGTAAACACTATTCATCAACGTGAACATTATTCATGCCCCGACAAAAGCACTTCAAACACACGTTGAAGACACATGGAAGCCCAGACAACTCACGTTGGAAGCCCTGGTCAAACAGAGATGCCTCAAACATCTTAGAGCGGTTGGTCCATGGTCAAGCGAGCGGAGGTTGAATTTCTCTTGTTGTACATTTCATTGTAAATCCACATGTGTGGGCATGTCAGGCCCTCATGTCTAAATTAAATGTATTTTCATGGGCTTGAATAACCCATAAATTGTAAAAAGCGATGTACCTGGTCAAGAATGTAGCTTGCCGACACACATCCAACTCGTGCACAACTGTCCAACACACATCTAACTCTCGCCAGCATGCATCCAACCTGACCACAACTATCCATTGGATACATGTCACTAGATCCACTTTCCTTTCATCTCCCAGCTGTTGATTCCATTTTGGAATTCTGTGCCAGAGTTTGGCCCAACCTATAAATACCCTGTCAATTCACAACAAAAAGGGGGGAGGTTGGCAATTGGAGACATTGGCAATTCTCAGAAAGTACAGAACCTGCAATCCTTGGACGCTCAACACACCTGACTGTTGGCATCTAAGCATTTTTCACATTCATTACATCACATCACCGCATCATCACGTTACTTCACCCTGGGGCTAGGCGTTTGACCTGCCATCTACACGCAGCTACGCTTTGACCGGTGCATATCTTTTCTAAGCAATACATTATTTCCATTTTTCCCACCAATCATTATTTCTATTTTTTGTTTTACGCTTTTTTTACATTATTTCTTGCGTTCAGTTTATAGTTTACGTTTTGTTTACGCCTTACATTTACATTTACATCTTATGTCTTACGGCTCATGTTTACATTTTAAGCTCATTTACACGTTTTAAGACATCATTTACGATAACCCCAGCACTAGCCGTAGCTTACACTCGGGGAAGTCCTTGGTTGATTTACATACAGACCATCCAAGGCACTCTGCCTTCGTTTACTTTTCTAGCTTACCCTTGGGTGAAGGCAGGATCAGCTGTGGCTGCTCAATGATCTTTTGATGTCTGTTTCCCTTCCAGCTTCACACCGACGATTTAGGTCAGCATAGTTTTTTGGCACTAGAAGGAGGGCCGAACTTGTTTTCTATTTAATCGAAATGCTGATCACGTTACCTGTTCAAACACTGCCCAAACCAAGTGCTGAAACCACACTGCTACAATGCTTACGCTGCTACAGTGCTTACACTGTTACAGTGTTCACGCTACTACAGTACTGCTACAGTGTTTTTTCAACAAAAACACACAAAACGCATCTGTTTCAAAGCTGAATTCACTGTAATCCACACCTAGATAAATTTTCAGTGTTCACACGCTCGACACTTAGACAAATTTTTAGTATTCATACGCTGCCTGTTGGTCATGCTGACGTTGGTCACACTGTGGTTTGATCGGTTTGGTCACGCTGTGTTTGTGTCACACCGGTCATGGTGCAACTATTTACAATCCAACCCCATTCATCTAGCCCAATCTACTCACGTTCGTCATGGAATCCTTCCAAATCAACCCAGTAACACTACCAATCACTAAAACTTCGAACCCTGTGACTGCTACGGAACCCATAACTGTCATTGAACAAGTAAACCCTTAAGGCCCTACACGGTAGTCACTTAGGATACAGGGCAAAGACCCTACCTATGCCACTCTTACACTTGAACAGTACAACTTCATATGTGTCAAAATCCAAGCCAACCTACATATTGACCGTACGAAAAGGGAAGCAAAAAGAGACCATGAACTTATCCACAAGGGAGGTCATGAGTTCATCCCTTCAGCATTTGACATAATCCTGCTCTCTGAACACCATCATAGACTCATATCCCAACTTCTCATGGTTAGAAGTCAAGCCTTACAGCTACCTCCCATAGAGCCTCAAGATGAAGAAGATGACTTTGCAACCCAGTTTGAACATGGAGAATCATACCATACCGTTAGCCCCCATGCCCATACAAACCCACTGTTTCAACCGTTCCTAGAAGAAACAATATTTCCACCACCAGCTTCCTTATCGGAAGTAGCCATTCCCATCCCCATCTTCTCCAAGTCCAACATTCAAACTAACACATCTACTTCCGTCATACCATTGCAAACACAATCCCAACAGACTAATGCAGGAATGACTTCTCGACCTCAAGTGATTGGAATGCCATCAGTCATACTTGCTTCCACATCCATCCATTATGTACCTCAAGTGCAAATCCAACAAACACCAACAATCACTTCACAGCCTGTGATTAGGCAGTGGGTCCTACCAGCTGTTCAGCAAAACCCGTCTACTCATTATAGTGTACCACATCCTATAATCTCAGCCCCGAATGTTGTCCCGCCACAACAAACAACAGTCCAACAACCTCTTTTTCCACAAATGATGCCACAATTGAGTCATTATCAATTACCATCAACCCAAATCGCCAATCTGCCTACCGCCCAAGAATGGGCAGACACACAAAAAATGATGCACCCCTTAGCAGAGGAATTAAAACGCCTTAAAACTTTGAACAATGAGAAAGTCAAAGTACTAGATTTCTATCAAGATGACCCAATTGACCCCTCAATTCCACCCTTAACCTTGCCAAAAGGAGTCTCGTTACCTCAGTTGACCAAGTACAATGGAGAGGGAGACCCAAATGCCCACCTAGTGATATTTTGAACCGAAATTCTTTTACTTCAAGCATGGCCCCATGTAATTCTGCGTATATTTGCTATGTCCTTAGCAGGAAGAGCCTTAGACTGGTATCGAGCCTTACCCTGTAGCTCTATATCTTCTTTGGAAGATTTGTTACACCAGTTTGTCACCTGTTTCAAATATAATTTGAAACCTGAAGCCACATTAGATAGCTTGATTCAAATTAAACAAGCACCTTTAGAGCCAGCATAGAAATTTATCCAAAGATGGAGTGCAGCCCTGAATGAACTTCATGAGCCTATTCCTGAAACATATCTGCTTACCATCCTTAAGGCGGCCGCAAATGACTTCATTAAATCAAAGCTTTATTATTTAAAACCCTGTACTTTGAGTCAGGCATTTGTACAAATTAAAGACATAGAAGAGGCTGCACAAACAAGTAATGACCCAGCTTATGTGGCCTACAAAAACCAACATACTCGCAAGAAAAACACAACCGAGGCAACAGTAGCTGCAATCACAAAAGCAACCAACTGGGGCCCAACAGCTAAGCAACCTAAAGCCCTAGCTAACAAAGTTGCCAACTTTGGCACCAACTCACCTACATCGGCAGGGGCCACCCCAAGGCCCAACTTTTAGTGCAAGGACCGCTCAAAGTATACACCAATATTGATGTAACCCTCTCAACTATTGGATCAAATCTTGAAAGCTGGGCAAATCCAACACAAACATGTGTCGGAGATTACCCGCCAAAGACATGATAGGTACTGCGAGCTACTAAGGAACCCCACCTTAGCAGTACCAAATGAGCCCCCAATCCCACAACATTTTAAATTGGACCAATACTGTCATTACCATCAAATGGCTGGTCACAGTATAGACAACTGTCTTGCCTTGTAAGATGATCTGTAGGGAATGATAAAACAAGGCCAACTAGTAATTGACACGGTAAGTCAATCCAACGCAGACGATGCCTCCTATGTCATAAACTCAATTAGCATAGGTGGCAAGCCCAAACCTGTGCAAAAACCTTTTGTGATCCGTGTGCCTCCCAGCAAGGCAAGGATTCCCCCAGCCTCCACAAACAAGAGGTCTCCCTTTGTTATCAAGGTGCCACCCCAAGCATCCACAACACCCTTTGTGATCAAGGCTCCACAACGTTCGTCCACTAAGACGTTAAACTAGCACGACTCGTCTGCTAAAACATTAAACTGGCATGACGTAGCAATAAAAATCGCTAAGCAACCTTTTGTCATAAGAGTGCCACAACGAGATGGCCCCTCACCTACCCGAAGCCCAATAGTGGACAACATCTCAATCCCTCCTCCTCCAAGGGTTGACCCCACTAGCAACTTGGGTAGGCCCACCAAATGGGAACACAAGAGGATAAATGAGCACCTTGCAACCCCCATGGCCGAAGCAAAGGCCACAACTAGCAAACAACAACCGAACACTGGGGCCCCTACCCCCAAGCAAACGAAGCCTAAGTCCCCCTCCCAAGAGGTTTGTCTCTCAGGCTTCACGAAGGAAGTCAAAGCCAACACAACGACTAATGACAAAGACTTCGTAGCTACACTAACCCAAGTAAAGCAAATTCTTAAGCAAAAGAAGACAACATTTAGCTTATACGACCTGGTCAGGACCTCACTTGCTCATTGCCAAGCATTGGCCCAAGTCTTAGCCTCTATTCCTGTTATGGAGGACATCCTTGCAAATGAGGCATCCATCCGTGCAACAATGTTGCCTCCCACACCACAAGAATTGGGTTCAACAACCTTAGCCTTTCGTGATGATTCAGTTAAAGTCAACCCCAAATGAGGGGAAGTCACTATAGCTCCACTATCCATTAGCATTCATGTTGGGTAGTGCACCATATGCAAAGTGCATGTTGACAATGGTGCAACAACGAACGTAGTCCTCTACTCCATCATCAACAAGCTAGGCCTGGTAGATGAAATCAGGCCAACCAAAATCACATGTCTAAAATCCTTCAATGGATCACATGTCATTGTCATAAAGGAGATGTCAGGTTTCAACATGATTCTAGGCAGGCCTTGGCTAGCTCAACTAAGGGCCATCTCCTCTCCCATCCACCAAGAAATCCACCTTCCATACGAAGGTGGTCAAGTTATCATCCATGGTGATAACGTTTCCTCTTCGACTATCCACGACATAGACATGGTGCAAGTTTTGGAAAAAGAGTTTCTTAATGGTACACCTACGACAACCAATGCAACACTTAAGGCTAACACACCCAAACGAGTGGTTGAAGCCAACAGCTTCCCAAAGGATCTTAAGCCTTGCACACTCCCTAATTCATGCCTGGTTAGGAAGCAACTACATAACCAAGACTTTCCCTTAGCCAAAAATGTGGTGGGTGCCTGCCTACCCTTTGCCTCCGCTTGCCATGCATTTTTTACTTTTGTTTACATTACACTAGCCTATGCGTTTACATTTTTCCCGCTCACTTAGATCACGCATTTTGCTTTGTTTACACATTCGTCAACTTAGTTTACACATTGCATTTGAAAAACATCAAACATAAAAACATAAAACTACAAAAACACATGACCCAAAAAGGCCTTAAACTAGCTTACGGCCCAGAACAGCCTAAAACTATCACTTTTTGCATTGCTTTTCTTTCATTCATACATTCTAACTCTATGTACGGCAGGGGTTGCTTGATGTTGTTTTCTTCCTAGTTGATTTTTTCCAGGATCTTGCAGGCACATAGCATGACCATGCATGCAGCATCACACTTTACACAAGCAAGGTAAGCATCAATCCACTATGACTATAAACTGGCATAGAGTAGTCCTAGCATCATGGATTAAAACTAATACCACAGAATAGTCTTGGCATCATGACTTAAAACTAATACCAAAGAATAGTCCTGGATCATGATTTAAAATTGATACCATAGAGTAGTCCTGGCATCATGACTTAAAATTGATACCACAGATCTCTATTCAGTATGACACTAAACTACTACATCCATCTGCCATGACATGAAACTAGCATCTAGAGTCCACTAAGACTATAAACTAGTTTGCCTCTTCACAGTTCGCTATGACTATAAACTAGTAATGCACCGTCTGCTACGATGCTAGACTGGCACCGTCCAAGGGGTTATGACATGAAACTAATCCACAACAGTCCACTAAGACTATAAACTGGTGACATCATCAACGACCAGGAAAAACTTGAAAAGATCTGTTGCTACAGTTGGCTGTTCCTGTTCCACAAAGACTTGCTGCATGATTTATCTCATAGGCTCTAGTGAAGTTGATGTTGTTCATAATTCTGTTTGTGTTGAAAATTGTTGTTCATGATTTTGTGGCTCCATCTCCTTGTTTAAAGCGTTTAGCTGAATAGTTCATTTGTGGTTTTCTTGTCTTCTTGGAGTTGTGTTTGCAGGATGACACTCTTGAGGTATTCGTACATGGATGCACTTCATCGTGGTAACAAGGTATCACATTCTTCCTGATGCACGTAACTGGGTTAATCAATCTGTTCAT
Organism: Gnetum montanum; assembly: GCA_015680685.1. NCBI lineage: Eukaryota > Viridiplantae > Streptophyta > Gnetopsida > Gnetales > Gnetaceae > Gnetum > Gnetum montanum. The sequence goes on along the minus strand of MNCI01001726.1, from coordinate 162,369 downwards.
AAGTACATTCTTGACTCCCGATGCATCCCCTATTTCCCCATCATGCTCCCCTTAGCCTATTCAATTACACCCCCCTGATACATTCTGCTCACCTCAAAACTCTTGATACACTGTTGCACACTGTAACTCTCTAAGCAGTTACAACGTAAAACATGATACACAGTACATGATGCAAAATGTAAGTGCTCAAACATGAGCATGGCACAAAAAGCAAGCTCTTTCAAAAAGACCAAAGAGAAAAAGAAAAATAAAAAAAAAGACAAAGAAAAGCAAAAACAAAAGAAAAGAAGAAACAAACAAGAAAAAGAAAACAAAAGGGTCAAAGAGCAAAATGCACGGAAAAGGTCTTCATGACCCCATTGACATCATAAACAAAAGACTATTGGCCATTCCCATACAAGCCCTAGTTGAGAAGGCAATTGTCTTGAAAAAATAGTTACACTTATGTCTCAAAGAGACCATGTTGCACATTATCGTGTGGCTTTGGCTATTCACAACGGGCCCCATAAACACTCTTTAAGAGTCCTGTTTCTCCAAAGAACGCACCTCCTATGTCTCGGTTCTGAGTCTGCTAAAAACCTGGCTATTGACAAGGACCAATGACATAACTTATTCTCACGAGAGCATTCCTCTCCCAATTCCAACAGCAATCATCACCCTCGACCAACTCTTGGCTTCCTTTAGTTACAACCAATCCCCTTGCATCTTGAACTAAATTCCCCCAATCCCAATCCCATTTACTTTTGAAAATGATGCGATGACATCCAGCCAAGGGTTGACGGTTAATGTTTGATACTTTGTTGTTCATGGTGTTTTGCAATTCTTTGTTGACGCCTCTCGAGTGGATTCCTCCAGGCGTTAACAAAGAGGGGCCAATGAAACACCACAAAAATTTCAGCAACACTTCCAGATAACTTCAGAGCCTCTGAAACAACTCCCAGCCTCCAGAAAATCAAAATTTGGGCCTTAAATGAGGTATTTTCAGTTGATTACACTGGGGCTACATTTTCTTACGCTACACAGCGTAAACACTATTCATCAACGTAAACACTATTCATCTATGTGAACACTATTCATCAACGTAAACACTATTCATGCCTCGACAAAAGCACTTCAAACGCACGCTGAAGACACGTGGAAGCCAAGACAACTCACGTTGGAAGCCCTGGTCAAACAGAGATGCCTCGAACATCCTGGAGCAATTGGTCCATGGTCAAGCAAGTAGAGGTTGAATTTTTCTTGTTGTACATTTCATTGTAAATCCACATGTGTGGGCATGTTAAGCCCTCATGTCTAAATTAAATGTACTTTCATGGGCTTGAATAACCCATAAATTGTAAAAAGCGATGTACTTGGTCAAGAATGTAGCTTGCCGACACACATCAAACTCGTGCACAACTGTCCAACACACATCCAACTCTCACCAACACACATCCAACCCGACCACAACTGTCCATTGGATACATGTCTCTAGATCCACTTTCCTTTCATCTCCCAGCTGTTGATTCCATTCTGGAATTCTATGCTAGAGTCTGGCCCAACCCTATAAATACCTTGTCAATTCACAACAAAAAGGGGCAAGGTTGGCAATTGGAGACATTGGCAATTCTCAGAAAGTACAGAACCTGCAATCCTTGGGCGCTCAGCACACCTGACTGTTGGCATCCGAGCATTTCTCACATTCATCACATCACATCATCGCATCATCACGTTACTTCACCCTGGGGCTAGGCTTTTGACCTACCATCTACATGCAGCTACGCTTTGATTGGTGCATATCTTTTCTAAGTAATACATTATTTCCTTTTTGCCAACCAAACATTATTTTCATTTTCTGTTTTACGCTTTTTTTACATTTCTACTTGCATTCAGTTTATGTTCAGTTTATAGTTTACGTTTTTTTTACGCCTTACATTTACATTTACGTCTTATGTCTTACGGCTCATGTTTACATTTTAAGCTCATTTACACGTTTTAAGACATCGTTTACGATAACCCTAGCGCTAGCCGTAGCTTACACTCGGGGAAGTCCTTGGTTGATTTGCATGCAGATCATCCAAGACACTCTGCCTTCGTTTACTTTTCCAGCTTGCCCTTGGGCGAAGGCAAGGTCAGCTGTGGCTGCCTAACGATCTTTCAATGTATGTTTCCCTTCCAGCCTCACATCAATGATTTAGGTCAGTACACTAGGCATGCATCTATTGTACTCATCCATGCCCTTCCCATTATTATTGGAAAATCCCCCTTGTCATTGTCTATTTGGATCACTAGGAAATCAGCTGGGTATGACCAACCACGCATAGTGGTAACAATATCCTCAACTTGTCCCAAAGGAACAGTGATGGACTGGTCAACCAGCTCTAAGCGAATATTGCTCTTCTTGAGTGGAGGCAGGTTCCAGGTTTTGTACAATTCTTGTGAGATTAAGTTGACTCCGGAGCCTGAGTTAAGAAGAGCCTTATGAGGTTCATTCTCAGCGACCTAAAGATAAATTAGGGGGCTCCCAGGATCAGATAATTTCTTATGAAGGTGGCTTACCTTAATCGAGTCAATAACAGTATGTGTTAACATAACCGTGTGCATTGGATGTAATTTTTGGTTTGAAGGGGGTCTCGAAACCTTATTTGGTATGTCGGTGTTTAGATGTTCAACCGCTTGTGAGGATGAGGGCTTAGTTGGATTTTTGGTTCTAAAGAAAGGTCTTTTCGGCATAAGATTGTCAGGACCAACTGAGAATTGAGGATTGGAAGCCCTCGTGACATTGGGTTGTTGCAGTTGAGTGGAAGATACCCTTGGCGTTGTTGGAATGGTTGGTGGTGGAGCTACCGACGTGAGAGGTGCGGATGGATTTGGAGGATGATATACATGTAGAGTGTCCCTTCTAGGGGAGGGAGTCTGATAATATTCCTAAATTGGGTAGTGATGTTGTGGAGTTGTGTGACCCATGGAGTCACTTGGAAAAATCGGCTACTGCACATAGTATCCATATGGGTCTAGTTGCTAGTAAGGGTATTGTTGTCTCGGCAGTGGCATCCCCCATGACTGTGGGTGTTTCCACTACTAGTGTTGCCCCAATAGGTTGTGGCGGAGTTCCACTTGAATAGTATGTTAATGGTTGGTGGAACTACCTTGGGTTACCTTTGGGATAAGGTAACCTTCGGGGTGTTTGCCGTTTGTTAAGTCTTAGGTTGAGTGCATACATCCCAGACTCTTGTAGATGTGAGATGATTGGACAACATCCCTTAGGATGGTCATATTGATAGATCTCACATCCACCATCATTATTTGTGTTCGAATCCACAACCTCATCGGAGATATTCATTTTTCCCTTACCCTTGTCACGTGCATGGCCTGAATCTCTCCGCTTTTTCTTGTCCTTGTCACTACTTTGTTCCTCCTTAGATTCTTCTACAATCTTTAGGACAGTTTCAATTTTACTATCTAAGGAGCTCCATATTTCATCTACCTTAGCTGATATTTCCATTGTTAGTTTCTGAAGCGGCAAGGTTTTTCTATTTACCAACTCTTCGAGTGGTGACTCATCTTCTTCATCGCAGAATCTCACTCCCCTCTTCCGGAGGGAAGGATCATGGTTATATTCTTCCACGCTCTCTCTTTTTTGTAGCTTCCCTTCTTCTTTGGCTACTTGCCCCAACAATCGATGAACTTCATGGGATCTAAGTTCTGATAATCTCCCTTGGGCATAAGTCCCAAGGGTTCTCCTAGTTTCGTACCTTAGCCCATCTACAATGTGGCATAGTTGATCCCGTTGTGCGTAACCATGGCCCAGGCAATGATGTAATAGTGCATAATATCGGCCCATGGCAGCATCTAAGGGTTCATGAGTACCTTGTTTCCATCCTTGGATCTTCTTATGCAAGTTAGACACTTTGGAGTATGTTTGATATTTATCGTTGAAGAGTTCTAACATCGTACTCCACCTCCTAATGGTTTCTGGCTCTAACGACCGATACCAACTCTCTGCTTTCTTTATGAGTGTCCTAGGAAACAACTTTAATTTTTTCCACTCATTTTCTATGTTCTGCAAGTCGCAGGCATTGTGGAATGCCTATAAATGATTTTGCGAATCAGCGTTATATCCCCCTTCGAAGCGTGGGATATTGTTCATATCTAAGCGCTTGATCTGACTATCTTTTTGATGCCTTGTTGGTATTCTCACAACCTCTGTGATGTCTAGCATACTTCGGGGTGGCAAGTAGGGGTTCATCATGATCATCTCTTTCATGACGTCTATGATGTCTACGTTGTTCCCTACTTTCCCTTCTTTCATGCCTAGACTCTCTAAACTGCCCTCGTCCTCTCTCTCAACTCTCTCGTCAAGGTCTCTCATTTTGCTTATCCTTATCCTCACTGTTATGCTCTTGGTGACTGCGCCTTGATGTGGAAGGAGAGGGTGAATGGTGTGATGAAGGGGAAGAAGATGGAGAACCATCGCCATGACGATGTTTCTTACCTTCTCTTCTGTGGCTATTTCCCTGATCGTGATGACAATCCGAGTGCCCATCCTTGTCATGTGTTTTTGTTCCCTCAGTGAATAGTTGGCATTCATGGGGATCAAAACCAGGGTTGTGTATTGTGAAGCGTAGGTTCTGATACCCCACCTCCTCACCATTGTTAGGAGGGGGAACATCATTCGTTAGTGAACCTGTTATAAGTGGTTCACCATCTCCAATTTTGCGTAGGACATGTAGGACCCCTTTGCCCTTCAACAATGTATGGTGGATCTCTTGCCTCGAGTACCTTAGACGTTGCGTTGATGTGGGATGGTAATCCCTCATGTTAAAATCGCCTATAACGTATTCAGCATAAAGCTGTGTCATGCCTATCTATGCAAGAGCACGAAGAAGCATGTCAAGGACTACCTATCTAGAGGTAACACTATGTTACCTTGCAAATATCTCCAATGTAGTTATTCATCCTAATGGAGGATAAAGGTAAAATCTGGTATATACTCATCGAGATGGGTGTATACCACTCGGTATTGTTGAGGAACTGGCAGATTTTGGTTATGTGTTTTAGACTGCCGATTGTTTCTTGTATGATCCCTAGGTGGCGAAGTGCTCTTATGAGAAGAAGAAGAAGAGATTGTGTCTTATTCGGTGTGCTGATTAACCATTATATAATTTTTTTTGTTTAATTAACCCTAAGGGTTCGTTTAAGCTCCCAACGATGTGAGTAGTTTCCTATGTTCTACTTACCGCACAAACACTTAGTCCCTGGCAACGGCGCCAATGATGAGTGGCGAGGTACCCCTACACTCAACCATACGAATACGAGCGTAGCATGCACGATTTGGTCGAACTCCGCAGACTAAGTGCCTACACGCCTTATGGAACACTTAAGGTTAATTATTCATTGTCTTCCTAGACTTACTTGTATTTGTCATGGTTGTATGGTTAAGTAAGTCTAAGGTATATGATTTTTATGTCTTTTCGGTTTTATCTCCTATGCTGATAAGATGAAGGGTGAAGAGACTAATTAACTAACTAACTAAGTCTTAATTAACCTAGCATTAGTATTTGTTTCCACTTACCATTCACACCCTCAACCAATGCAACCTTGGTTACCAAACGCTAGTTGTTGCTGGGATCACCAAGTGTAACACACGTGCTCAAAGCGGTCGTACTGAAGCACTTAACTAGAAGAGAAGGGTTGAGAGAGAATTAATTACTAATAAAGCATTTAAAATGTAAACAATAAATAACAGTAAATAAAGTCCTATTTAGCCTATTCCATGCACTGCAAGGTTTTTCCAAAAAGTTCGTCTTTATTACCGTACACAAACTTGTGTTCAGGTACAATATTTGCTTGAATAAAGATCCATTCACTTTGGAGCTCCTATTGCGGGCACATGGAAATTATTCTATCTCTAGAGAGGTAAAACTATAGTCTAGGCCTAAAATGAGAAACAAGGGAGAGCCGCCTCTTATTTATAGATTTGATGGGGCACTGTGATATCGCGGGGGATGTGATATCGCATCCCATCAAAGTGCAATCATTCCTTGGTCATACTGGCTACTACCGACGCTTCATTGAGAATTTTTCCAAAATCACCAAGCCGTTGGTGGAATTGACAAACAAAGATGCATTGTTCATTTGGACCCCTACATGTAAAACAGTATTTCAGCAACTGAAGCAGAAGCTTGTTGAAACCCCAATTCTACAAGCATATGATTGGTCCAGGTCATTTCATGTGATGACTAATGCATTAAATTATGCTTTGGGGGTAGTGCTTATGTAGATGAATGATCAAAAACGTCCATATTATGTTCACTGCATAAGCCGAAGCATTGCAGGTGCACAACTGAACTACACCACCATAGAAAAGGAGTTGATGGCAGTGGTGTTTTTCTTAGAGAAGTTCAAGCGCTATGTGCTTGGCTATAAAGTGTTCGTGCATACAAATCATAATGTCATCCGGTTTCTAATGAATAAACCAATGGTGAGCTCCCATGTCATACGGTGGCTCGTGATTTTGCAAGAGTTTGATCTCACAATGGTAGATCAAAAAGGTGTGGAGAATGTGGTCACGGATCACTTATCATGACTAAGATGGGATGGTAAGGAAAAAGAAAGTCCCTTATCTGACTAGTTCCTTGACGAATCTCTCCTTGCAAGGGTTGTTAATGCACAAATGTTTGATGAACCAAAATGGTATGACACCATCCTCACTTGTCTGCTCAAGCAAGAACTGCTGTAAAGGCTGGGCACTAGAAAGAAACAATAGTTTCTTCACCAGGTCAAGCACTTCATGGAAATTAATGGGAACCTTTACAAAGTCTGTCTTGATGGCCTAGTACGTTGGTGTGTCCTTGATACGAATCAACTATGTGTTCTCCAGGATGCTCATGAAGGCCCTTGTGAGGACCATTATGCTAGGAGACGCATGACCATAAAAATCCTCATGGCAGGATATTATTGGCCAATAATCTTTAGGGATGCACACTAATTCATTTGTGCTTGTGATCATTGTCAAAGGGATGATGGAATGATAGCTCGAATGGAGGGGCCACAACAATGGATTCAACCTCTTAAGTCATTCGATATTTGGGGCACTGACTTTATGGGTCCCATCACACCTTTATCAAATGGAAAGGCATATATCATAGTTGTAGTTAACTATTGCATCAAGTGGGTAAAAGTAGTAGCTATCACCAATTGTACATCCACCATTGTTGCTCGGTTTGTACAACAAAATATCATAACCAGGTTTGGTGTGCCTCGTGCGTTAATTTCTAATAATGGAACTCATTTTACAGGTGCCACTTTCCAAAAACTTATGCATTGCTCGGGGGTTGAGCACAAACTCACAACGCCATATCACCCCCAAGCTAATGGTCAAGTTGAGGTCACTAATCGGGAGATTACGAAAATTCTAACATGCATGCACTATTTAGCTCTAGCATACTTGGTAATTAAAGTCTGTGGAATTCGACCGGATCACACGTGAACATTTGTGATTTGTATGGTTGGACGTAGGGGTACCTTGTCGCTCATCAATGACCATGAAGGAATTCATGTTGGTCTTAAAATCATGTAAAACCAACTAATTCTACATCAACCAATGCATTTTGACTAATTGCAATAAAGCGATGTTTTACAACTTTGACTGAATTTTTCTAGATCCAAATAAGATCAATTTTATGTATCTTGTTGATAGGACTTGCACTTTACCAATTCAATTCTATTAACAAGTTCAAATATGTGGCTTGTGATTTGCAAGTCATAGATTCAATTCTAAGTTAGCTTAAAGATACCGCTATTAATTTAGAAGCTTCAAGTTAGAGTTCATCAATAATGCTAAGTTATAAAGTTTAATTTGACTATATGTTTTCAGGGTAAATATTGTCATGTCCTAATAGCAATTATTAAAACTAAAAGTTGTAATCAAATATTGTCAAGTCTCAGTACCTTAGGGTCTTTTTGATTTAGTAAGTTTGAAGAGATTGAATCAATAGAGATTGATAGTGAGCATATTATATTTAGAATAAAAAAAACAACAAAAAAATAGTAAGCCTCATGAATGTAAAGATTAATATGGGGGGCGGGGGTGTCGGACCCCAAAAAGAGAATTTTATTAATTAAATGAGAATAAGTACATGGTCAACATCTGAACATATTGATGGATAAATAGGGAGAAGAACAATGACAAATGCAATAGTTGAAAGAAAACATCTTGAAACATAATCTTTCTCAGGGTGTGGGAGTACATGCCGAAGAAGGGAGTACAGGCCAAAGAGCTACCTAATGCTAGGAAACCTTAGGAACTACGAGTTTAGAAGACCAAGAGAACAACAAAGAGCTCAAAATGCTCAAAATTATGATGATAACACACGTCGATGTAGCAGATCGAGATTGGAAAGAGTGCACGAGTTGGTGTATCTGCTCCAAGGCTGCAAACAATAAAACAACTGATTAGTATCCAACTTTAACTTAGAAGTACGAGATAAAATTTGGAAATGTACAAGGCGAAGAATTTGAGATTTTTCCATAATATTTAAATGGTTAGAGTTGGACGAATTAGTGTTCTCGAAAAGAGCAGTGCATCTGCGCTTCCAAATAAAGTAAAGAACGAGGGGCCTAATAACTTTCCAAAGAAACTGAAGGTCAGAAGAGGGGGTGGCCAAAAAGCCGAATAAGATATCCTCAGGGGAAAATGTGCACAAAGGAAAAACCTTAGAAACCCATTCCCATGAAGACTGAGCGAAAGGGCAATGCCAAAAAACGTGGACAAAATTTTCAGGACCTCCACAGAGAGGGCAGGTAGGGTTTGAAATCCCAAGGTATTCACGACGTTTGCCGATAGGCAGGCCTTGATGCAATAGGCACCAAAGAAATTGCTTAATTTTTGGAAGAGTCGGAAGGCTCCAAACTCGTGAAAAGAGAGAGAGCCAAAACTGTTCAGACTCATCTTTGTGCCAAGATCGATTACAGCGGTTAACAATCGTAGAGGAATCATGCAACAACTGAAAGGGCACATGAGGTTTATAGGGTAGAAGGTTCGATCCATTAGTCCATTGAAGACCATGGAAGAGACTAGGAACCGAAGCATCCAAATGCAAATTCTGATGAATGAAGTGATAAAGTCTGTCAAGGCAATGGTGCATAATTCTGGAAGCCCCATATAAGTTTTCGAACATATCCCAAGTAATCCACTGATTGGTTAGACGAAGACAGCTAAGGGAAACAACTCCCTTTTGAAACCAGATGGTGGCTACCCTGGCATTTGAGGTGGCTAGAGGAGCAGGACATAGGGGCAACCACCAAGGGCAAATCTTAGAAAGAAGAGTAGGATTGATATGTATATTATTCCAATTCACATGAGAATGTAAGACCTGCCAAGCCTTCCAAATGCTTTTGAAAACATGTGTTCCAGGAATGATAATGTCGTGAGGAGAAAGGATCCAATTAACAGGGTGGATACCCTTCCAGTTAGACCTGTTCTTAGGGAATGCTTGTCGAAGCCTTAACTGAAGGAGATTCCCGATAATATTGGGGGCATCTAGGTGTTGAACCAACCACTTAGCGACAAGGGTGAGACCTTGCTTAAAGGAGTTCAAAAGGCCCAATCCGCCTTTGTTCTTAGGAAGCGTTACCATATTCTAGGCTACACGATGAAAGCCTTTTTGAGAGTCCTTAGATGACCACATGAAGTCTCGAAATAAACGTTCAAGCTTTTGATAAGAAGCATGGGAAGGGGCCCAACATGACGAGTAATAAACATGGGTAGAGGCACAAATAGACTTACAGATTAGATACTTACCGGCAAGGGTGAGGGGTTTGGTTTTCCATTTTTCCATTTTTTTGTGAATTCGAGAAATTTCTTGGTCCTAGAGCTCGGACGTTGGGCCTCTAAAGCGAAAGGGGATTCCCAAGAGCTTAATGATCTCATGATCTTGAGTACGCTTCCAACTATAATTGGGCAAATGATTGTAGTTATTGGTGAAGCTATAAACAGAAGATTTTCGCCAGTTTATGACAGATCCCGAGAGGGAGCAATATTGCTCTACTCGAGACAAGAGACACTGCACATTATCTGCTTTGTTTTGAATAAGGAAAAATGAGTCATCAGCAAAATGCATATTGAGGAGCTGATGTTGAGGAGAAGATAAATGAACCCCAAATAAAAGATTGTTTTGAATATCCAAGCTAAGTTGATGACAGAGAAAATCAGCCGCTATGATGAAGAGATAAGGAGTGAGAGGGCAACCTTGCCTAACAGACCTATGAATAGAAAAGGGAGAAGTGATGCTATAGGTAGTCGCGATTCACGCTGTAGCATCTGAGAATAAGCATTCTACCATATGAATGAACTTAGGGCCAAAACCCAATTTAGTCATGGTTTGGATAATGAAGTCCCACTTAATGTTATCATAGGCTTTAGCGTAGTCAAGCTTCATCAGGAGGATATCCTGACCCTCATCCTCAGCCCACTTAAGACCTTCCCAAGCAGCCACTACGTTATTTAATATGTATCTTCCCGGAACAAAGCCAGTTTGTTGGGGGGAAATAATAAAGGCAAGGACTTTCTTTAATCGCAAGGCCAAATATTTTGCCCAAATTTTGTAAACCACATTAAGTAAGGTGATAGGTCGCCAATTGGAGATACAAGTAGGATCTCCTATTTTAGGGAGAAGACGAATAATCCCTTGGTTTAAGATTGGTCCCAAAGAGCCAGTAAGCGTAGCCTCTTTAATAACATGGAAGAGGTCAGAACCAACTAGATTCCAATGCTTTTGGAAAAATTCAACTGGAAAACCATCATAACCCGGGGCTTTCCCAGGGCGTAGGTTAAAGCAAGCCTGTCGAAGCTCTACTGGAGTAATATCGGCTTCTAAAATTGTCAGCATAGAAGAATTAACCAGTTTAGGATAATTTAGAGTGGCTGCTGCGAATGATGCAGGATCCATAGGAGTAGTGGTGAATAAGGCCTCAAAGTGTTCTTTGAGATAAGGGAGAAGGCTATTTTGGTCAGTGATAATGGAACCATTTATGGAGAGTTTATCTAAAGAGGGCGAAGGGGAGGATCGGTTAAGGTACTTAAAGAATTCCTTACAGTGCTCATCTTGAATGTTTAGCCAAGTGAGTCGGCTTTTAATCAAGGCACCTTATGCCTTATATACTTCCCAATGTTGAAAGGCAATACGGGCTCTGGCAAGCTCCCCTTGAAGGTGACTGTTGAAGGGGTCATCAGTTAGTTTAGACGTAAGGTGCTCAATGGTAGAACATATGTTGTTGTACTCTTGCCGAGAGCAAGAGGCAACTTCCTTACCATAATGACGGGCGAAATTCCTAACTCTACTAGTAGTTCGAAGCCACCAGTGGATCCAACCCGTTGAACCTAAGGGTCTTGGTTCAGCATTCCAAAGGCTAGAAAGAAGTTGTTGGGCGGAAGGAGAAGAGAAACATTGGCTATGTAGCCTAAAGAGATGATAATTTCGTCGTTGGTGGTTATTATGGATCTGCATAGATAAAGTAATAGGGAAATGATCAGATAACGTTGCGTGTTGGTGGACTTTAGTAGTAGAAAGGGTCTGCCAAAAAGAAAGGGTGGAAAACTAATACCTATCTAATCGACTATAAATGCGAGCTTGTCCCTTACGAAGATTATTCCAAGTGAAGCTGTTTAGAGAGCCACTAGTAGTGTCTGCGATGTCGTCCGAAAGATAGAAACGTTTCTTAAAATTTGACCAGGCTTGAAATTCTTGATGCGTAAGTTGAGAGAAAACACCCCTAAGCTTGTCATGAGAGAATTCCATCATGTTAAAATCGCCACCAAAAATCCAGGGAATAGAAGGAAGGCTATGAGTGAGTTCATGCCACAGTTGGGAACGTTCGGTAGAGTCATTGGGGGCATAAATAGAACAAACTCCGAAGGGACCATGTGAGGATGAAAAAACAGCCCAGGGCACTCGGTGACCTAAATCGGACCCGTGCTGAAGGAGTTTGTCTTTCCAATAAGCTGGATACAGAATGCCTGCGCCACCTTTGCCACACTCATGCGAAGTAGCAAGAACGGAAGAATGGGGAAGAAACCCGTGGGCTGAAAAAGATAATTGTTCGGCTGAGATCTTGATTTTTTGGAGAAGGAGGAAATCCAAAGTGAGATTTAAGCTAGAGATAAAGTTGCTGGTTCTTTTGCGACGAAGCCTATCAGTTAGGCCTCAGACATTCCAAGATAGGAAGTTCATGGAGAAGCTCTAGTTGTTATGAGTGACAAGACGGTAGAAAGATTGGGGTTAGGAGTGTCAGTTGTCATAGTAGAGGAAAGAATTGCAAAGGAGTTGCTGGTATTTACAATTAAAGCTGGGTTAGTTTTTGGCAGAGGAGAGGAAGGAGGAGTGGTGGTGTTAGAGGCTTTAGCCCTTTTCATTCCCCCGACCATGACAAACTCATCTCGTAGAAGTGAGTCTTGGGCTGATTGTGAGTGGATGATTGGTGCTTTAGACTTGGCCTTAATGAGAGAATGGGATTGAGAGGCTCTTACCTTGAGGGGAGCAGATGAGGAAGAAGGGTGTGAAACATTGTTAGAAGTAGAACCGAACTTAATGGGAGCGATTGTTGGGTTAGGTTGAGGAGTGACTACAGGACTGGATTTGGGAGGATTGGTTTGAGATTTTTTCTTAGCTAGAAAAGGACAGGTGGAAATGTGGTGCTCTGCACGATGGCAGTAGCTACAGGAGTTAAAAAGATAAAAATAGTCTACCTTTTGTTTAAAAACCTTGCCTCCAGCTCCTAAAGTTAAAATGGTTTTCTTTCGGGAAATGTCTAGTTCGATACAGTAGCGACGATAGTGAGCTCCGTTAACCTCAATTCCACGGTCGAAGATGACTCGACCTAAGGTGCTAACTATGTCTCACTCAAGAGGTGAAAAGATTAAAGGAAGATGAGGGAGCTCTACATAACAAGGGATAATATTAAAGGCTGGGTCGCTGACATTGAAATCAAATTTCCAAGCCCGGGCGATAAGTGTAGCATTACGAGCAGGGAAAATTCGAAGAGAGAGAGCTTTCTCGAATTGAGACGCCTCCGAAAGCTCAGCAAGGACAAAATTACGAGCATAATATTGAGCGTGTGAAACTTGAATTCCGTGGGCTTGTAAAATAGTTTTAATATGCAGATTGATGCTTAAAGAGCGAGGTAGATAACCTACTATTTGAAAAAAAATAAAACGTGCAGAAAAGTCATGAGAAATAAAGTAAAAAATATCTTGAGGTATCAGAAAATCTAGAGAGTCTGAGTTGGGAGAACTCCCCTGAGGAGAAGAAGGCGCAGCTGCTGAAGATTCATCCATATCCTTGCCTGAAAGGAGCTCCTCGTCCATTGGAACTAGCACAACCTGCAGCAATAGCACCACAATGCAGATCCTGCTGCCCACTGCAACCACTGCCCCACAGCCACAAGAGTGCGGCACAGCGACCTTGGCTCACAGCCACCAAAGCACGGGACTCCTGACAGATGGTCTAGCGCTCCAAGGTCCTCTGTTCAAAGTTTCCCCGGTGCTGGTTTCAGATCTGAATCCAAATTTGGGTCCTAGATCTGCCAATGGGGGATTCAACTCTGGTAGAGCTGAGCGCTTGCGCGAACGTCGCGTACCCTGCCACGCCCACCGCAGCTCACCCCGCAGCGCCACTGCAACCAGCAAAAAAAACTGACCTGCAATCTCCGCGCTCAGATCTTCCACCAGAAAACGATATTTAGATTTCGTTGCTTTGAATGGACGTGAGGGTTTTTCAGATCTGAGGGTTTTTCAGCAACGCTCGTGGTTCCCGTGGTGGCAGAAAGCAAAATCCAAAGTTTTGATCGCACGGACACCAAATCCCAGCAAATTGGAGGTGGCCACGAGCAGCAGGAGGAAGAGCCACAGCCACCAGAGCGCGGCGCAGCAGCCCGCGCAGCAGCCCCGGCAGAGCCAGCGAGCCGGAGACCGTAGCGAAGCCCCTCGCGCAACAGAGGAAACCGGGAGAACCGCCGCGCAACGGTCAGCAGGGAGAGTAACGGGCAGAAAAAACGCTGTAAAGATTAATATGAGTAAACCTTTGTAAAATTAAGTAAAACCAAACAATTTTCTGAATACAATAGATGGGCTCTACTGATTCATGCGGAATCGGAAACCAAACACGCGCTTAAGGTTCCCAGGGAGGAAATAAAATAAAATGGTTTTTAATTAAAGAAAACGTACAGGCAACGTCGCATCGTTTACAGCGGAGCAAATTTCACCCACAAGAAAAGATGTTACGGTTAACGTAATGAAACATATCCGCAGCATTTTTTAATAATAATGGAAAGTTAAACCTGCACCGGAAACCATTAAGTTCCGTAATAAAATAACATGAAGCTTATAGATACCAAAAAGCTAATGCATGAATCCACGAAAGCGGAACAAAAAGCGGGAAAAGTGTTATCGTTTACCCGTGGTATAAGAATTTTTACGTCATGGATCAAATCAGATCTTCCCCAAACTTAGGACAACCTTTTAACCATTATTATTAAAAAATTGTCAGGAAACAGAAGCCATACCATTATCTTGACACCTTTATCCTATCTGAAAGTACGTTTTTTCTAAGCCAGGTGAAAGCAAAGAGGGAAAAAGAAAATAACTAGGTCTGCACATGTTGCAGTCGCATCCAAGTCTTAAATAAAATATTAAATTTTTAAAAAAGAAACGCAAATGTTGACTGTTCCAGTGTTATCTAATTTTGTTGCCAGCTTGGCTTATTGGTCGTTTCCAAAAATCTGTCATGTATTTCTATCTTGCGATTCATTATGCTAAGCTACACTGCCTAGAATCTACTGCAAAGTGGGCGTGTTAATCTTGTGCAGTTGAAAAAATTTTCTGAAATCTTGCGCGTTGAGTCTCTGAAAGCTTGGAAACTGACTAGATCCGTTCCCGTGGATCAAGTACTGAAATATTGCTTCGTTTTGTTGGCTGCTTGCGAAGGAGTTCCGCTGATCTTTGAATTTTTCTTATCATGAAGCTTGGAGGAGTTCTCCGAGCAGCGTTTCAGTACCAGGTTAGAATTTTTTGATTACGGGTCATCAGTTTCTTTATCCACTGGATTTCTTTTGATTTTTGGCTTTTATCCAGAGATCATCAATTTCTATTTTGAGTTTGCCTTTTCAATATTGAATGCAAATGTTTCATTTGTTGCACATTTGAACTCCCACCTGTGGGAAACTGACCTTGTGTTTTGTGTGTTCATTCCGTGACTTGAATGGGAACTTTGCGTCTTTGGCGATTTAGAATTTTGGCGTCATACTTTTATCTCGTTTATTTATTGGATTCGGAATTTAACTGAAGTTTTTGATGGACAAACCCAGTTATGTTTTGGCGTTCTTTGTTATTTGTATGAATTTAGGTGTTTACAGACGGATACATACGGATGTTCTAAGCTACCGTGTCGATATAAGCATCTCAATTCATGCTATTTTATCGAAATGATCAAACTCTAGAGCTCGAGTCTTTATTGCTTTGTAGGAAATAAGTTAGATTTTTGTGTTAAGGTCGATGTTGCATTAATGACATGTGTAACCCGCAGAATTCTTTTACTCGGCCATTTTTGAGATGTGTTTTCCCCAGTGACAAGCTTCTTTGTAATCGATTGGCAGGAGGCAAAATTTCAGAAGGCATTTCTTGTTAGGCAAAATGCATTTGCAACGGCAGTGCGGAGCGTCGGTGTGGAACCGGTGGAGCGGAAAGAGGGGTACGAGAATTTTTCAGTAACATGCGTTTCTTTAAATGATGCGTAGTTTCATATCTCTCATTTGATGTTCATCAATCTGACATTGAGGGAGAATCAGTGCGACAGGACATCATATGCTTCAACCATTCACAGCAGGATGGCAAAGTACTGACACGGAACCCCTGGTCATAGAAAGATCCGAGGTGGAAGATATCTCCTTTTTCTACGTTATCCTTGAAATTACTTTTATAGGAAACTTTCCAATTAAAGCCCTGGCAACTTTGAATATTTGAGTTCAATAATAGCTCTGCTTGTTTTCTAAACGAATGATAAACATGAAGATTCCTTATCAACTTTCTGGGTTCTTTGTCTGACTAATAAGTAAAATAAGCTTATCTTTGTTTTGAGCCAGATCAAAAATATAGGCTACCAAATTGTTTGAGAATTGCTTCTTACAATGCAAAACCATACCATACCATACCGGTTTCAAATCTTTTGTAGATTCATGAAATTCCTTTTTTAACCACCAATGAATTTCATGGTTTTATTACATTTCTGTAATTTGCAAAACTTTAATAATTATCAAGTAGCTAAAATTTCAAACAATATTCCGAAATTTTTGAGAAATCAAAATAAGACTTGTGAGAGGCATAAATCCTTTTTATACGTATACTTTTGGTGCAAATATTTGCAGGGCTCCTTTGTTTATGACAACAAAGGGAAACAGTATTTGGATGCACTTGCAGGCCTTTGGTGTACGACTCTAGGTATGTGAGACACTCGGATATTTTGACATGGCAATATGCGTTATGAATATCTAAATTCATTAACATGTACGCTTCTTTAGAATTTCCATAAATTCATTATAATTTCACATTTTTTTTGGCTGCAAACATTCTTTAATTTTTGTTTCCATATTCTTGGCTTGAGTTTTGCAGGGGGCAATGAACCAAGGCTTGTAGCATCCGCAACAGCACAACTTAACAAGCTTCCTTTTTATCATTCCTTTTGGAACCGTACTACACAAGTATCACTGGTAATAGTTGTCTTAAATCATGCTGCATCTTACATTTAAGCTTTAAATTGAACGTATTATTTGGTTGCTTGCATACTTTGTTAACTTTGAAATGCATCCTGACTTTTATTTTGTTGATCCCAAACTATTCATACTGACAATTAATTATAATATTCACACTGAGAATTGATTGCAAGTTTTCAAAATTTATATGAATATTGGCGTCCGTGAACACAGGATCTTGCAAAGGAGGTGCTTGACGTTTTCACAGCAAGTAAAATGGCTAAGGCGTTTTTTACAAATGGTGGTTCAGATGCCAATGATACCCAGGTGTGCCCTACTGTTGGTACTTATATTTAACCTTTCTACCCTTTAAGCGTTTTTACTAACTTCTTCTAAGTTAGTTTTTCATTGTTAATTTTGCGTTAAGTTGGTCCATTCAGCAAATGAGTTGTTGACTTGAGGAAAAAATTTTCAATAGAGATTTAAAAAGGCTTGCATAGGGACTTTGATTTGCATGGTATTCTTATGATTATTTCTTTTATCATTTTTTCCTTATTCATCATATGAAATTTCTCTCTCCCTCTCCCTCTCTCTCTCCCTCTCCCTGTCTGAGATGAGGGGGTGTTGGACATAGACTCTCTACTTTTTTGTTTTGTTCTGTTTTGAGAGAGGAGGGGCTGTTGGACATACACATTTATAAAGGCTTGCATGGGGAATTCAATTTGGAGAACTGAACTATGCTTTGTCTGAGTAGGCCTAAGAGGATTTGTGAACATTTAACACTCAGTACATTAAAAGCTTTTTCTATGTCATGCAAACATTCTATGGTATCATCCATTCCCTATTTATATGTCTAGGTTGGTCAGTTATTATTCACAGGCAAAAATGCACAGAGACATGCCACTAAATTTTTTTTCTTATGATTATTTAGATATTTTCTATTTTGCATTCTTTGTAGGCATGAGAACTTTTTACATACAGAGTTTTTAAAGGTCCCTTTGAAACGATAAGTATGTAATAAAAATTTTTATTCCAGGTAAATTTGCAAACAGGAAACATAATATTGACTGAACATAGAAACCTGAAAATCCAGTATTTTTGGTGGACAAAACATTTTGAAATTGATGTAAAATTTAATGTGAGACAATTTGAGCACTTATAGGTTCTAGACAGCATCAATTATCGTGAAGGAATGTTCAAGGGGTATCAAAGTTCTGTATGTAAATCAAGGTCTGATTTCCCAAATCACCTGGGAGTTAAAAAACTATTTCAGTGCACATTTTCAAGTGTTATTGCTTTAATAGACTAATGCATTCTTGAAAATAAATTTTTCTTTTTTTGAAATTATCATCAGTGAGATGATATTATGAGAAAATTTTGTAATAATCGGAAATGTTTTTGGTTTGTGTTATCAATACAAAGAAGGTGGTTGTTACTTTGGCCATAGTACAGGTGATAGCCAAATTGACACGAGTTAATGGCTTCATGATTCTGAGACTTCGTTTATCCCTTACTTATTTGGTTCTGTGACATGATATCACCTTGGTCTGTCACCGAGCTGTCAAAATCTCAGGTTCTTATATGATAATGTAATGGTCTGGCCACTGCAAGAAATCCTTGTGTATAAACTGTACTTGACCAAAACATCCTTCTAACTTTTAGTACGACTGACACACATATATCTTAATATCTTGATATTAATTTACACTCTGATCTTAAATATGCAGTGACTCTTAATGTATTTGCATAGAATGATATATTTCAAACTTTATTAGACAGAAGCTTAAGTACTGAAGCTGAAAATTTCACAGGTTAAACTTGTATGGTATTACAACAATGCATTAGGCAACAACAAAAGGAAGAAGTTTATTGCCCGACAGAAAGCGTAATGTTTCCACATCAGCATCCTAAAAATGAATTCATACGTTATGCACTTGTTGTCAACAAGCATTTCCTAGTATCCCTTGATTCTCATTGCTTATGTTTATTTCCAGGTATCATGGATCAACGCTTATTTCTGCTAGTCTATCAGGGTATTATATTCTGATAAAAATAAAATGATGATATTCAGCAACTTAAAATAGCTGTAAATTATAATGATGACGTTCTCTGGCATGGCTTCATTGTTGAACTAATTTTGTTTCTTATATTGATTTTTATTTATTTTTGAAATTTCAGACTCCCAAATCTTCACCAGAGCTTTGATTTGCCACTTCCATTTGTGCTTCACACTGATTGTCCTCACTACTGGAGATATCACTTGCCAGGTTTTGCTTTGCATCTTTTTAAATAATATGTATTGCGCACATTAAATATGATGAAAAATAAAGTATAATAGTCTTACTGTGGTATTAGGCGAAACTGAAGAAGAGTTTGCGACAAGGTTAGCAGATAACTTGGAGAAGCTTATCTTAAAAGAAGACCCAGAAACGGTAGTTTTTGTTCTTTATTTACAATATAATTTGGTTTGTAAACTTGTTTTTTATTAGCTGATTTCAAGTTGATTGTGCAGATCGCTGCATTTATTGCAGAACCAGTTATGGGTGCTGGTGGAGTTATTCTACCACCTGCTACTTATTTTGAAAAGGTAAGATACCAAACATTAACCAGATAAATGGATTTTTAGCTAGAAGGGATCTTAGGAATTCTTTTGCATAATTGTTCTTGTTGTGAAGAGTATCACTTATTAAATTTGTTTTACATTTTATTTGTTTTGGCAGTTAGTCCATCACTATAAGAGAATTGCAATATCAAAATTTTTTCTAACGAGACTTCATGATTCTCTACTTTACAGGTTCAAGCTATCACAAAAAAATATGATATCCTGTTTATTGCTGATGAGGTATAGTGATGGTTTATACGCACACATATACTCCATTTTCTTTTCAGCATCGTGGCTTTTGCAAACCCAATTTGATAAAACTTTGGAAGGAAATTTTTACAACAGGTTATATGTGGCTTTGGAAGAGTAGGAACAATGTTTGGAAGTGACAAGTACAATATTAAGCCTGATCTTGTAACGATAGCCAAAGTATGATTTCAGATCCTGTCATTGAGCATTTTGTTTGTTAATTGTTCAGTTTTGCATAATATGCACTGAACTTCTTTATTTCAGGCATTTTCCTCTGGATACATGCCAATAGGAGCAGTGTTAGTAAGCCCAAATATTGCTGATGCTGTTCTGTCTGAAAGCAACAAACGAGGTATGCTGAATGCTTGATAGTTTGAATTTTCCTTTTTAAGAACACATACTATTCGATTTGTAACACGAATTTCCTTTTATAGGCGCTTTTGGACATGGTTTCACATACTCTGGACATCCTGTAACTTGTGCTGTTGCTTTGGAAACTTTGAAGATATACAAGTATGCATTTCTATGACACAATCACGTATATGTTATAGGTGTTGCTATGTCATTATTTGTAAATTCCATTTGGATTCTACTTTTTTTACTTGTTTTGATTTTGCATGAATTTAGTATTTTATTGCTATATGAGTGGGTATGCACATGTGAGTTCAAGGTGAAAGTCAATCTCCAATAGAGGTTGCCTGAGGTTTAAAAACAAACTCTGAGCCTTGCAGGTTGCAAAATCACACAATCAGTTGAGGCCTAAAGCAATTCATAAAATCAAAGATATTATTGTTTGCAAAATTAGAAATCTATTGTCTAATAAGGAAAGCTAGCCTTGCAGGTATAAGAGAACATAGTGATTCTTAGAAATCAAATATTGCCCTTTAATTCTAGTTTGTGATCGTCTTTTGTAAGTTCTGCATGATGCGTATGGTTTTGTAGGTAAGTTGGATCTGCATTACTTCTGTGAGTTCTCTTAAGATTTAATCCCTCCCAAAAGTGGAATATATATATTATATGTATATATGTCTTTGAAGTTGTAACTGATATGTTTGTGGAGCAATTTAGAAGCATGTCACTATCTTTCATGATGTTGAGTAGACAAATCAATATAACAAAGCTTGAGATTATAGTCTAGAACCTGAAAATTTCCTCATGCAGGCACTCAAATCTTGTTCCAGGAAAAATAGAAGCTTTTTATTTTCTCTTAAAAAACAAAATGAACTATTTATTATGGATTGGATAGAGATGACATTCAAGTACCAAAATATGAAACCAAACTAGTTTTGAATCCTTTCTACATTCATCATCAGGGGTGTGAAATGAAATGAATAGAAGATGTTATATATATGTGTAACCTGCAAAAGCTCAGTCTTATTTACTTTATTATATTTAATAAGGAAAGAAAACCTTGACCTTATTTAAACAAGGTGTGTGGTTTGGAATCTTGCATCTTACAAATCACAAGTCTGATCCTTATATGCAGCTGAGATACACAAGCATTATGCAAATATTGTTGAAATTTAACTTGTTGAATAGATCTACAGGGTTTAGAAGTGAATCTAAAATAGTTTCAGTTTCATTAATTTAAACAATTTATCTTAATTAAAAAAATTTTAAATTATTGTTTAACATAATAATGGGTTGGGCCCAACTTATAAGGTATGTTATTACTTTATTGTATAAGTTATTAATTACTTAATTTCTATCATTGGACGAGCTTACTGGTTTAGTAGTCTAAGGTTTGAACACGTGACCCAAAAACTAAGGGCATGATTAATGACTTAAAGCTGTTAGGACTTGTACCAATATGGATGTTAAAGGTTAGAGATTCATTAATCTGGAAAAATTTACTCTTTTTGAGGTTAAGTCTGAAGAGATTCCAAAATGCAATAGAACAGGTTGTATGTAGTGGCTAACATGGAGATCTAGCGATTCACTCATGGTAAACTATTCAATGTTTTTAAATTTAAAATGTGAAATTAAAAAAAAATGAAATCTGCAGATTCATCAAATTTATTCAACCAAATGCACCCTAAAGGTACTTTAAATTAAGTAAACCACTTGTAAATCCTCTAAAGATTTAATAACAAACTTTCAAATTATTGGTTATATCATCTTTTTATTATTCAAGATTTTGATGATAAGAGGTCACCATCCTTTATTGATATCTAAGCTTCTGCCATTATTCACATTGTTAGCATGTAGTTTAATATCTAATGATTCTTTAAGTTTTCTCTTTAAATAGTTATCTATCTTGGCCAGCACTTTGCATTTGTCTAGTTGCCATGTGTGTTTAGCTATATCTATTGAGCATTTATTGACATTCTCAGCCAATCAGGATTTTTCAATTCTATTGTGGTTTATGCTTCTTTCATGTTTTGTTAGTCTAGCAAGAATGCTTCTTTTGCTTTTCCTATTTTTACCTCTCATCAAGAACATTCCATGTGATAGACTTCTTTGCAATCCATCTATTGGTATGAGGGGGATACTATTCACTAAGTTTTAATAGTTTTAATATTGTGTTTTCTTAAGATTCTTCCTAGTTTATCAGCAATCATTATCTTAATCTTGTCCTAACAAAATGGGGTTAGCTACATGAGTTCTCTTTTACCATTTTCCTATATGAAAAGCTAGATTGAAGAACTCATCCATGAGCTTTGGCATGGTTATATAGTCAGTTGCCAACTTGATGCTAACCCTCTTCCTTATTTATTTGGGCTTTAGACTGGCATTGGAGTTATCAACAATGCCTGCATAATAAGCTAATATTACTAGTGGATGCTTGTCATTGTCTTCATTTGTAATTAACTCTTCAAATTGTTCATCATAGATACTTTCTTTGGATGGTTGTGCTTTTTTATGAAGCCAGTTGTTAGTATTATCATTACAAGTATTTTTAATGATTTTTGTATGACTAATTATTAGGGCTTTAAATATTAAGGTTCTTAAAACTCCTATTTTTTGGCTAAATAGATGGTTGGAATTAACATATAAGTATCTATTTATATCAGTTTTTCTTCCCATAGATTCTACAAGAGCACCTCAAATTATTATTCTTCTTCATGATCTTTAGTGATATTAACAATTCAAAAATATCTTTTTCAAACAATTGTACAACTACAGTGCTTTATGGATGTGTGGTATGGGGCCTAGGTCTTGATCAAGAATCATGGAAGAAATTGAAAAACTTCAAAACCAGTTCTTGTTTGATGAGTTCAAAGTGAATACTCAAGTCCCATTGGCAATACTTTTATTAGAAGCTAATTTGTTGCCATTGGGGTGTGTGTTGTAATCTGATAATAGTTTTCATGGCTTGTTGTCTAACGCCAACTTGAAAATACATTTTGCCACAGTGCTATAGATAAAAACACTTCAGATTTCCTTTCTATTGAAAACTTAAATTTTTCTGTTTTTTTTTTCCATTGCGAATCACGTTTAATCTCATTAAAAATTTGTTCAATGTCATTTTCAGGGAAAGAAATATCCTTGACCAGGTTAATAAATTAGCCCCTATATTCCAGGAGGGTATGAGGAGCAGATTATCAAGTAGCCCAATTATTGGGGAGGTATTTTAGAGCCCTTTGCAGACAATTGCTGATTTCTGTTTAATCTCTGATTTCAATGTTGAAAAGAATGCAATACTGACAATTTATCTGTTTTAACTTTGTCTGAAAATGCAGATACGTGGTACTGGTCTGATTATGGGTGTTGAATTTACCGACAACAAATCTCCTAAGGATGTGTTTCCAGCAGAATGGGGTAGGTGTTCTGTTCATCTCTCTGTTGTTAATGTGATTTAAAAGACTGCTGCCATGGTTACCAATGTCGTGCGTCCTGTTGTTTATCTTAATAATTTGCTTCACACCTATGAAGCACTAGCCCTTCTATATATGATTGTTAGCGTATTTTTAAAGGAATAAAAAAAGATTACGTTAAATGCTTTCAGATGGAAGATTTAAAATTCATTGATTTAAGATAGATTTTATCTGTTATAATCTTAGAAACTTATAATGGCTTAGCGTCTCATTGGGGTAAAATTAGAGAGAAATGACAACGATCAGATGGCCTTTTGATTGTGAATGAATTCATTATTAGCCTTCAACAGTAAATCTAAGTTATTCATCCAAGCGATGAGGAATCTAGTATTTATTTATATACTTGAACATGGAAATGCTGAACATCTGGGTTCGTAAGTACTTTCTTATGTGCATGTAATAAAAAAATCTATGATTTATTTTGAATCTTATGGTGTGTTCCCAAATCTTCATGACAGGTGTAGGAACATATTTTGGAAACCAATGCAGGGAACGGGGAATGTTAGTGCGTGTGGCTGGTGACACAATTATGATGTCTCCTCCATTTATTATGAAGCCGGATGAAATCGAACAAGTTAGACAAGAATTCAGTTTACTTATTTTAAATGAATAATTGTTTATTCTTTGGCATCTTTTAGATTAAATTCCTGGATTTTTATTTGTATTGCAGCTGATCCAAATATTTGAAGAGGCAGTAAAGAGCACTGAGGAACATGTTCAATATTTAAAATCTCAAAAGAACAATTAGGTGTGTATTTTTCTAACTTCCGATATCCACTGTGTTCAACTTCCAACAGTTGAATTTCATTCTAGATAAAGAATGTCAGATGCCTTATTTTAAGATCAGTTTAACAGATATGGTATGGTTATAACCATGTGAATCATTTACAGAATTAGACATTTGCAGTTCCTCTTTGTTGGGAAGGAGCATGATTTCATAGCTCATTCCAAGAGTTTCCTATTGCAATGCAGAATGAGATATCCCTTGTCTGGTAGAACGTTTGATTTGCACCCTGAATAAATTGTGAAACAGAAATGGGTGAAACTAAATTCCATTCTGAATGATTTTTGTGCAAATGTAATAAAAAAATATTTTAGTTTTATTTGTAAAATTTGTTTATGACTAGAAATAGAATTGTAGAGATCAGAATGTGAGCTCTCTTTCTTCTGCTAGATATTAAAAAAAGAAATTGGGAATCTTAATTGTTGTATGATTGTAAATGACTTTCATTTCTTGATGAGGTATAGTTCATTTGGTTAGAGGATGGTTTGTGGTTTGCAAGTCCTAGGTTTACTTTCAATGGGGTATGATGAGATGTGCCACTATAAGTTATTATAATAAAAACTGTGTTAAGTTTATGGGGTTTAGTAGACACCCATTATTATGACTTCATAGGTTCAATCTATAAATAAACACCAATTATTATGACTTCACGATCTTTTAGGGTAGGTACACTTTTAGGGTTTTTTATCCACAACCTAAAAGTATTCTTCTAGGAATCTCCATTTATTTTTCATTCAGACCATAGGGAATTTGTATGGTTGGAAGATAATTTTGACCTATGAATATTTGATCTCAGCATTTCCAAGCAAGCTTGAACAACATAAGACAATTGAGTAAAATTCAACAAATTCCTACTTTCTTTAGGGGATTTCTCTTCAAGTATTTCGAGACCAACAAACCCATTCTCATCTATTTCATTAGCATAAATAGGAGTAGGGATGATGAAAAAACTTATCTTTGAGTTTTCATTTTTTGTATGTTTTGCATCGAATTTTGTGTTCCTTTTGGCTAATGTAGTCTTATGACCACCTTCTAATTTCTTAACTTTCTTTTGGCACGAACTTACTGTTGGTGTTGATGTTGCTATCCTCTTTGGATTTCTCCTTGGATTTCCTTTTGAGGTTGTGCAATTTGAGTGGTTTTGACAATAGTAATAGTTCTTATTCTTCAAATTTGTGACTTCAATTTCAAAAAGTAGAATTGGAATCATATATATGTTTGGAAGGTGAAGGGCATAGTTGCACTTGAAAATTTCTTCCATATAAGCATCAAAAGCTATTGACCTTCACAAGAGCTCTGGGAAATGTGCCTAGCTGCATTTCAATCTCTATAGATATACATAATACAAACTTTTCAATCTCTATAGATAGCTAAATCAAGGTTTCTATGATTAAAACAATGGATCCAATTTTTGTACATCTTTATAATGGAATAATTGAAAATTTTGAAGACATCATCGTTATAGGAATTGAGGATTCTTAGTAGGCCTTTGTTGATCCATGCCATGGCATAACCATCCATGCCTATCTCAACTAGTTGCTTATGAACTTCCATATTTACCATTGATTGTAAATAATTTTTACTAAAAATGATAAGTCACTTAATCTCAAAATTTCCTCTTACTGCCTATATTGATGGAGCTAGGAATGATGGTTTTCTTCGTAGAATAGCATCAAATTTGTACTTCTTATTTGGATTCATCTTGGCATGGTGTGTTCGAATTTAGATATTGTTGAATTTGTAGTAGGATTAGGACTTGGCATGTGATCTGAAATTTTGTCCCAATTGCTCTTTCTCTACTAGCAACAACTCAAAACAACATAAATGATGATTTTATCTTTATGCCCAATACTCTTTATTCAATCATACTTGACTTTTTTATAAGTAATATCTTAAAAGCATTAAAATAAATGAGTCAAAGTGAAGTTAATTTAGTTTAACTCATTATAGTGATATTTAGTTTGTCTTGAATTTTGATAAGAGGTTTCTTTTGAGATACTTTAACATTTGTTTTTTGACAAACTCCATGATTTGCTACTTATGGAATTTAACATTTTGACCATAGTATTAACTCTTAGGTTTGTTAAAATAGTTTTGTTGCACTTTAGTAGCTCCATCTTAATCTCATACAAGATTCTAAAGATTGTCCAAATTATCTTCCATTCTTTGCAAAACATACATGATGTATTCTAGGTAATATTCTACTAGAGGAATGTGTCATCCCAACATAGAAATGTTAATAATAAGTAAAGAAATATCAAAGTTTGACACTAAGTAGACATCATCCAAAAAAATATATGGGAAATTTTTTTTCCAATTTTAGAACCATCTACTTAGGTATATAATCTTACAATTGATACTTTTAAAAAATAAGTAAAGAAAAAAAAATTTTAGTAGGGAGGAAGATCCTAGTCCTAACCAAAATTACATCAACTCTAATCTTCTTGATTTTACTTCAAGAATCCTCACCATCAACTTATTCTTGTTGATACTAGTTTTAATCTTTGAGATAATAGTATTCTTGTAAAACAAGGAAAAATTTTCCTTACAAGGCTACTTAATACATTTTACTATTAGTAAAAATATACATAGGTTGACATTAATTTCATTTTTCCTATATTTAACTTCATATTGTTTTTCTCTATCTTCAACTTTAACACATTT
Organism: Gnetum montanum; assembly: GCA_015680685.1. Lineage (NCBI taxonomy): Eukaryota > Viridiplantae > Streptophyta > Gnetopsida > Gnetales > Gnetaceae > Gnetum > Gnetum montanum. Next base: position 135,530 of record MNCI01001726.1, on the reverse strand, counting down.
TTTATTTTCTTTAGAATCTTTTTTCTTGAATAAAAAATGACAAGCATTAAACAAATGTCCTTCATGATGGAAAAAGTTGCAAGACTTAGGAAGACTATAATATATAATTGGCTTAATATACGTTTTTACTCCTGCATGTAATGCCAATTGCTTTTTATAATTGAGAAGGTTGATTTCAATAAACCAATGTCTATGAAAGTCAAAAGTTGTAGAAATAGACTTTATATGCTTAATGGTACAAAGAAGACCAATAATTTCTTGCTTAGCTTTTTGAAAAATCAATAGAAGATTAAACAACTTAACAAAACATGGAAATTTAGCATATTCTTTAGATTGGATATCAAAATCTAGAGCCCAATTACAAATGATCACCACATGCTTATGTATAAAACACCCTATATTTAGGGCACACTACACCATCGAAGTATTACTAACTCAACAAAAATATGAATAATATCACTATCATTTAACTATGAAATGAAACCTCGATTAGGAGGTAGGTAATCCAAAATTTGAATAAACACATATTGTGATGAAAGATGAGTAACCAATGACTCATATACATCATTAGGAAAAACAAAATTGGGTGTCTTAGTTGCATCAAGAGCTTTAGAAGAAGACATCACAACTTTTTTCTTTCCAATTTGTAAATCCCCATTTTGAAAATCAACATAAATTTCTATATCAATAAAAGAAGCAAAAATTTCAACATTAGTTGAAGAAGAGGAGAGTAATATAGAATCCCCTATAGGTAAATTATAAAGAAATTAGAGAAAAATTGAAGAGGAAAAAATTAGATCGATTGAAAAAAATTAGATTCTTTGTCTTGGAAAATTATCACCTAGTGAAACTCAATCCAAATGACTTTATCATTAACAAATAACTCCTGATATTTATAAGAATGATGTAGGAGGATTCCATCAATTATACTTTTGAAGCACATCAATTCATCATGAACTTTCACCATTCTTTGATGTTATGTATCTCTTTTATTTCTTTTAATAAAAATCTTTGTTGCTTGCCCTAATTATCTTCATACATGATTCTTTATTTATCATTACTTTCAGCAATTATAATTGATGAGGTATCAATGTACTAATTAACTATTTTCTCTTGATAGAATGCCTTCTCTAATTGTCATTTAATTAATTTTCTAGTCATAGTTTACCTTAATTAAAACCTTGCTTTGATACCATGTTAGAGTTTTGTTTTACGGCACATGATAAATCTAATTACCTAGGAATCTAAGAGTATAAGCAATTGATGAGTCAACTTGTTCTTTTCATAATAATTCTTAAAACTGAAAGGTATTTTCAAACATCATACATCTGAATCTAATCAGAGAATTTACCATGACATTTGCTAGCCTTACAATGGAGATCGTAGTCATCTTTAGCCAACTCATAAATGTACGAACTTTACATATGACTCAATTACGAATAAGAGTAGCTTTGATTTTTACTCTAATGAATCCTCTCAAGTAATCTTCTTTTCTTCTTCAAGAAACTAGATCAAGCTTATGATTAGTTTAACAGTGGACTTTCTCTTCTTGTTTAGGAAATTGGATCTTAACTCAATCCTAAGTTTACCCTGGCACATTTGCTTCTTTGATAAAGGTTGCTTGTATGATATCTTTAACTATCTAGTCTATGATGTTCATCACAAGTTACAATGGTCATTCATCGTAGAATTTGATGAGTGGCAAGTATCTCCTATGCCCAACTATACGAATCACAAGTGTTCACTAGCGATCTAGTTGATTCCGTAGAGTTAGTTCCTAAGTTGCTGATAGTTTTAAATCCTAAATTGTGGAGTTGTATGATTGTTGTCTTCCTAACTCACACTTGTGTAATCAACACATATGGTTAAATGCAAGTTAAGGCACATGATGTAACAACATTGCCCCAACGTTGTCTGGCACCCCATGGAATTCACTAAGATCCAATGGATCTAGGGCAGAAGACTTGGGGAATATGCCTCAAGCAAGCAAGCAAGCAACTCAAGAGTGAGTGCAAGCAGCCACACAACTTCTTATTATGTATGGAAGCACACCTCATGAAGGGTAACCAACTCTAAAATGAGAACCATGCAAACAAGCACACAAGCAACCTTGTAGACAACATCGGTGGGAGGGGAAACGATGCACCTACAAGGGAAGGTGCCTCACCCCTAGATCTCTCACGATTTGGTACAAGGTGTGGCTTGGCATCGCACCAAAACTATCTAGTCCTGGTTGCCTACATATCTACGACTGCTGTAGACTTAGGACCATGTAGTTCTACACAGTGAGGGTAGAATGAAGAGGACTTAAGAGAAAGTTACAATAGGAGGGTGTCCTGTTACTAGCTTGGTACCGCCAAGCTAGGATGGGTTTTCTAACACTTGAGAGTCACCCAATGGCACTTGAAAGTGTTCCATGGCCCCTGAACCATGGGGAGAGCCCAGGAGAACCACCACCCTGGGACATCTCTCACACATGATGTCTATTTTTATAAGTATATATATACATATATATGCTAATGATTACAAGAGTAAATGAAAATTTAACAATTAACTAATTAACTAATTAGCTAGTCTAGTAACTAACTATCCTAATGTAAAGTAACCATTCCCACTTATTGTACATATCCTGAACTGGTATTAATGCAATTGGGTTATCAAGTAGGTATTACTGGGCGTGTAATACATCATGCATGAAGTGGTCGTACTTATATTTTTATGATTAATTATATTAATTATTCAAGGATATAAATGTAAATTACCTTAAAAGTAAAGTGTGGAACATAAAGATGAAACTAATCTAAGTGCTGCAATGAATATAAGAAATATTGACTTTATTGCCATTCATGCTAATGCATTCAAGTACATGGCATTCGAATAAAGCATTGTATAGTCTCTTAAATTCACACTATGGGCACTTAGAGGAAAAATATTCTAAAATTAGAGAAATAAAACTGCAAGGGCTTCGCGATGCTGTCAATTCTAAGTGTTATAAATGTAGGTGACGATCACATTTATATAGGCTTTTCCTACGTCAGCGTTGACACATTTGCGTCAACACATCTAACCATGTGTCGATGGGGATACGTCGACAAGGTTGTGTTGACGTAGCTTATTTGAGTAGGACTCATAAGAATTCACATCTAACATCTTCTTATAATATTTGTTCTTTTTTTTCTTTAATTTATTATTTATTTTCTTCTTCATTTTCTTCATGCTTTTGTAGTTTCTCCTTTTTTTTATATATTCTACCTTTATTTATAGTAACACAATCCTCCTTACTGTTTGTACTTGGCATTTGGTCTTTGGAACAAATTCCATGATTTGTTCATGAGTCTCTATCATTGTTTACAAAATCTAACATTTTAATCAAAGTATTGATTCTTAGACTTGTTGTATAGTGCTAGCTCATCATCCAGATACATTACGTATGGTCGTACTTTTCGCATAAGAAGCCCTATTCTCCAAATTTACCACTTTAAAATTCAAGATTTCTCAATCATTATAAATATGAGTTTAAATGAATTAACTTTATTTGGACTGATTTTTTGTAATATCTATAATAAGGAAAAATAAAGTTAATATGTTTTGTAAAACACTCACTATTACATTGTTTACAAAGCATGTCACCAAAAAAAGAAAATATGATCAAAGACAAGATACTCACTATAACAATAAAATCATTTGCATCAGTTCCAGCTACCTTAATTAGAGAAAGAGAGAAATTATGATAAGAATTTGCATTCATACACAAGTATAATCATATAGTTAATTTATGATTCCTAAATTCAAGCCCTTAGTATTAAAATGAATGCAAAGAAAGAGTACAATTTCAATGCCATGTTTGTTGGGAGAGAATCATTTGTAGCTACACTAATATAGGCAATTAGAGGAACATTTGAGATTAAACACTATATCATCTTTAGCAAAAACTATTTGCAACTAATGGTAGAATTAGAAGTTCAAAAGTGATTGGCTAAGATATGTATGAAAGGCTATGTCACAGCAAATCCCCTAATGGTAGACCTGTTAAAAATCCTTCAATCCTATAATTACAATATTGTGTGCTATTTCTCCTTTGTCCATATGTGTGGTGTGATTAAAGATTCTTTGACTAAGGATTTCTAGCAAAAAAACTTATCTAGTAAATAAGACAACACTTGGATAAATGTTGATACCCTAATTGATCTTATTGTTCCATCATAAAGGGGTATAATAATTGAATCAATTATTCTGATCATAGGACCTTGTTTCAATGGAGTATATGGAAAATTTTGTATTATGTGCATCTATGGAGATTGAAGTATGGTCACACACATTTGATAGTCCATTATTTTTATAAAGTCCTTATGAAAGTCAAGGATGGAACATCATCCAAATTTGGATTTGGTAGCCATTTGATGTAAATATGAAGATTTTCAAGCATAATTGTACCTTCCAACATTCCAACACACATGATGATTCTTATCTTATTAATTAAAATTGTGGTTACAAATTTGCACAATAAGGAAATTGTCAAGTTTAGGCTAAATGCTATTGTTTCTACCACTGCTATTATTTCAACCACTTTGACTATGCACACTTTAAGAAGAAGGAATTCAAAAAGAACAACAACATCAATATTGGGAAAAAGCTCGAGTAGGAAGAAAGTCTAGAAATTAGAATGTGAACATAAGGCCTCAACAACTATGGAAAACATAGAGAACCCATTAGCAAAAGTGTAGGCAAAGCGTAACAAGGAAAGGAATCTCAAAGATAAGTTCTTTATATTCTCACTCCTTTTTACATTGAAGAGGTAGATAAGGATGTATTTGCTAGTTTTGAGATACCTGATGAGGATGCTCTTGAATAAAGTAAAGGTTTATTAAACACTACAAAACTATCATATGTTGTTCACGCTTATTTGAAATCATTAAGGTTAGATGTTTGTAAGATCTTAAAATTCGAAAAATACCTTCCGTCTATACAAACTCATTAAAGATCGTAAAGTTTCCCTTGTAAATAGACTCATATTTAGTGAGACTATGGTTTAGTTATATACTTTCCTTTAACTTACATTCATTTATTATTTTTGTCTACAAATTCATGAGTGAAGGGGAGTCTATTTATGTATGTATTATACTTTATGACTAGCTACCATGAGGATAATTATACATTCCCAATTCATACCATTCATTAAATTTTTGGTCAAAATGTCAAATGAAGGTACGAAACTAATGTTTGAAGGGGAGTGTTAAGCTTTATAGAAATTATTATATACAATCATTAGTTTTGTAACTACATGAGACGATTCGTAATCATTCTTAATGGAATGTAATGATGATCAAGTCTTAAAATGTCCTAACCCTCTCATGAAACACAACAATGAGGATCATCATGTTATGAAGTGTATGAAAAGTGAAATAGAGAAAGAAAAAGAAATGATGCCACAAAATTAAGAAATAGATGAAGAAAAAGAAAAAAAATTCAAAGACATTAATGAATGAACATTGTAAGAGAAGTTAGATTTGGATATGAAGAATTCATAAAAGTTACCGTTAACTATCACTGTAACTAATGGCAAACATTGTAGTTGTTATAGTTAGAGATGTTGTATAGGTATCCTTTACTAGATAAGTAAAGGCACCTAGTGAACTTAGAAGTGAGTTGGGATCCAATTTTCTAAATGGGAAGAGAAGGTTCACCGTTGAGCAAAGCGTAAACTTGATCTACTTTCTTAAATAAGAAAAGAAAATCACCTAGAAGGCTTCATTAGAGTAAAAGGAAAGCTACAAGGAAGAGTAGGTGAGTTGTATGTAAAGTTTATACATCTATAAGTTGACCAAGGATAACTACAATAGCCATTGTAAGAGCAACAATTATCACAACAATTTGTAATTTAAACATGCTCATCCCACCAAGCTAGGGTCCTATGAGGGTCCTACAAGGATTAGTGAATAAGCAAAAGCCTAACTTCTTTTGAGTGGCTGGGTCCAAGCTTGAACCCAAGTCTTACAACTTGCAAAACAAGCACTTTATCATCACTCCAAGTGATGGTCCTTGTAATATAAACATACGACGTTTATAAATACTTTTTAATTATAACATTTGTTACAAAAAAACAAGTTAAATAGTCATAAAGTTATATTCTTAACCACAAAAGCAATAACTAATATCAAATACATCATGCTTTTAACATCTCACCTATTTCTATTCATTAAATAACACATAGCTTTCATATAGATAAATAAATGCATTAATGTATTCAATCCTCCTTATTTGGGGATTAACATAAAACTTATGAGATGCACTGAATCTATAGCTTTGAAACTCACACAACTTGAATCAAATTTCTACCTATGTGGGTTATTGTAAATTGACTATTTACTTTTTATCAAAGTATTATAAAGCCAGCCAGAACAACAACAAAGACAATCCAATGAAACATTTAAATTAATTTTAGTGTATTATTTTAGGGGCTAGACAATAGGTCTTGCTCGTCTTATTTATACATCAGGAGTGGGCCTCAGCCCATCATCAACTTAGGCATTGATCATCATCAACATTGAGTTGGATAGGGAAGGGATGACAAGTACAATGGTGGAAATGTTGGCATTGTTGCACATAGATTTTGCATTATTGTGTGCATCTCATTTTGCAGAAGAAGAAACATCAGCAGTAGCAGTAGCACCATCAGCTGAAACATAAGTAAGATTCACATTATCAAACACCAAATTGTTGCAGGATGTAGAGTTGTTGCATTTTAGAGAGATGACATCTTGGTTGGATGAGGTTCCCATGATGTTCCTATCATAAACATTGTTGATTTGGACAGCCTTCTTGCCATGGTAGTCTTTAATCTTTCTCCTATCACAGTGGTACTAATCTATGATTATAAGGTTCATGGTGTGGTTGTCGGAGGCTTTAAGCTTTCTGTTGTCATAGTAAAACTGATCTATGATTATAGGGTTCTGAAAATTTGTCATTTCATTGTTCTGAAACACCACTCTAGATGCAAGCCCTCTTCCTCCTTGCACCAACAACAATATTCATCTATGATCTACACCAATTATTTGGATAATAAAAATTCAAAGGAAAGTAGTACTGTTAAACTTGAGATAGGGTCATCAATTGCGCCAAAAAGAAAAATCAAGATGATGGATTCATGTAATGATGATGGATTCATGTAACTCAATATCAGAAAAGATACATAAAGGGTTAGACTATTACTTGAGAAGGACCCTGCACTGTAGGAATGAACATTAAACTTTTGAGTGATGAAACTTTTAAAGTTTAATATTCATCTTGCTAAAAGGTCCTACAAAGTCTGGTAGGGGAAGAAAATCCTAAACTACCAGAAGAGACCTATATAAAGAATCTCATAAAATTATAGATAATGCAGAAAATCCTAACATCTCTTTGAGTAGCTGCTTCCAAGGTAGAAAAGATATATATGATATGAAGTGCATCATGCACACTCACAAGCTTACTATCTTCAAATATCTCCTCTATATTAGTCAAAGTAGAGGGATCCTATGCTAGAAATGCTTTTCCACTTCTTAAACATTTCAAAGGTAACTTGTTTATATGTTCCAACTTAGAAAATTTCAAATCTTTCAACTAATTTTAAAATCATCATGGTTGTTTAACTATGGTTTCATGATGTTAAGTGGATTGAGTATCCTAAACTAAATCAACTTCATAATCAACATCTTTAAATGAGAACAACCTTGATTGTGATGTCTTGGAAGGAATATGAGTAGGAATTGTCATCTTCTCTTTGACAACCATTTTGGGTATGGATGTTTTTGTGAAGATATCTTCAAACATCACATCTATTTAAATAAAATCTTCTTACCCTTAATATTCCACATTTGGTATGCTTTGTGACTAAAAGAAAGCTTAAGTAGTAAACCAATTGGGGCTTTGGGATCCAACTTTCCATGGTTTGTTAAAGGAATATAAACATAATAGACTTTTCCAAATGGCTAAAGATGTGATATTGATACTAGCTTATCTTCGAATAATTTTAAAATAGGTATTCTATCTTTTAAAGTTATAGCTAGAACACAATTAATAATGTAGACCGCATAATAAGCTACTTCAATCTAGAGATATTTTGAACTTGAGATTCACACATCATATACCTTATCATCTTTACAGTTGTTCTATTCTTCCTTTATGCAACACCATTTTTTTGTGAAGAATATGAGTTACTAAATTGCTACTATACTCCAAAATTATGGCAAAACTACTTAAACTCATGTCATGTATATTCACCACCATCATTAAATTTGAGCACCTTGATCATGTGGTTCCCATTCTCAACTAATATTTAAAAATGTTGAAACTTTTCAAGAACCTAGGGTTTTATAATCAATTTGTAGATCCAACTCATACAAGTGAAATCATCAATGAAGTGTAAAAAATACCGCTTATTCCCCTTGCTTGAGGAATAAATGAATCATAAACATCAAAATGAATTAACTCCAATGGTTTTGTTGTTTTCTAGAACTTTTGTTTAGGAAAAGGATGATAGTGCATTTTTTCCATTTGGTATCATTCACAAATTAACTCTTTAGGAGAATAATTAAATTTAGGTATAATGGAATAAAATTGATGCATTTGTTTGAAAGATTTCAAATTAATATGTTCATGTATTAAATGTCGTTACATTAACTCATATTGGTTGACAGTGAAAAATACTTTCTCAAAGCATTTATCCACCAATTTAAACATTCCCCCACTCGATACTCCAAATGAAGTCTAGTTACCATGGTTAATAGAACAATATGGTTGACCATGAAAATTGGTTGTAAAATCAATAGTTTAAATATTGATATCAATGCCATGGAAAAATTAGGGGAATAAAAAACATCTTTTAATAACATATTATCAATTTTGATGTCTCCAACATTAATGACTCATATTAATCGCCCACCATTGATTTTAATGAAATGATTTTTTATCACTTTCTTTAGTTTAAACAATCATGACTTATTGCTAGCAAAATGGCATGAGGCATTGAAATCGATATTAGTAGAATCATCTTCCATATTATCATTTGGACTCAAACTCATTGTCCTTGACAATATTAGCAGCACTTAACTTCTAACTGGAAGAAGTCTTTCTATTTTTTTTTGATGAATCACTTGTGTTGCTTTCTTGGCCTCCTACTTTATCATGATATTGGCTTTAGGATTCTTTGCGTTGTCGAAACAATGATCTGCATCATGATTTTCCTCTGTCTCACAAATATGATAGCACTATGATGGTTGCCTATCTCTTTAGTCAATGGTTTGCTTGGAAACAAGAGTTTGGAATGAGGAATCAAATGTATCTTCAACATAAACTTTCATTTTAGCTTTCTCTTCAAGTACTTTGGCACATAATTCTGTAATCGTATAGGATTTTTCATAATTTTCAATGGTTTGGTAGAAAGCATCAAAGAAAGATGATGATGACTTTAACAAATAAAATTTAATAGTTTCTTTAGAAATTTAAGAGTTTTGTGCACACAAACTTGCTTTCAAGGCCAAGACTTTCTTGACAAGTATGAAAACTAGTTCTTCCTCTTTCAATTGCATTACATTTAACTAATTTTGAAAATAGATTATTTGTTAGTCATTCTTAACTTCAAACACCTCTTTTATCTTCCTTTACATTTTGTAAGAACTTTCTTCTCTTTTAATGAATTTCACATATTCTTTTCAAATACTAAGGCATATCAACATTTTTGTCAAAGGAATTCCTTTGTTACTCTAGATGCAATTGAAAAAATGGTACCTTCTAGGTCATTGCCTCTAAGAAGTAACTTCATCTAGATTTTCCAAACACTTTAATTTATGATTGTAAGTGCTTGATTTTTAAGAAATGGTGCATAGGCTCTTCTTAACATTGGTGAGGGCATAAGACTAGCTTCTTCCCTTAAATTCTAACCACCTTCACTGGATGGTACTAAAACTTGCCTTCTTAGAACCAACTTTAAAGAATAAACATGTACTTACATACTTTTCTACACTAATACCATATTAGAAATTTAGAATCATAGGATTAGGACTAACAATGGTAAGCACAATTATGCCTAATGAGGAACCAACAAATATACCAAGCCAATCTTCCAAGAATTATATATATGATGTTCATTATTGCAGTGCATTGAATGCCTTGATATATAAAGGACTAGAGACCTACTAGAATGACATAACTATAAAACTACATAGTTGTGTCTTTTCATAATGAATTGTTAATGAATGAATAATAAATAAAATTACATGATAACTCCCATGATTAGTCGTAACTATGAAAATTGAATGAAAATCATCAAATGTTAAAATTATCACTATTGGGTCCATTAATTATATCATAGTTACCTATGGTTTATAGTAAAATCAATGTAGAAATTTATTGTTTCTTAACACCATAAATAAGGCCTCATTCATAATGGTATCTAAGTTGAAGGAAAAGAAGGTTTCATTACCTTAAGTAATATTATCTTGAATTCAAACCAAGACAGATGTTTGTGAGTCCACTCAAAAATTTTATCTATGGAGGGAACCCAAATGAAAAACATGTCAATTAGTGTAAACTAATAACACTGTGCCTACCTCTACAAAATTCTTATGGGAACAGTGATGCAAAGTTGATCAATTGATGAATCACTTGATGGGCTGTGTCAATGCATGACGCAACCTCGTCAATGTAGTCTCTATCTTTGCTGATATAAATGCATGCACTCACTGCATTTATGACACAAAAAGTCCATAGCATAGCTGAAGTCTTGCAGTTTTCTTAACCCAGAGTTCAAATATTTTTTGAGTGCCCACAGTAAGATTTCAAGGATTGTATGACTCTTTATTTGAGCATTTTGTACCTGAACACATTGATGTAATTGGAAATAAAGAAGATATTCTTGACATTCCTTGTAGGACTTGAAAAAGATTAATGTTTCCTTTTGTGTACTTATTTACGTATGCATTTTTACATTAATTTCTTTAATTAATTAACCTATTTAATAATAATGCATGAGTATGACCACTTCAAACATACCACTTAATGCTTGGTAATCCTGGTAGTGGCTATTTGGTATGCCCAGCAATAGGCACTTGGGTACCTAGTAGTGTTAGAGCACATTCAGGATGCGAATGGAAAGTGGGCTCAGATGCTTGTGATAGGATAGCTAGATTAAGACACTAGCTAGTTAATTAGTTAATCCTTAATCATTTCTCTTATCTTGCATTTAGATTAAATAAAATAAAATATAAATATAAATAAAAAATCATGTGCCTTGGCTTACATTTAACCATACACTTGCGCTTATACAAGTGAAGCCAAGAAGACAACAATCACATCTTAAGTCATTATCTTTGCTCATTGATACACTTAGGAACTAAAGTCCATGGAACTCAGCCAAATCGCTATTGTAGCACTTGTGATTCGTATGGTTGGATGTAGGGACTACTTGTTGCTCATCATTGGCACCATTACTGGGGATTTTAGTCAACTAGGTGCATTGCATAGGAAACTAACACTAAACTATTAAGATAAATATTAATAACAACTACACACTACTTCTAAAGAATCACTGACATGGTTTCTTCTTGCAAGGAGGATTCTTCACCGCCATTCATCAACAGATCCAATCAAATGTAAGAAGGCCAAAAGACACAAGTGCCTCAATAGTTCAAAGTTGTATATACTCACCTTCATCCTACATTAGGATGAGTAGTTATGATTGAGGGACATGGAGGGAAACATTATGTTGCCTCTTGACTAATCCGTTCCTACAATGCTATTGAACAATCTCATCAAGTTGGGCATTATTGGACTTAATGCAAAGTATGAGGTTCAAGACCATGCCTATTAGGATTATCATCCCATAGAGGCCCAATGGAAGAAAGATCAACAAATGGAAGCTCGATACGAGGCTTCAAAAGGCAAACAATTTGCTAACGACTTGTTCTTGTAAATTCACAAAGACAGTAAGTGATGAGTCATGATTTGACTGGCTTTGATATCGAATACCTGCTATTGGGTCCCAAGATGCGATGTTGGGTATCTGATATCGTGGGATATATGCTGGCCTATAAATATAGGGCTTGGGCACATAGCTTGGGCATTAATTTTTATCATAGAGTAGCTAAGTTCTTGTAGTTTAGCCATTCCAAAGTTACAATACTTTTGAGTGCCTGTAGCAAGAGTATGAGTGTGTACAAATCTTTGTTCGAGCATTAATGTACCTGAGCACAACAGTGTAACCGAAATAAAGATGAGCCCTTTTGATAATCCTTGTAGCATTGAGAATAAATTAATGTTTTCTTTAATGCATCTAATATTCATGTACTTTACTTTAATGCACTTTAATTAAGCAACTAATTTCCAATTGTTAATGAACACAAGCATGACCACTTCGAGCATACATCTAGCACTTGGTAACTGAGAAACACTTAATGTTTGGTAAACCAACAGTGCTATATGCATTCAAGATGTGTTTGGAGACTGGGAATGGGTACTTGTGTTAGGCTAGCTAGGTAGTAGATTAATTAGATATTAAATTCCTCTACCTTTCATTCTTGTTCTAGGTGATTAAACTTATAAAATATAAAATGATAAAAATCATATACCTCAATTGCACTTAACCATACACTTGTACCTCATGAGTGGAACTAAGAAGACAACGATAGTCCCAATTAGATTTCACTTCCTAGAACTAGTGTACTTAGGAACTTAAGGTCTACGAAGTTTGACTGGATCATGCAAGAACACTTGTGATTCGTATGGTTGGGCATAGGGGTACCTCACTACTCATTTTGAGTGCCTCCCAATACATAGATTCTTCCCCTCTCTTTGATGGAAAGATACTTAACCAACAATTACAGTCAATTGTGGAAAACCTTGGTGACGGGAAGGATGGGTCTCAAGATTACGGGGTCTTAAAAGATGATATTTATAATCATTCATCTAAAGGTAGGAACAATGATAGGTACTAAGAGAAAAACATGGTGATTGAGGTAGGGACCAAAGAAGAGGAGGTAGTAGGTGCCATTGGGGAGATAATTCTCCTTCCTCTTCACCTTCATCATTATCATCATTGTCTTCCTCCTCCAACTTCGATAGGAGAAGCAAAGGTTGGGATTGTGGATGAAGCAACAAAGACTGTGATGGAGATGAATAGTGAGATAGGGATGATCGTAGATCTCGCTAGGAAAATAGGGACCAAGGGCAAGTGTAGTAGTGGGGGGATGAGCATCACAGAGAACGAAGACACAACAGGACTCATCGTAGGCATCATATCCATAATAGGGGCCACAAAGACTTATATGACCTTGATGAACCCATGTTAGCTACCATAAACATGCTGAATATTTCAAAGGCAATTAGAATTCCCATCGGGCACTTGAAGGATAGCCACATTAAATGGCTAGATATGAACAATATCTCCAAATTTGAGAGGGGATATAATTCATATCCATAGAACCATTTGCAAGTCTTCCATGATTCTTATGTCTTACAAGATGTGAAAATTAAATGGAAAAAGTTGAAACTATTCCCAAGGATACTCATAAAGGAGGTAGAAAGTTGGTATCAATTCTTGGAATCATAATCAATTTGACGATGGAGTACGATGCTAGAGTTGTTCAACGATAAATACCAAATGTACTCCAGAGTGTCCACTTTGAGGAGGTAAATTCAAAGGTGGAAACAAGGTACTCATGAGTCCCTGAATGTGACCATGAGCAACTACTACTCTTTGTTGCACCAATGCCTAGGCCATGGATACTCTCAATGAGATTAGTGACACCATATCATAGATGGGCTTAGAATTGAAACAAGGTGAACCCTTGGGGTCTATGCCCAAGGGAGGATTTTTGTGCTAAGGGCCCATTAGATTCAAAGGCTCATTGAGTAAGTGGCTAAAGAGGAAGGTGAACTCAAAAAATGGCAAAGTGCAAAAGAATATAATAGAGATTCTTCCATCTACAAGAGGGAGGTCCATTTCTGTAAGAATGAGGAGGAGACACCACTTGACAAAGTGGTGTAGAGGAAAACCTTGCCAATCTAAAAATCTGTTATCAAAATACCAGCTAAGGTTGATAAGCTGTGGGACTCCTTGGATGAGAAGTTCCAAACTACTCTAAAGATTACAAAGGAATATAGGGATCAAGGAGATAGTGGTTGTGAATGAAGGAAGAAAAAATAGGATAAATGTGAATATTGCAAATATAAGGACAAATCTACAATAGTAGAGGAGGTTGTAGATTCAGAATCTAATGATTAAGGGTGTGACATATACCAATACAAACATCCCAAGGGATGTTGTCCTATATTGTCACACTTACAAGAATCTAGGGTGTATGCTTTAAATCCTAGATTGGAAAAATGAAAAGCACCTAGGAGGCTACCTTATTCACAAAGAAACTATCCGTAGCAATTTCACCAACAAGCTTACTATCCAAGTGGAGCATTACCTCAACCTTAAGGGTAGTACCAACAATTGCAAAATACATAGTCATGGGGGATGCCACCTCCCAGGTGGCAGTACCATTATCACCAACCTTATCCTTATGGGTACTATGTTCAACAACCAATCTCTCCATGTGACTTTTCAAGTCATGCTTTCTTCCCACACCACTACTATCCTTCTGAATACTATAAAGAGCCTTCTCCAAAGTGGAAGTCCCCATTCCCTTACTATCCTTCTCAACACCCATCCACTCCTACACCACCATCATCAACTCCTCTCTCACTGGCTCCATCCATGTAGGGTGAAATACCTACCTAGCTAAAGTAAAGAAATGCTATGAGGATGGTAAATCTGTAGCTAGCATCTCAATCAAGCGATTTTAAATCCAAGCCTCACAAGAGGCCCATCTTCAGAACCAATAGCCCCATGAAGCCCTCACAGACACCTGTGGTTGTTAATCATGCTACTTCAACCTTTGAAATTTCCATCAAGAAACCTTTAAATGAAAGTCCCTCCTAATTACACACTGTCATGTTGATCCATGCATTCACGAATTGGATCAAGGCTAGCCATCTTCCCAAGAAGAGATTTGATCTTGGAATTTCTCTTGTCTACTCATAGATTACCTAAAATGAATTGTGTATGGCTCTTTTGGATTCAAGTTCTAGAGTTAATTTGATTTTGCAAGAAATGTAAAAAGCCTAGAACTTACATCCATTAAAAAAAGAAACATTATATTGGAGTTGGTAGACCAATCCATCATTGTTCCTTTGGGATTGGTGAAGGATATTGTGACCACCATCTATCAATGGTTATATCTTGCTAATTTTCTAGTGATCTATGCGAAAAAAACAAAGGAGACTTCCCTAGCATCATAGGAAGAGCATGGCTAAGCACCATAGATGCAAGGTTGGGGATTAGAGATCATTCCTTGGAAATTTTCAAGGAAAATGAATTTAGAAAAAATAAGAAGAAGAGAGTTTCATGCATCGTGTATAGTGACATAGGGTGCCACTACGTGCAAAGACTATGGACCATCAAAGGCACATCACTTCAAGCATGTAGTAAGTGTGCAAAGATCATAGAGATTCAAAGATGCTTGTATGCAACAACCACTAAATAGGAGGGCACTTAGTGCTTGAAAACCAACAATGATGCTGGAAAAAAATATGCATGGAGTTAGTTGAGAGGCTCACTAGCTCTTATGTTGAAGGCATAGATAAGTTGGAGCAGCTCCATCGCCAACTCTCTGATGCACAAAGTAAGATTGATTGGGGAGAGTTGAAGATCCCTAAAACTTTCAAGCAAGAGCCCCTTGAATTAAAGACTTTACTGATAGGAATGAAGTATGCATTTCTAAATAATGGAAAGTTGGTCATTATCAATGCCACACTTGCTCTTGCATAGAAGAAGAAATTGCTAGAAGTTATGAACATATGGTTAACAACCTTCACTTGGTCATATCATGAGTTAATAGGAGTTGATCCAAGGGTATGGCAACACAAAATTTATATAGACTCCTCCATCAAACCAAAGAGATAGTCGTAAAGATGCTTGAACCCAAAACTCAAGTAAATCGTCAAAGAGGAGATTGAATAACTCCTCAAGGTTAGGTTCATTTATCTAATTGTGGATATCAGGTGGATTAGCCCACTTGTTATTGTGTCAAAGAAGGAAAAAAATGGAGAGTCTATATAGACTTCAAGCTATTAAATATGTAAACTTACATAGATCATTTCCCATTGCCATTTGTGGACCAAGTACCATTGCGAGGCATTGTTACTACAACTTTCTAGATGGTTATAGTGGTTATAATGAAAGGTGCCATTTAGCCTCTACAATGCTCCCACCACATTTCAATGATTGGTCCTTAGCATCTTCCAAGAATAGATCGGTAGTAGGGTAGAATTCTTCATGAATGACTTCCTCACCTATGAGGCTACATTTGAGCAAGCATTAGGCTACCTTAAGCAAGTGCTCAAAATGTGTATGGAGCACCTCATGGTTCAAGAGGGTATTTTCTTGAAGCATCGAATTTCAAGCAAAGGATCAAGGTGGACCCAAAGAAAATAAGGGTCTTCCAAGGAATAACTAGAAAACCTAAAATAAGGAAGGATGTGAGGTCATTCCTTGGCCATACTAGTTATTACCAATGTTTCATTGAAAACTTCTTAAAGATCACCAAGATGTTGATATAATTTACAAAGAAATATGGATTGTTTGTCTGGACCAAGGAATGCAAAAATGCATTCCAACAACTAAAGTAGAAACTTTGATTCTACGAGTACTAGACTAGTTCAGGCCATTCCACATCATGACAAATGCATCTAATTACACCTTGGGGGTCATGATTACATAGATGGATGATCAAAAATGTTCATATTACATCCATTGTGCAAGAAGAAGCATTGTGGGTGGACAACTCAACTACACCACCACTACAAAGGATTTTATGATGGTGGTGTACATCCTAGAGAAATTCAAGCATTATGTGCTTGGATACAAAGTCTTTGTGCATACTGACCATAGTTCCATACGGTTATTGATGAATAAACCAATGATGAGCCCCTGTGTCATACAATGGTTGGTGATACTCTAAGAGTTTGATTTCATGATGGTTGACTAAAAGAGGATTGAGAATGTGGTAGCTACCCACTTGTCTTAGTTGTGATGGGATAGAAAAGAGGATGAGATTTCATTATCTAATCAATTTCTTGATGAACTCCTCTCTGATGATGCTGTTAATTCTCAACCTTCCAAGGAAATAAAATGGTATGATAACATCCTCTTCTATCTACTTCCCTAGGAGATGTTGTAGGAATGGGATCATAGGAAGAAACAAAACTTTCTTCATTAGGCCAAAATCTTCATGGAGATCAAGGGAAACCTCTACAAGAGTTACATCAATGGCTTGGTTCAATGGTGTATCCTTGATGTAGATCAACATCAAGTCCTCTAAGATGCACATCAAGGCCCTTTTGGGGGCCACTATGCTGGGAGGAGAATGACCATTAAGATCCTCATGGTAGGATATTATTGACCCATGATCTTTTGGGATGACCATTACTTCTTCTGTTCCTATGACTAGTGCCAACATGATGGAGGGATGACCACGCGTATGAAGAGTCGCAACAATGAATCCAACCACCAGAGCCTTTCGACCTTTGGGAGATTGATTTCATGGGTTCCATCAATCCTTTGTCAAACGAAAATACCTACATCATTGTGGCTATTGATTACTATACCAAATGGGTTGAAGTTGATACCATCACCAATTTTTCATCATCTACAACAGCACAGTTTGTACAACAAAATGTTATCAACATGTTTGGTGTGCCAAAAGAACTAATTTTGGCCAATGAAGCACATTTTACAAGTGCCACTTTTTGAAAGCTCATGTAACACTTGGAGGTTGAACATAAATTAACAAATCTATATCACTCCCAAGCCAATGGTCAAGCTGAGGTCACCAACAGGAAGATTAAAAAGATACTAACATGAACAATTAGTAAATATAGGAAGAAATGGAGTAGTAAACTTAACAATGCTCTTTGGGCTTATCATTCAATGTGAAAACTTCCTAGGAGCTAGTGTACGGAAAACTGCCAACTCTTCCCATCTAAGTTGACCTCTGTACACTTTCAATAGTCTATGACCTTGACTTGGACCTAAGTATAGCCCAAAAAGAAAGACTGATGAAACTCAACATGCTAGATGAGAATAGACTAGTAGCCCTATCATTAAATGAATTGCACAAGGTACATAACAAACAATGTCATGACCTTAAGATTCGAAAAGTAAAGTTTCAACCAGGAGATAAGGTGCTTTACTAGAATCCCATGCACGTACCTTAATGTACCAAATTTCAAACATTATGGAAGGACCCTTACATTATATATGAAACCTTTCCATCCAGGGCCATGATGATATACCATCTTGATAGCCCAAGTATGAGATTTTTAGTCAATAACCAACAACTTAAACATTTCCTTGCACCAAAAACAACCAATGGAAAGAATACCTCAACTAATGGTCATGCATGCTCAATCTTTCGGATCTCCCTCATCCAACTTAGTCGTGGGGGAGATGGCCATCCATGTTGATACTATATGAGTGGCTCCTTAGTTTTTTAAATTTTTTTTTATTTTAAACCATTTTTCTTATGTTTCTCATTTTCTTGAATATTTTACAATTTTTTTCTATATTTTACCTTATTTGAACTTTTCTTACATGTCCTCTTTTTCTTAATTACCATTAGAACTTTGGTGTTGAACACAACTACTGATTGATGGTGGTTTGTGACATTGTATTGTTTATATGATTACAAATGACTGGATTTCATCTTAGAATTTTGACAATAATTAATGGAACATTTGTTTTCTCATGATATAAGGTAGTGAGTTCATGTCATCCACCCATTCCACACAACTCTATGGTGTTTCCTCATTTTGGAAATATAAGGTCCCTTCTTAATAACAACTTACAATGAATATGTGACCTTGGTATTTTTCAAACTTGGAATGAATCAAGTGGATGAATAAGGGTGTGGCTTCAAGGGGATTTTTCACCTTTTGTACTTTCCTACCATATGGGGTTTCATGAGTATTTCCATGGATTCCTCACCATTCCTATGTCAACCAATAAACAAGAAGCAATGTCTTTGCATGGTTTGGTTCCCATATATATATATATATGTGGGAATTTAAAGCACATCTCTTAGACTCAATAATAGGATATAAGAACTGACTATGGGGTTGGAAAGACATGTTACCCATGCTTGAAGACATCCCTCTAACTAAGGCCCTCTTCACTTCCTTGTTGAACCCCAAAGTTTGTCCAATTTTTAAATAAATATCTTTGTAAAATGTATGTATTTAAATTGACTTTATTTAAATATCTTTGTTTAATTAATGATTATTTTAATTATGATAAGAATTAGTTTATTGATTTTTTTATTTTAATTAATATTTTATATGAGTATATATTAATATAATTGTAAATATATATATCTTATGTATATATATAATTCTATATATTATATAAATTATATAAATATAATTTATATGAGCATTATAATTTAAATAAGTTAGAGCATCCCTGCCACCAATCGTGCGTGATTCCAAGGATAATAAATCCTATACCGCCAACACCATCACCAATTTCCATGTTCGCTGAAGTATTTTCATGGCTGTCTTGACCCTCAACCAAGGTCTGTTCCTAAGCACCATCTAGAACATGGTGCCTTGGTTACCACCATTATTGCCTCCACAGTTGATCATGACTTCCCTAACATCAACACCACCAGCAACGGAGACACCTTCTACAGTAGACAAACAATGTACAACACGGAGAACACAATGGCCAGTTGTACAAGGAAGTGGTGGAGATGGCACTTAACTTCATGAGCCTCACTCAACCATAGAGCATCAACCTTGACATCTAGGATGTCTCCGAGTAGGATCACAATGTCATCATCGGTATCATTAGCATTAGTGTCTAACCTTCATCGCCATCCTTCTCTAACATTGAAATGAACCCTATGCGGTGCTAGAAGATCCCTTGTGATCATACAACAAACTCAACTTTACCTACAACAAGAAGATCATCGGGGCACGTTTCTTTAGTGATGGCACCCAACACACCATTGAGCACAACCTGGAAATAGGCCAACTTAACATCTGCAGTGCCCTAATTGCCACGATGAGGATAGGAATCTTCGCACACAACATTTCTATAGGTAGCAAGGGTTTAACTATTGCATTGATGTTGAATAACGAGGGTTTGATTGTTAGGGCAGCAGACTTGGGATTGTAGAAACTAAGGATTCAAAGGAGATTATTTGTTTGATAAATATAATCCATTGCTACAATGGAATATCCAAGAAGATCAACATCTTTTCCACTACTTTCATCAATTCCATGTTAATTTTAGGCATTAAGATACCCAACTTGGCATTTGCACCAATTAAAATGGATTGGTATCATACCAACCTATTATTGTCATGTTTATTTTTGACATTTTAAAATTATAAAAAGAGGGAATAGGAGAGAAGAGGGGGAGAAGATACCCAATAAACTCCACATTAAGTTGAGATTAATTGCTTTTATAATTCATATTGAAGATTTGTTGAGCCTTGTGGCAATTCTTGGAGTTCATCGTGTGACTATCAAAGTTGTTGCATTGTGAGGATAGCAAGGTAGAATTGCAAATCAGGCAAAGTCTCCCTTGTGGTCTTTGAAATTTATTTTTATAATTTTAATTTGATTTAATTATTGATTTTCATTCTTGAACTTAATGTTAGAAGTTAGGATGAAAATTTATGATTTTACTTATGAGTAACAATCATAAGTGTGGAATTTAATTGGATTCAATTATAATTATTTATTATCATGATGATCTTTTGAGTTTAAACCATTCCTCTATGGGATATGACTTGTGGGTCAGTCATAGATGATGTGACAATTTCTACAACAAAAGAAACAAAGATAAAGATTAAAGGTACCTAGCAACAAATTTTACCTGACTCATCGATTTGGCATTATTGTTGAGGAGGTCGGTAGAGTTAATCATCATCAAGAGTTCTGTATGTTTTAATTTCATATTCTAGGTACATTTTATTTTATTTTATTTTATGTTTCTTTTATTTAAGTAATTTGAGAAATGGTTTCTTTTACTTGTTTTTCTTGCATTAAAAAAATCCAAAAATAAGGAAAAATCCCAGGAATCAGCTCCTTTTATCATACAATCAGCTGAAACTATTAAAAAAGTTGCAATTAAAGCCATGATAGTAGGAGTTATTAAATCAGTTTATAAATTCTTAGGAATGGTAGCCCATGAATGTGCTAACGAAGAGTGTTCATGTTAAATAAAATCAACAGAGCAATCAAAGAGACCAACATGAATTGAACCTTCTAGAAGCATTCTTAGCCTTTATAAATGAATGAAAGTCACTCAAAAATAAGATGAAGAGGAACCAACACAATCAAGATCTGATTTTTCTTCCCCTTTGACAACACAAAATCCCAAAGAAAAAACACAACATAATTTTTTCATATCTATTAATCCTCTATTTGATATTCCAACTACAACCATAAGTTCAACTATGGGGGCAGGGTCTCAAAATCTAAGTACTACCCCAATATCAACTTATGTTACCATAATTCGAGGTATTGCCCAATTACTGAGTACTTTAAATTTACAAACTCCACCACTATTCTCTATTTCTATACAAAATCCTATAGTAACCCCAATAGTAACCTCTACTTATATGATGCAATCATCTTCACATCATACATCTCCCCCATTTTCCTTAGGTTTAATTCCTTTCTCCTTTGGTAGTTTGAGTTCCAATGTTCCAATTGGTCAGCCCTACTTAGGACAAACCCTTGGCAAGTTATTTAATCAAAGGACATCCATTATACCTCAGGGACCATTAGTTTTTCCACAAGGAAGAGACGTAGAGGTTAAAACTATTCATTTATTACCTACCATTAAAGGAACAAATGATGAGGATTCGATTACCCACATAAGAGAATTTGAAACAACATTAGCCATGTTAGCACCTCAGAGTGGGGATAGAACAAAGCTAATTTTTGGCTACAAACCCTTATAACATAAATTAATTTATGGGCTGAATTTAAAAATGCTTTTCTAAAAATAGTTCTTTCTAATGATAATTTGTATTCACTAATGAAGCAATTAATGAGTTTTATGCAACATGAGAATGAAGACTATGAGAGTACCTTTGATAGATTTAAAAGATTATGCTTAAAAAATCCAAACGATGGATTCCTAACCCATCAATTAATTCAAATCTTTGTAGAAGGATTATTACCTTATTGTAGGCAAAATGTTGACTTTGCATGTGGAAGAAATATTTTAATGTGACCCTGGAAAATGGTTGGAGAATCATAGATTCGTTGGTAGATCAAAGTAAACGTTAGCCAAAACCAAATATTATGCAAGGCATGACTCAACAAATAGAATAGTTAAATAAAAAAGTAGATGAGTTAACATGATTAATTAAAAAACAAGCTCATGGAATTCAAGGTGAAATGTGCAACATTTGCGGTAGTCCCCAACATGACCAAAAAACTTGCCTAGCCTTGTTTCATTATCAAGAGGAAATGAAAGGGTCAATAAAGACTTTTCAAAAATTTAAGAGCCAACCAATAATGAACTTCCCTCAACCACCATTTTACCAACAACAATATCCTCAAAATAACTTTAGGCCATTTAAGAATCCAACTAATGGACACTTGGATAAACTCATCCAAAACCTTACTTTCTTCATAGAAGAAAGTAGACAATTCATGAGTGAGACTAGAAGGAGATTTCAGGACTTAACAAAAAATGAATTACCATCCTAACCTGAACCAAATCCTACATGTCAAAGAAAGGGTGAAGAGCAATTATGTTCCATCACTACAAGAAGTGGAAAAAATAATTAAACCTAAACCCCAAAAGAAAGTGAGATTTTAGGAGGTAGGGACACAAGAAGAAATTCAGCCACAAATAGTAAATAAGGAAGATCAACCAACTAAGGAAAAAGAACAACCATTACTCTCTAGAAAACTAGTTTTACCTTCTTTCCTTAAATGATTACAAGAAGACTTCACAACCAAAGCCCATCTTGAAAAAATGTTTAGTAAATTGTATGTGCATATTCATTTAGAACAAGTAGTAAAAGACACACCGCTCTATGCCAAATACTTAAGGGAATTATGCACTAGGAGAAGAAAGGAAAAAATGCCTAAATAGATTTATTTGATTGACAATCTTTTTCAACTTATACAAAATCATGAGATTCCAAAATACCAAGATCCTGGAGTCCCTACCATCCCAATTAAAATAAATGGCCAAGTGATTAAAAATGCCTTACTGGATTTAGGAGCTAGTATTAATATGATGCCTCTTGAAATGACTAGGTTACTTAATATACAAGATATCAAAGGAGTAAACATGATAATATCATTGGCTGATGGTTCAAATGTAAAACCCATAGGAATAGTAGAGGACTTGATAATTGAGGTAGAAAAAGAAAAATACCCAATTGACTTTGTTATTTTGGAAGTAAAAGATCTTGATATTTTTCCTATTATATTAGGTAGACCTTGGTTAGCAATAGTTGATGCGGTAAAGTAATTTCAGATCTGGACAGCTTCAACTCTCCTTTGCAAATCTTACTTTCACACTAAATATATATGATAAGGTAAAAGAAGATCGTTTAAATGTAGATTTGAAGAAAGTAAGAATGATCTACACTTTACCCACTTAAGCAATGGCACAATAGAGGGAAACCTTAGTATTAAATAATTTTGAGGAAGGACCTTTGGATCCATCAACTAAAGAACAACAAGATCTCTTAGACTAGCTTTTAAATTTGGGCTCAGGGAATATTGGAGAAATAATTCAACCTTCAAATAAATATTCCTTGGATCTTAGAGAAATACCTAGTACACTTAAGTATGTTTTCCTAGATAATAATTAACCATTAATAATAAATTTCCAACTTACTAAGGAGTAAGAAAGAAAACTATTAAAAGTCTTGCATAGAAAAGCTGAGGCATTTACATGGAGTTATGAGGATCTTCACTAAGGAATCTCACCTAACATTTTCCAACATCATATCTATCTAGAAGATAATGTAAAACTAGTAAGAATTCCCCCAAGATGAATTAATCATGCCTTAAAATGAATTGTTAAGGATGAAATGTCAAAACTTTGAAAAGAAGGGATTATTTATCCAATAGCTGATAGTGAATGGATAAGCCCCATTACTATAGTTTCAAAAACAAGTTGGAAATGGAGATTTTGTGTGGATTATAAAAGATTAAACCAAAACACAAAAAAGACCTTTCCATTATCATACATAGATCAAATTCTGGAAAAATTAGAAGGACATGAATATTATTATTTTTTTTATGGATTTAGTGGTTAGAATCAAGTAGCCATTGCCCTTGAAGACAACATAAACCAACCTTTACATGTCCTTATGGAAATTTTGCTTATAGACGAATCCCTTTCGACCTTTGTAATGCACTAGCTACTTTTTAAAGATCCATGATGTCTATATTCTCTAATATGTTAGAAGATTATGTTGAAGTTTTTATGGATGATTTTTTAGTTCATGGGAATACTTATGATAAAATCTTGCAACATATTGAACATGTCTTAGATAAATGTATTGATAAAAATTTAAAATTAAGTTGGGAAAAGAGTCACTTGATGGTTACAAGTGGCGTAGTGTTAGAACATGTTATTTCTAAAGATGGGATAAGGATGGATGACAAGAAAGTAAGAGTCATACCTACACTTCCAGCTCCAACTAATTTAAAGACTCTTTGATCTTTTCTAGGACATGCTGGGTATTATCGAAGGTTTATCAAAGACTTTTCAAAAATTGCTAAACCATTATACATGCTCTTAGCAAAAGATGTCGCATTTGTTTGGACCAATGACTACTAAAAAGAATTCTTGGAATTGAAAAAAAATGAGTAGCAATAGCCCTTATATTAAATGCACATAATTGGGATTATCCATTTGATTTAATGTGTGACACTAGTGACACAGTAGTGGGGGTAGTTTTAGGACAATACATTGATCATAAATCATGAGTGATTTATTATGTGTCCAAAAGTTTAGACCAATCCCAAGTAAATTATACAACTATAGAAAAATAATTATTAGCTATTGTATATGCTCTAGATAAATTTAGACATTATTTAATAGGATATAAAACTAGAGTATATACTGATCATTTAGCCATTAAATTCTTAGCTACTAAGAAAATAGAAAATGTAAGAATAATGAGATGGTGCTTATTACTCCAGGAATTTGACCTAGATATTTTAGATAAAAGATAAGGGAAAATGTAGTAGCAGATAATCTTTCAAGGTTAGAAACTACTGATGAGAATCAAACACAAGGAATATTTCATGATAAATTTCCTGATGAACAACTTTTTTCCACAAGAAAGGATCCTTGGTTTGCTAATATAGCCAATTATCTGGCCACTATGAAAACCCCTACCAATTGGACTAAGGAAGAAAAGAAATCTTCCTTACACACCATATTTAGGTGCATTTGGAGTAGTCCGTATCTCTATTGAATATGTAAGGATAACATAGCAAGAAGATGTGTGGTTGAGAATGAACAATAAGAAATTCTACAAATGTGCGATGATGATTTAGGGGGTCACCACTTTGATAGCAAATGAACTACTATTAAAATTCTTCAAAGTAGATTTTATTCGCCGTAAATTTTTAAAGATGCACATAAGTATGTGCAAGAGTGTGATAAATGTCAACAAATGGGAGCCATAACAAAAAGATATGAAATGACCTTAAAACCAATTTTAATAACTAAACCATTTTATGTGTGGGATCATTTCCACCATCTAATGGATGTTAATACATTTTGGTTTGTATCAACTATGTGACCAAATGGGTAGAAGCAAAAGCCACCCCAACAAAGGATGTTAAGGTAGTTGTAGCATTCCTTAGGGAAAATATTCTAACACACTTTAGAACTCCACAAGCAATCATTAGTAATCAAGGAATCCATTTTGTAAATAAAATAGCTACTACCTATCATCCTCAAAAAAATGGCCAAATTGAGAATGGTAATAGAATTATCTTAAATACATTAACAAAGATTGTATGTACTAAATAAAAGGATTAGTTATAGGATTACCTATAAACCAAGTTTAAGATATTCAACTTATCAATTGGTTTATGATAAGTTATTTTTATTACTTGTTAAACTTAAATATCAATCTTTAAAGTTAGCCTAACAACTTAATTTTGATGAAGATGCGAACCAAACCTCTCGAATCAATCAACTTCATGAACTTGATGAAATGAGGCTACATGCTCTTGACAAGCAAAAAATTGTAAAGAAACAAATGAAAACATTACATGATAAGAGTCTTTTAAAAAACACTTCTTTGTAGGTGATAAAGTTCTTCTATATGATATGAGATTACATAAATTTCTAGGGAAGTTAACAACTAGGTGGGAAGTCCCTTATTTAGTTGTCCAACCCCATGATAATGGAAGTGTTGTCATATAACCTATTAATGATTCCTCAACTACATTCCTAGTTAATGGAAAAAGGCTTAAGTTATATTATCAACATCACATTGAGGAATCCAGAGAAGATGGACTAGTAGAGCTAAGTAACCCAACTTATCCCACTACTAATGAATTATATGACAACAATCCATTAGAAGTCTTAGCTCTTGGATGTACCCCTCGAAAAGACTCTTATGTGATAGAATAAGCTAATAAAGAAGTATTTACGGTCTACAACTTTTGCCCTAAAAAATGTAAAGGGCAATACAATGTGCTACTGTTAGTTGGGACTCTAAAGAATTTAGTAGCATCATTTCTAGAATGCAAGGGAGAATGACAACTCCTCCTACCTTGAAATAGGTAGGTTTAACCTAAAAATCCAACTAAGGGTAAGCCTTAGACTAATAAGTGTCTTACACATAATAAACTTCATTGTTTTTAAACAATATTCTTTAAGTACAATGTTCATAAGTCAAGGTGGCTAAATAGCTTAGTTTAGAGTAATGTTTATTAGTGTTTGGTTTCTATTAAATACTTACTTGGATGAGTCACTAAGGTGGAAATGGTGTGTTATATTGGACCTAGATTCTCTAGTGGTAAAGGCATTTATCGATATCAAGCAAGATTAATGCCATGTGAGCAACCCTTACAAAATAAATTTGGTCCCCTCAAGAACTTCATGATTGAAGCTGGTTAGAAAATGAATTTCTTGTGAAAACAAAAAGATAAAAGAATAGAAAAAAAAGAAAGAAATTAAAAAAATAGAAAAGATGATGAAAAAAAAGACAAGAAATGACAAAAAAAAGAAAAAAATGGCCCCACAAAAACCTTGAACCATGAGTTGAGCCCCACTCTCACAAGAACTTACAGTTGGGGCGATGCTCCAAGCTCACAATTTCAAGCATTCCACAAGAACCCATTTCTATCAATAGAGTGTTCAAGGATCAGGCAACAATTACCAATCTACTCATGATGCCACTACCTTAGAAATCAGGTATAACACTGGTGATGAATCATGATTTGTCATATTGCGATATCAGACCCACGATATCAGGTACGTGATATCAGGTACACGATATCACACCCAACAACGATATTGGATTTGCAATATTGTGGTTCCCGTGTGGGCCTATAAATACACATGTAGGCACATGGGAAAGGAGTCTTTTTAGTTAGTTTTAGTAAGTTAGTTTAGTGTAGGATCTTTTTGTCAGTTTTTTTCTCTCAACCCCTTCTCCCAGTGCATGCCCACAGTGTGATGATTGTAATTGTATGGCATCCTTTATTCTAGTGTGACGTACTTGGACACGCACATGACTAGAAATAAAGATCGAGATTACTTCATCATTACAACATTCACTTATTTTAATTATTTAATTTTTATTATTATTTATTGTTTTCATAGTTAATATCTCTTCACCCTACACTACTGCAACACGGAATGAGTACGACTTAATCACGAGCATTTAAGTGTGACTACTTGATAAACCAGTAGCGTACCTAGGATCTACGCTTGGTAATCCTAGTAATAGTCATGCACGAGGTCCAAGATGTGTACGGATGATTAAGAAATGGATGCTCATCGTGCTTAGGCTAACTTAGACTCTCTCCCCCTTTTCCTCCTAGCCTAATTAAAGATTATTTCCCATTACCTTCAAGAGTAGCATTAGTTAGGAACATATCATACACCTCACTCTAGACTAAACCATACGTGACAAAGCAAATATTAGTCTAGGTGGGAATACAGTAAACTGCGATCAATGAGTAACTATCTAGATACCACAACTAGCCCATTTGCGGAGTTCAACTGGATTGTGCGTGAAACACTCGTATTCGTATGGTTGAGCGTAGGGATACCTCGCCGCTCATCATTGGCGCCGTTGCTGGGGACGGTGCTAGTTATTTAGATTAGTTACATCATAAAATATTGTTGTAACAAAGTATTCACGATACATCTTTTAGGAAAGGAAATTAATTTCAATTGAGTCACACACAATGTCTCTCTCACAAGACTATGATAACGCAACAACTAATAAGGCAATTCATTGGAGAACCAACGAACTATATGATGAAGAAGATGAATATTGGAGTACCCAATCTGATGTAGGGGTTTCCTATAAACATAAACGAAGATAACATTGTCCCAACTCACAAATGCATAACATACCTAGTGACACTGAACCCTTACTGGCCACTACAAGCCTAACGAAAATACAAGAGGTTGTTCGAATATCCCATAGGAATTGCAAGGAAAGCCGTCTACCCAGGCTTGATTTAAAAAACTTTCCTAAGTTTTCAGGAGGCTATGATTTAGATTTGCAACAACATTTACAAGCCTTCTATGATGCCTGTGCATGGAACAACATTGATAATGGGTGGAAAAAACTTAAACTCTTTCCTATGATACTCATTGGCCACGCAAAAGTATGGTATAGGTATTTAAAACCAAAATCAATCCAACGTTGGCCAACAATGGTAGAACTCTTCAACAAAAGATATCAAACCTATGCAAGAGTGTCAGGCTTGAGGAAATAAATCCAAGAATGGAAACAAGCACAACATGAACCCTTGGACATGGCCTTAGAAAGATATTATGCATTGTTAAACAATTTCCTAGGCCATGAGTTCTTCAAGGAAAGGCTAATGTACCACATTATTGATGGGCTCCGTAATGAAACAAGGGAAACCCTAGGAATGTAGCCCGAGGTCAACTATATCAGCTACGAACCCATCAATTCCAAGAGCTTATCAAACGGGTAGCAAAAGAAGAAGGAGAAATGGCTAAATGGGATAATGTTAAAAAAATTCAACAGGCCCAAAACCTTAATTCAACAAGGGCCCATGATTATGAAGAGGAGAAATCAACTCACCTCAAGGAGGTGGAATCATCTTTGCCAATATTACAATCATTAGATGAAATTGAGGCAAAGATCAATAAGATGATGGAATGGATGCATAAAAAATGTGGAGAATATGCCAACATTATTGGAGGTAGAGTCATGATGAACAAAGAAGCAGGACAAAGTACCCTTAGACAATTTGAAAGAAGGGTAGACGAGAATAAGAACTTAACTGCCAATTATACATATCAATGCAACATTTGCCTATACGATCACCCCAAGGGCCAATGTCCAATCTTGTCACATTTATAGGAGCATTGGGGAAGAGTGTTACATCCAGAGTTCATGCAGAGATACTGTGTTTGATCACTGTGGCAACAATCCTAGTCGTGGGGGAGGCCATCCTCAAACTAGTTACACCCTTCATACCATCCGAATCTAAGTGCTTATCAAGTCCAACATCTTGTTTCCCCAACTAGGTCAACATCCTCTATCTCACCACATTATTATCATTCTCTCCAAAACTATCAACCCATATCCTCTCCAACACAACCACCACCTTGGATACCTTACACTTCTCCTCAATTTCAAAATTCTCATCCTTCACCTCCTTCTACATCACCACCAAGTGTTCCAGAGGGTTTTGTGCCACCTCACCAACCCATGAATGTTACTTGTGTTGCTACTGCCAATAGCAGTGGGAATCCTTCACAACATCATAGGTGTCCCTTCTTTAGATGTGACCATAAGAAGGGATAACACACTTTTGAGCCCACTACACCTTCCAACCCAACACAAGTCCAACAATGTGGTGCAGCTCCCTCCTCGAACCCAACGCCTCGTGTTACTTTCTCTGGGCCACCAACAACCACTCCAACAACCATGGGGCCCAATGAATGTAGCCACCGAGGGAGACAGATCGATCCTAGCATACCATCTTATGGTCACGGGTGCCATGGTGGGTCAACTCCTTATAAATTAACCACATCTTATAACTTGCCCCACTATGTCAACTCTAATCAAGTGTGTGAACCCCAATGGGGTAAGTATGACTGAGTCCCAACATTTCCAACATGCAAGGATCCCAATTCTTCATTTATTAATCCTAGCCATACTCAACCGTTTAGTTATGGGGGATACCCCCCATTCTAATAACAAGCAGGATTAATAAATATTTTTTATTTTCTTTAATTTTGAATTTTTTTTTTCATTTTTTTTTACTTTTCAACTTATTGTTTGACCTTTTTACCTTTTTATGAGTAATCTCATCTAGGAATAAAATACTCATGTGACTCTTTGGTTGAGGTGTTGTTCTATGCTATCAAGTCTTGGGTGACTAATTATTTAAACAATGAGCCCATAACATCCATCCACCCATTCTATTAATAAGAGGTTCTACCCTGGGTACAATGATATTCCTAATCATTACAACTTAAAGTAACTTTGTGCTCAGTATACCTAGAGCAAAGAAGGATGGACTAAGCAGGAATGGCTAGGGTGTGACATCAAGGGGACTTGTGGATTTTCTTTGGTGACGTCTGTAGGAGTTATCATGCAGCTTGGTTGTACTAAGGTCCTTGTAGATCTAACGAAAAATGGGAGTAAGAGTAATCAAAAGGCACTCAACCAGAGAAAAAATAATGCTATTCTAGGAGGTCCCACTAGAAAGACATGAACCCATGCCTGAAGGTAGGCGACTTCTCTGGATTAAGCAATACTTGAAAAAAAAAGAGAATAAGAGAAAGAGTGCCACAAAGCAAAATCACTCCTCCCTTGTACGAAACACCAAGTGATCGTACGCCTTGTTGTCATGGTGCTCTTATAGTTGTCCATCATTGGATGAAGCAATGCGATGTCACTGATTAGAGGAATGGACTTGGTCCTAATTTTGGAGTGACAAGCAAATGGCACACTAATCATGCCTTAGACGCAGGATTCATTGTGCCCTGAGTTAGTTACCTCATGCCCAAATCTCTGCAATCCCTTCTATGATTTGCCTCACCTCATTGTTTGTGTAATTGTGACTTGTGACTCGAGTAGCATGGAATTCATCTCTCATTGCAATGATATCTACATCTGTATGTTTTGTGGAACTGGTACAGATTGTAGTTAACCCTTCTAGTGCCTACGGACATTTCAAGGTGTGGTTATGCAAGGGAATTATAGTTTGAAACCTGCTTTGGGGAGGACCCACTTGCGCAACCTTTGTAATTTACACTTATAATGCATCTCCCGCACATCATTCAATACCCTCTAAGTATTACAAACATTCTTCTTTCCCTTATTATCCTTCCAGTTCAAATGTTCCTATGAGCTAACACATGTCCTTTTTCCCCTACTCTTCATGATTTTCACTGTTAGATTTTACACCATTATAATCTTTGTGCCTTCAGAACTAGTTTATATTACCCTAGATCCCTTTACATTGACTTACATGTCCTTAGTTTATACCTTGGAGTTTCAAAAAAGTCTTTTAAAATTTAAAAATTTAATTAAAATTTGGTAACTTTTACAAGTGCCCCATTTTCGATAGGACGTGATATCGCATCCTTAAATTATATATATACATGGGCCACCCATGCCTATCAACATCATTTGCAACTATTCACGTGGGGAAAGTTTTTCAAATTTTCTTCTATGACTTGTGATTGCGCATCTCTTGCTTCGCTCATCATAACTTGCTTGCTGGTGCTCCGATTTTCATTCCATCTAAACCTATTTGAACCTAGAGTGTTTAGCTTAGTCATGGGGGAGGGGTACACATTGAATTGCACATAAATTTTTTGAAATTAGTCATCGTCCGAAGGACACTGTCAAGGGTAATTAGTTATAAAAATACTAATAAACATGTGCCAAAAACAATTTCATCTCCTTATCTATGCTAGGAAATTAAACTCTGAAACCACCTAAGCAAAGTGGACCAAATATTAAAACATTGTGGGGACATTTTCATAAAAATTCCTAACCTTAAAATCACACGAAAACAAAAAAAACTCATTAAGGCAAGAAGTAAGGTATAACTTAACTTGGGTAAACAACCTTACTAATGCTTGGCCCGTGTGATCGCAGATTGCCCCAAAGCATAAACAATAAGAAGGTCCCTCTCAAGGTGTGTTTAAGAAACCTAGGAGAGGTAAAGGATAGGTGCCTACCAAAAAACACACAAAGTAGGAGGAGCACTCATTTAGTATCCATTAAGAAGACCCTGCTACTATACAATCAAGACAGGTAGAAGGTGGAGCTACTACAACGCCTGAACTAGGACGACATCTCATGTTGCCTCCGGCTTGTGTCCAGGCCATCCATGAAAGGTCCACATCAGCTATAGTGATCGTGGAACTAAACTTCAAACCTTTCATGGAATATGCTCCCGAGGTCATTAAGGACACCTCAAAGGGTCCCCATTATGGCCTATCCTCTTTGAAAGCGATGCCTGGTACTTAGGAGAAACATACCAATTCTAGCACAATAAAGAAGAAGGCACCATAGCTAACATTTGTGGTGTGACTATGGATTTCTCCATCCAAGCCATTTCAAAATTGTTAAACCTTCTGAATACAGGGCCAAAGGTTGCTCGCTTGTCGACTCACTTTGATGCTGATGTGTGTAAGGTTTGGTTAGACATGGTGTATGGTAAAGAAGATAAGACCTATGGAGAGTTGACGTTGGAAGAGAGAATTTACTTCAAAATTGGAACTTATCACGTATTCCCCACAAAAGGACTAAACAAAATTTCAACATATGCAGCAAGAGGAAGTGTGATATCGATGGGAAAGGTTAATGCTAACCTGCTTCATCTATATTTCATGGAGATCTTAAGGCAGTTCGAAGAACGTAAGATAAGGAACTTTGCGTTACCCTTCCCTTGTCTCATCAAGAAGCTATGCAAGCATGCTGGTATTCAAGGATACACTAATGATGTCCTCAGAAAAGCCCAAAATAGTTTGTATGTTGAACTACTAAAGCCACCGCCTGCAAGGAAGATTACTAGTGAGATGCTGGGGCCAGAACAAGAGCAAGAACAAACAGTGGGGCCCACTGCAACTCAACTTGCAGGGCCCAGCCAACCTTCAAGCATGGCACCCAGTTAATAGCAAGAAGCAGGGCCTAGCACAAGCTAGCGAGACCAACCACTACCATCGCCACAGGACTACCGACCATCAATGAGCCATCTCAGGGCCATCGTTGAGACGGTCAGTTAGGGAAGTTGTGATGATGCGAATCTCTTCCACATCATCAATGATACCGTATGACCCACTGTCTCTATAGATCATGCATAGGATGAGGTGTCCATTCAGATAGGAGGAGGGGAGAGTTATTGGACACAACAGATTTCAGGAAATGCTGCATCCTTTCAGATGCAACTAGAGACTAGTGAAGGGGCCAAAATGATGGTTATGAAGCATCATGATGTAGTAGGAGCCACAGAGGTGGTCACAGACCACATTAAAGAATCATTTAATGTCCCTGTTATGCCACTGACACATTTCATAGGAGCACGGGATGCTCAAATTCTTTTCGGTCCCTCAATGACTCCTGCGGAGCATGAGGATGTGCTTGATTATTGCTGCAAATAGGATAGGTGATGATGTCCTTGTTTGACATCCCATAGGATGTTACAGAAGCATAATTAGACCTCATCTCCACCAAAGGAAAGCTAGTCATGACAAAGATGAGGGCTAAGCATGTAGAAGTAGAAGTTGCAAGATTGCAAGAAAGGCTCGTAGCCTTGCAGGCCGCATAGTGGTATCCTTCTCAAATTGTTCTCGCGAACCAGGTGGACACCTTTATGACTAAGAAACTCAACAAATTACTGATGGAAAATAAAAAGGTGGTAGAGGAAAAAGAGAAGGCCAACTGAAATGCCTTCATGGAACAAGCGCAAACTTATGCACATGCCAAGACATTCAGGGCCTTACAAGAAGAAAATAAATAGCTCGTTGTTGATAATCTTTAGTTGACCTTTGTTGAAAAACAAAAGAATGTTCTCGAAGAGAATTTTCAATGATTTCAAGAACAACTAATCAAGGTCAACTAGGACATGAACTGCTTGGCCAGGGAAAATCGAACCCTCTCAATGAAGGAGGTATGCCCCATCCGTTAGAAGATGACCATCGAAATAAGTGTGTGGTAGAACGAGGCCAAGCGGCACAAAAAATTAGAAGAGCACTTCTGAGACCAAGTGGGAATGTACAAAAAAATCATCGAGAAGGAGATCCATATGGCCAAAGTCCACATCAACACTTTTAGTTCTCCACAAACTGATTGGCTGGCCATATTGGACATATATGCATTTGTCCATCAGGTGGAACTTAAAAGTCAAGACTTGCAAATTCAGGATCTCACAGAGTACATGGAGTTGGAAAATATATGGTATGCCAATCTAGCCATGTTGACAGCAAGGCACCCAAGGATAGAGCTCGAGAAATAGGTAGCCACTAGCTACACCAAGTACGAAGCAGAATTTGCTGAACGCAAGAAAATATTGCAAAAGTTGGAAGTCGCAAATTCTGAATTAGAGGTGGTTAAAGCAAGATACCAAGGCCAAAAAGATGTTGCAACGGACTTGGCTCAATAGCTTATAGATTTTTAGGAATACAGGGATAAAGCCAGGGCCTACAAGGAGGAACGATGGTTGTTTGCAGCCTAGTACATCAAGGCAAACAAAATGTTTCTACAACTACCGTGTCCATGGGAGGTGCTGACTTTGTCAAACATTGGAGCATTAGCATGAATGGCACAGGATCCCTAAACTGTAGAGGAGAAACTCTAGGCACTACTTCAACATCATCAAATTCCAACACCTAGAGCGTAGCACAAGGGGAAGCAACCCATGGAGGAGCCACCGCCACCAGGAACCACATGAGTTCCACCCAATTTTGTAATTTTGGGAATTTTGCATTTTTTATGTTGTGTCTAAATTTCATTCTATCGAGTTCTCCACTGTGACATGAATAGATTTCCTATCAATCAATAATCCCATACTTATCCACTGTGTAATCCATGGGGCTTGTTCTCATTTTGACTCGAGGAAAATTTTTCATTCAATCGTGGGGGTATGATGAATCGTGATTTGTCATATTGTGATATTGGACCCAAGATATCGAATATGCAATATCGGGTATGCGATATCACACCCAATAATGATATCAAATCTGCGATATCGTGGTTCTCATGTGGGCCTATAAATACACATGTAGGCACATGGGAAAGGAGTCTTTTTAGTCAGTTTTAGTAAGTTAGTTTAGTGTGGGATCCTTTTGTCAGTTTTTTCCTCTCAACCCCTTCTCCCAGTGCATGCCTACAGTGTGATGATTGTAATTGTATTGCATCCTTTATTCGAGTTTGACGTACTTGGACATGCACATGACCAAAAATAAAGATCGAGATTACTTCATCATTGCAACATTCACTTAGTTTAATTATTTAATTATTATTTTTATTTATTATTTTCATAGTTAACATCTCTTCACCCTAAACTCCTTAAATGTGGAATGAGTACGACTTAATCACGAGCATTTAAGTGGGACTACTTGGTAACCCAGTAGCATACCTAGGATTTGTGCTTGGGAATCCCAATAGTAGTCATGCACGAGGTCCAAGATGTGTACGCATGATTAAGGAATAGATGCTTATTGCACTTAGGCTAGCTTAGACTCTCCCCCCCTTTTCCTCCTAGCTTAATTAAAGATTATTTCCCATTACCTTCAGGAGTAGCTTTAGTTAGGAACATATCATACACCTCACTCTGGACTAAACCATATGTGACAAGGTAAATACTAGTCTAGGTGGGAAGATAGTGAACTATGATCAACGAGTAACTATCTAGATACCACAACTACCCTGTCTGTAGAGTTTGACTGGATTGTGTGTGAAATGCTCATATTCGTATGCTTGAGCATAGGGGTACCTTGCCACTCATCAACTAGCAATGAAGGAATGACTCATCCACAGTTAGTATGCTCATGGGAACCTTCACTTTTAATCATTCCTCTTACTCTGTTATTTAGTTACTTTTCTTTTGTTTCTTTGTACTTATTAAATTATTATTTTCTTTTTACTTTTGTTTACATCTTCTTTTTAACTTTTGTTATTCCTATTTTTCATTTTTGTTGAGTTGTCTTCCTATTTTTCTTTTGCATGGTCATCTCTTCTAACTAGTGGTACTTTTGTGCCTATGTTTTCTTTGTGTTTTCCATCATGTCTTCCATAGGCGTCAGTGGTCGAGATTCCTACTACGGTTGCCAATGATGGATACTAACACTCATTCACCCATTGCCTTTGGTACCTTCTTAGTCATCTGGATATATAAAACCTAGGGTAATTTTTGCTTTTGGTATATCCTTTGACCATGTTTCCTTTTCATAATTTCTATTTGCCAATTCACCTAGGTATGTTACATACCTTGGCTTAATTAAGGAGGGGGGGGGGGTTGGAATGTGGGGGAAGATAACCAATTAATAAAGGATATGATAGTAGGGTATAACCAAATTGGAAGCTGAGCCAAAATCAAGTTAGGGAATGACTTAGATGTAAGAAATGCATCTCGAATCCTTAAATCATAGGAAAGGTTTAGACCTTGAGGTTATAAGAAATTCTTACACCTAATGAAGCAGACCTTGTGAGGTGATGTTAAGCCCAATTAATCCTAGGTAGGGCCTTCCTAATTGAGTTATATGTGCACTCATATCCAAGAATAAGAATTTATCATTAAAAAAGAAATAAGCATACGTACATAATTAGTAAACAAATGAACATTTCGACAAGAAGTTTAATTTTTATTTTGATAATGAATAATCTTTTTTATTAAAATGTTTTTAAATGTGTAGCTTAAAAGAATATTTTGGAATAACAATAGCCCAATTTTATTCACACCTACATGTCTATTAATGTTTTATTTTCATTTTTGCCTTTATGGCTAGACACTGGCCAAAGGCTAGTTGGGGGCTGTGTTGAATCCCAAAATTTGTCCAATTTTTAAATAAATATCTTCATAAAATGTATGTATTTAAATTAATTTAATTTAAATATATTTGTTTAATTAATGATTATTTTAATAATATTGATTTATTTTATTTTAATCAATATGATATATGATTATATATTAATATAATTATAAATACATATATCTTATGTATATATATTTTTCTATATATTATATAAATAATATAAATATTATTTATATAAGCATTTTAGTTTAAATAATTTATGGCATCCTTGCCATCAATCATGCGTGATTCGAAGGACAATGACTCCTATACCACTAGCACCATCGTTGGCTTCCATGACTACTGATGAGATGCGATATCGCATGGGCCGCAATATCGCATCCCATGCGATATCGCGTCGTCCCCTGTGATATCGCGTACGCAATATCACGGTCCGCTGCCAAA
>MNCI01001726.1:46386-96789 GCA_015680685.1 Gnetum montanum | reverse complement strand
GACGAATGTGTACGGCTAACCAAGGAATCCGCTACTCATTGCGATTAGATTCTCTCACCCTTATCTCCTAGAACGTGGGATGAGTATGACTTGATTACGAGCATCTACAAATGTGTATGGCTAGTCAAGGAATCAGCTGCTCGTCACACTTAGGCTAGTTAGGTGCCTCAGTACGACCACTTCGAGCACGTGCATTACGTGTGGTGATCCTAGTAACGATTAGTGTTTGGTAGCCACAGTTGCATAGTTCAGGGTGTGTACGGTAAGTGGGAACGGATGTTGACGCTAGTTAACTTAGACTTAGGACACTAGTTAGAATTAGTTAGTTCTCTCAACCCTTTGCTCTTAGCGTAGAAGACATAAAAACCATAAAAGACAATAAAAATCATATACCTCAGACTTACTTAACCATACACCGTGACAATAACAAGTAAGTTTGGGAAGACAACGAATGATTAACCCCAAGTGTTCCATGGGGCGTTTAGGCATTTAGTTTGCGGAGTTCAACCGGATCGCGCATGCTACGCTCGTTTCGTATGGTTGAGTGTAGGGGTACCTCGCCACTCATCATTGGAGCTGTTGCTGGGGACTAAGTGTCTATGCGCTAAATTGAACATAAGGGATATCACTCACATTGTTGTGAGCCTTAACGAACCTTCGGGTTAATCAAAAAATAAAAGTTTATATAACGGTGAAATAGCACACCGATAAAAATGCCTTCTTCTCATAAGAGCAACTCACCACCTAAGGACCACACACGAGACAGTCGGCAAAATAAAACACATAACCAAAATAAGCCAAGTACTAAACAATATAGGATGACATATACTCATCCTGATGAGTATATTCCTAATTTTACTTTTGTTCTCCATCAGGACGAACAACTGCAGTGGAGAGATTTGCAAGGTAACATTGTGTTACCCCCAGACCAATCAATCTCTCGCATGCTTTTCCATGCCTTGGCACAGACTAGCATGCAAGATCATTACGCTGAATACGTTGTGGAAGATTTTGACATGAGGGATTACTATCCCAAAGATGCCCAACGTATGAGAGACTTAAGGCATGAGAGTCAACATACTTTTCTGAAGGGCAAAGCCCCACACATCCTTAGTGAAATAGGAGATGAAGAACCCCTTATCACGGGTTCTTTAACAAATGATGTTCCCCCTCCTAATGATGGTGAGGAGGAACGGTATCAAAACCTACAATCAACAATACATATCCCTGGTTCTGATACCAGTGAACACCAGCTGTTCACAGAGGGAACAACCACTCACGCTAAGGACAGGCACTTCAATCGTCACAACAATCGGGACCGTAGCAGCCGAAGAGAAGGCAAGAAAAATCGCCACGACAATGGTTCCCCTTCTTCTTCCCCTTCTTCACATCACTCACGCTCTCCTTCCACATCTGGGCGTAGCCACCATGAACACAAAGGTGAGGATAAAAGTAAAAAGGATGAGAGACCTCGACAGGAAATTCAAGAGAAAGGAAAAGGGCAAGGACGTAGGGAGAGTAGGGAACAACGCAGACATCACAGGAGTCATGAAAGAGATGATCATGACAAGCCCCTACTCGCAACCTGAAGTATGCTTGACATTACAAAGGCAGTTAGGATTCCCACAAGGCATTTAAAGGATAGTGGGATCAAACTATTAGACATGAACAACAACCCACGGTTTGAAGGAGGATATAATGCTGATCCACAAAATCATTTACAAGAATTCCATGATGCCTGTGCCTTGCAGAATATAGATAGTGAGTGACAGAAACTTAAGTTGTTCCCAAGGACACTCACTAAGGAAGCAAAGAGCTGGTACTGATCCTTAGAACCGGAGACCATCAAGAGGTGGAGTACGATGCTAGAACTCTTCAATGAAAAATATCAGACGTACTCCAGAGTGTCCAATTTACGTAAGCAGATCCAAGCCTGGAAGCAAGGTCATCACGAACCCTTGGATGCTGGCATGGCCTGCTACTACACATTGTTACATCGTTGCCCGGGCCATGGGTACACTTAGCGGGATCAACTTCACCACATCGTGGATGGGCTAAGGAATGAAACGAGGAGAACACTTGGGACGTACGCCCAAGGGAGACTCTCACAAGTTAGAGCCCATGAAGTACGTAGCTTGTTGGAGCAAGTAGTAAACAAAGAAGGTGAGCTACGAAAAAGGGAAAGTGCGAAAGAGTATAACCGTGATCCCTCCCTTCGAAAGAAGGAAGTGAAATTTTGTGATGAAGAGGATGAGTCACCAATCAAAGATTTGGTGACTCGAAAAACTTTGCCAATCCAAAAATTAACAACCGACGTATCGGCCAAGGTAGACCAAATGTGGGATTCCTTAGACTCAAGAATTGAAATAGTCTTGAAAATTGTAGAAGAGTCTAAGGTAGAACAAAGTAGTGAAAAAGGTAAGAAAAAGTGAAGAGATTTAGGCCCTGCACATAACAAGGGTAAGGGGAAAATTCCTATCTCCAATGAGGTTGAAAATTCTGACATAGACGATGATAGTGGATGTGAGGTCTGCTACTATGACCATCCCAAGGAATGTTGCCCAATTATCTCACATCTGCAGGAGTCTGGGGTGTATGCACTAAATCCAAGACTTAATCAATGGCAAACACCCCGAAGGTTACCTTATCCACAAGGTAACCCAAGGTAGTTCCACCAACCCTTAACGTATTATCCAAGTGGAAATCCACCGCAGCCCATCGGACAACATCAGCAGTGGCAATACCCACAGTCATGGGGAATGCCACCACCAACACAATAGTACCCTTATCGGCAGCCTGAGCCTTATGGTTATTATGTGCAGCAGCCGATTTCTCCAAGTGACTCTATGGGTCACGCAACCCCCAACCATCACTACCAAGTTCGGGAGTACTTCCGAAGGACTCCTTCTCCTTCGAGAGACATCTCACACTCATTTCATCCTGCTAATCCATCCGCACCTCTTCCACCACAAGTAGTTCCCATAACACCTCCTGCTCCAACAATGCAAGGGGAACTTCCTCCTCAATCACAGTAACATCATGTTGCGAGAGCTGTAAATATCCAACCTGCTGCTAGTTTTGACAACTGTAAAAAGAGAAGACCTTACTTCAAAACCAAAAGCCTAGACAAACTCTCACAACAACAAGCGGTTGAGGCCATGTACACTCCTCCACCATCTAACACTTTGGAGCACCCTCCAATCCAAAAACAGAGCATAACGCATACGGTTATGTTAACGCATACCATAACCGACTGGATCAAGGTAGGCCACCTTCCCAGGAAACTAACTGATCCTGGGAGCCCCTTAATCTATTTGCAGATCACTGGAAATAAACCACATAGGGCTCTTCTTGACTTAGGTTCTGGAGTCAACTTAATTTCACGAGAGATGTATCATGCCTGGAACCTGTCCCAACTCAAGAAGAGCAACATTCTACTAGAGCTGGCGGACTAGTCCATCACCATTCCCTTGGGATTGGTGGAGGACATCATTACCACTGTGTGTGGTTGGTCTTACCCAGCTAATTTTCTGGTGATCGATGTGAACAACAACGAAGGGGACTTCCCGATTATAATGGGAAGGGCATGGCTTAGTACAATAGATGCATGCCTTAGGATCCGTGATCTTTCCTTGGAAATTTCCCAGATCAACATATGTGGAAAGATCGAGAAGAGGAAAGTTCCATGCATCACATACAATGATTCATCGAGTGATTACATGGAGGAAATGCCTCCATGTAACAGGTGTGCCCATGAAACTTTGAACCAAAGATGCCTGTATGTAGCAACCACACAAGAAGTAATAGACACCCTGTGGTTGACAGCTAGAAGGAGCAACCAAATATGCATGGAACGAACTAAGGAAAACCATACCAACAATGAAGGCATAGACACATTGAAATATGAGCATCGCTAACTTCAACCCTTAATCTAAGATCATCAATTGGGAGAAGTTGGGAACTTCTAAGAAATTCAAATAGATGCTCATTATTTCGGATCTCTCACTTACAACTCAGTCATGGGGGAGATGGCCACCTATGCTGATCATATGGGGCCCTCAGTTCTTTTTCAATTTTTATTTTACACATTTTTGTTTTACAACATTTTTTGTCTTACATGTTTTTGTTTTGCAAATTTCTTTATCTTTTCTAGTTTTTGTTTTACAAATTTCTTTAACTTTTCTCGTTTTTGTTTTGCATCATCGTTATACTTTTTCAATTTTTTATGTGTGTGTGTGATCCACCCTGTATGTTTGTCTCATAATAAGTGTTCTTCATGATGGTATGAACTGTTTTCATATTGATTGCTAATGTTTGGATTTTACCTTTAAGTCACAATGTTGATACTAAGGTATGTTTCTTCTGATATGGCAGGCAATGAGACCACTTCATCCATCCATCCACCGATTTCTATGGTTTCTCTCGACTTGGAAATGTACAGTTCCTTTCTAATAAGAACTTTAACAAATCGATGACCGGGTATTTCTCAAACTAAGGAAGGACTCGAGTATTGAAAAGGGTGTGACTTCAAGGGAACTTGATGCTTTTGTGTTGGTCA
Organism: Gnetum montanum; assembly: GCA_015680685.1. Taxonomy (NCBI): domain Eukaryota; kingdom Viridiplantae; phylum Streptophyta; class Gnetopsida; order Gnetales; family Gnetaceae; genus Gnetum; species Gnetum montanum. Next base: position 92,231 of record MNCI01001726.1, on the reverse strand, counting down.
TTCTCTTGGGTGCTTGGATGTTTTCTTCTTGGGCTTTCTTGCCATTCCAATGTTACCCAATTATCGGAAGTTGAGATAATAAAAATAAGAATTCTTTGCATGGTGTGGTTCTCACACATAAACATACAAAAAAAAACAACCAAGTGAGAATTCAAAGCACACCCCTTAGACAAAATAAAATTTGGTACAAGCACTGGTTATGGAACCAAAAGTGTTCCCTCTAACTAAGGCCCTTCTCGCTTCCCATTTTATCCTTTGTTTCATCAGAATGGTGGTGGCTCTTTGGAGATGCATTCATGTTATCCAAGTGGATGATTTAGCCAAATGCATTGATGCGAAGTCATTGGAAGTGGTTGGTTTGAGGCCGGAGTTGGAATGAGATTTGCCAAGTCACATTAATCATCAAACACACAAGGGGCTGTACACCACCTTATTTTTGGGATTCCATTCCATTTCTCTTCTCTCCATCCTTCTCTCCATTGTTCACCTCATTGCCGGATGTATCATTAGTGTATATATTTTAGTTGATGCATTGTTTTCTTTTTGGCAAATTCTTATGGTTAAGACTTTAACTCTTGTTCTAAATGACATTCCCAGAGCCTACGGACTCTTTGAATGTGGGTTTGTCAGGGCATTAAGGGCATGAGCCTGCTTTGTGGAGGACCCACTGACATTCCTATTTGGAGCATCCGTTAACTTCTTTTCCTTAATATTTTGTAATTAATTTTATTTTGTTCATTACCATATTGACATCCATTTTATTAATGCCATAGTTGTCCCTTTTTATCTATCTGTCTTACTCCTTTTTCTTTCTCCATTCTAATGCTACCGGAGGTTCGCGATTAGTCATGGGGGTACGAGGCCTGATTTTTTCGATTTTCTCCTAGCCCTGAATTTTTTTATTTTCTTCCTAACCCCTACACCTTCGGTAGTCATCAGTCACATATTCCCAGATCCATATCAGCCATACCACAACCTAGCCAATGAGTTTACACTGAAGCAAGGTATCCATTACATGATGATTCAATTACCCTTGCTAATATAAGACTATGTTGTGTGTGCAGATGGCGATCATACAAACAACGGATTGGATCTGGAGCTGGAATAAACACTTGGAGTGGAGCCGTGCTAGAAGCAGCAATGCAAGGAGCAAGATCGATGATGCGCTTATGGATGGACAATGAAGGCGCAATCTTAGCATTGGCAACAACAACACTTCTTTCTATCTCCCTCTTTCTCTCAGTTGTCAACAAAGGCCTGATGTCATTGTAATGAGGTGTTCACCCCTGTTGTCATGAACACCAATTTTTTCAAGTCTTGTAATAATGATCCATTCACATGTCATCCCATTAGTTCCATCTCCCTCAATAATTCCATACCTACCTAATATTATTGTAAGGAACTCGAGGACAAGTTTTCATTCAGTCATGGGGGTATGATGAGACGCGATATCGCATGGGCCACGATATCGCGTCGTCCCCTGTGATATCGTGTACACGATATCACGGTCCGCCGCTAAATCTATAAATAAGAGGCAACTCTCCCCTCATTTCCCATCCTAGGCTAGAAGTAGCGAAGCTCTGGCAGATTGATCACCCCAGAGATAGAATATTTTCCATGTGCCCGCAGTATGAGTCCCCCAAGTGAATGATTCTTTATTCGAGCAGCTTTGTACCTGAATGTAAGTTGTGTACGGCAATAAAGACGAGCTTTGTGGATAAACCTTGCAGTACATGGATAGGTTTTATTTAATGTTATTTATTACCTATTGTTAGCGCGGCATGAGTACGACTTGGTTACGAGCCTTGACGAATGTGTACGGCTAACCAAGGAATCGGCTACTCATCGCGATTAGATTCTCTCACCCTTATCTCCTAGAACGTGGGACGAGTACGACTTGATTACGAGCATCTACAAATGTGTACGGCTAGTCAAGGAATCAGCTGCTTGTCACACTTAGGCTAGTTAGGTGCCTCAGCATGACCAATTCGAGCACGTGTGTTACGTGTGGTGATCCCAGTAACGATTAGCGTTTGGTAGCCACAGTTGCATAGTTCAGGGTGTGTACAGTAAGTAGGAACGGATGCTGACGCTAGTTAACTTAGACTTAGGACACTAGTTAGAATTAGTTAGTTCTCTCAACCCTTTACTCTTAGCGTACAAGACATAAAAACCATAAAAGACCATAAAAATCATATACCTCAGACTTACTTAACCATACACCATGACAACAACAAGTAAGTTTGGGAAGACAACGAATGATTAACCCCAAGGGTTCCATGGGGCGTTTAGGCATTTAGTCTGTGGAGTTCGACCGGATCGTGCTATGTTCGGTTCGTATGGTTGAGTGTAGGGGTACCTCACCACTCATCAACTACCAAAGTATCTTCGTGGCTGTCTTGGCCCCCAACCAAGGCTTGTTTGTAAGCACCATTGATGAATCATGTTTTCACATGCTTGAAATCAATTATCCGATGTCGAAGCCCAAGACATGATTTTGGATATCCAATATCGCGAGGTATACACTGACCTATAAATATAGCGCTCAGGCTCACGATTTTGATATCAGTTTTTGTCATAGTTAGCAAAGCTCTTGCAATTTTTTTCTCTACAGTTAGAATATTTTCTAAGTACTTGCAGCATGAGTCTAAGTGTGTACGGATCTTTGTTCAGACACTAATGTACCTGGCGCAGCAGTGTGATTAGAATAAAAATGAATCATTTTGACAATCCTTACAGCAGTGAGAATAGATTAATATTTTTTTAATGCACTTTACTTTAATGCATTTAAATTAAGCAATTAATTTTTAGTTGTTAATGAACACAAGCACGACCACTTCAAGCATACATATAGTTCTTGGTAACCCAACAACGCTTAACGTTTGGTAGTCCAACAGCGTAATATGTGTCTAAGAAAGTGGATTGGGTACTTGTGTTAGGCTAGCTAGGTAGTGAATCAATTAGATCTTAAATTACTCTACCTTTCATTCTTGTTGTAGGTGACTAAACTTATAAAAGATAAAATGAGAAAAATCATGTATCTCAATTGCACTTAAATCATACCCTTGAGCTTCACAAGTGTAGTTGGGACAACAATGAACATTCTCAAAATCCATTTCACTTCCTAGAGGAACTAGTGCACTGGAGAACTATAGTTCCACAGAATTTGACTAGATCATATGTGAATTCCTTAGTGATTCATATGGTTGGGCATAGGGATACCTCACTGCTCATTAATTATCCAGAACATGGTGTCCTAGTTACCATCGTCGCTACCTTCATGGTCAATTGTGACTTCCCTAACATCAACACCACCAGCAACAGGGACACCTTCGGTAGTGGATAGATAATGTATAGTGTAGCAGACCCAATGAATGACTATACAAGGGAGTGGTGGAGATGGAATCTAACATCATGAGCCTAAATCTACTGTAGATCACCTGCCTTGATGTTTGGGATGTCTCCAAGCATGATCATGGTGTCATCATCAATATCATCGACACCAGTGTTTGACCTTCATCGTCATCCTTGTCTAACATTAGAATGGACCCTCCTTGGTGTTGGAAGAGCCCTTGTTATCCTACAACAAACTCGGCTTCACTTGCTACAACAACCTCATCAAGGCACATTACTTTAGTAATGGCATCCAACATGAAATTGAGCACAGTTAAGGGACGAGTAGTTTGATGTCCACAGTGCCCTGATTACTACGATGAGGACAAGAATTTTCACACATAGCATTTTTGTAGGTAGCAAGGATTTGACTGTTGCACCAGTGTTAAATAGGAAGGGTTTAATTGTTGGGGCAGTGAACTTGAGATTGCAGAAACCAAGGATTCAAAGGAGATTATTCATTTGATAAATATAATCTACCCTACAATGAAATATCCATGAAGATCAACATCTTTTCCACCACTTTCATCAATTCCATGTTAATTTGAGGCATTAAGATACCCAACTTAGCATTTGTGCCAATAAAAGTGGATTAGTATCATACCAACCTATTATTGTAATGTTTATTTTTCACATTTAAAAAGTGTAAAAGGGGGGAATAGGATAGAATAGGAGGAGGAGAAGATACCCAATGAACCCCATATCAAGTTGAGATTAACTGCTGTTATAATTCATATTGAAGATCTGTTGAGCCTTGTGGAAATTCTTGAAGTCTATTGTCTAACTATCAAAGTTGTTGTATTGTGAAGACAACAAGGCGTAATTGCAAATTAGGCAAATTCTCCCTTGTGATCTTTGAAATTTATGTTTATGATTTCAATTTGATTCAATCATTAACTTTTATTCTTGAACTTGATGTTAGAAGTTTGGGTGAGAATTTATGATTTTACTTATGAGTGACAGTCATAAGTGTGGAATTTAATTGGATTAAATTCTAATTATTTATTGTCTTGATGATCTTTTGACTTTAAACCATTCCTCCATGGGATACGACACATGGATGAATCACAAACGAGGTGACAATTTCTACAACGAAGGAAAGAAACAAAGATAAAGATTAAAGGTATCCAACACCGAATTTTTCCTAGCTCATCATTCCTACTCCTCTTTTCTTCTTTCATTGGAATGGTGAGTGATTTGTGGGGATGTTCCTATACCTTGGGAGGTGGAATGTTCTAATATGACAATGTGAAGTCACTAGAAGTGGATGGTCTTGATTTTGACTAACGATGGAATACTATTAGGTCATACTAATCACATCCTCTAGAAGGGACTTCATGTGACCATGATGCAGGAATCCATTACATACTCTCTCTCATCCACTAGTTCTTCCCATTTACCACCTCACTACCTCTTATCATGTTTTATTGATGGGTTCATTTTGAGAGGTCTTAATTCTTTGATGGTTTCTTTGGTGATTCAATTTTTAACACTCCATGACCATTAATAATCCTTGGGGTGCATAGACTCCTTGGTATGAGGGCATGCAAGGGCATCAAGGATATGAGCCTACTATGGGAAGGACCCACTTGCATACTTGTTGGCTAGAATGGTTAAATTTCCTATCCCTTAGTCATTTTGCTTTCAAAACCTTTGTTTTCCACCTTAAAGCATCAAGTTTTTTGCATTCCTTGGCAATTAATCTCCTTCTAAATCTCCTTTTCAAATGTATTCCTAGCCCTCTTTACTCTTTTATTTTTATTCTAGGCTTTTCTAGCTTCCTTTGAATCCCAATCTCATGGAAATTTTTTTTTCTTACTTTGTTTTTGTATTGTAAAAATTTTTGTTTTTAGCTGTGTCAACACATCCCTGTTGACGTAGCCCAATGCGTCAATGCATCCCCATCAACATAACAAAAAAATAGTATAAATACATGATAGGAGTTAGCCAAATTTTTACATTTTCCTCATAATTTTAGGAGAGTTTTTTCAATTTTTAGAGCCCAGAGCCTTGCTAAGCCCATAACTTCCTAACCACTTTTCTGATTCAACTCATTCTTTGATCCTTCAACTACTAGAGGTGAGCTTTACATTGTGGGGTCTACAAACCTATGGTTCATGATGGAAAATTTTTCAGAATTTTTCTAACTCCCAAATAGTTTAAGTAATAACATAATATTAAAAGTTACCAATCCACATAAATATATTAAAATAATCAATCTAGCATGATCACAAACTAGCCTAAGTATAACTAGCCAAATGGGGAAAGGTATCAAAGTATTATAGTTACGCATAAAACACTAATCCTTGCCTATGCGTGTGGTTGCAAATGACATTGAAGAGACCATAGGGAGAAGGACCATCATAACCATAGGAGAAGCAGCCAAGAGGGGGAAGGAACCAATAGCTACAACAACCACAGGAAGGTGAAGCAGAGACCCATGCCATGAGACCTCTTCAAGAGGAGCCCAAAGTGGAGTTTATTCATCAAATTCCCATCATAGAAATAGGCCATTTTAGTCAAGATGAGATGTCAAGGCCTACACCAAATCTAGAGGTCACCTTGGCCAAGCCCTAGCTTAAGCAAATCCATTCTAAGGAGGTTCAAAGTGCTATTCTTTAGGAGCTCAAATTTGGCTCCTTCTTAGACCTAGCACTAGAAAAGATTAAGACACAACTACAAGGATCTTCCATGTGGTCCATCCTCATTTCTAGTGGTGAGTGGCACATGGGAGAAACTCATCTCTTCTGGAACAATTGGCAGGTAGATGCTATAGTGAAAATTAAAGACATCAGTGTGTCCTATTTGATTGAGGCCATTGTAAAGGCCCTTAGATTGCTTGACATCGGGGCAACCTTGGTGGAGATTCCTACACAAGTGGACCTAGAAGTCAAAAAGAAATGGGTCCAATAATGCTATAGAGTGGATCATAAGGAGTACAGTGCACTCACCAAGTTAGAGAGGGCCTACTTCAAAATTGTGGCCTATCACCTAAACCCAATAGTGAGACCAAGTAAGGTCACTACCTTCTCCGCCCATGCATGTGCCACTCCAAGTAGAAAATTTTCAATCAACCTCCCCTAGCTCATATTCCTAAAAATTGAAAAGTGATTCAAAGAGAATAAGAAAGGGAGGAAGACACTCCCCTTTTTATGCCTAATCAAAAAACTTTGCCAAAGGGGATGGATTTCTCATTATGTAAATGACATGCTCTATCATGCTCATGCCACATCTTTGCAGGAGATGATGAAGGACAAGGCACCTACCAAGCTACTTGAATAGGAGTGGCCACCACCACAACTACCTACTAGAGAAATAATGTTGAAGGCTCATGTAGTAATAGAATGCATAAGAAAGCTCCATGAGAAACTCCTATAGTAGCAACAAGGAGAACCAAGTGGTGGAGAGTCATTAGTTTACTAGGTAACATTGAGCCACCTCAATGAAGTGACCAAGCTGGTTGGAGGAGACTGCATTGCTATTTTTGATACAATAGATGTAGATGCTTGAGAGATCAAATCTAAGCACCTGGGAAGTAATTATGTTCATCCTTAGATAATAGCAATTTTTAGAGATATCTAGGAATGCCATTGCTTTCTTGGTGTGCTTGGAGGATGGCGAGGAGGTGACTATTTTGTTGATGTAGCACCATGGATAGGAGACAATGACAGAGGTGGTGGTTGATAGAGTAGCAAAGGCTATCAATGCTCTTATGGTAACTATGCCATATATTTCTATACTCAGAGATGTGTAGGCTTCCACAAGCACAAGAGGCTAAGTGTAACCCAACATGAGGAAGTTTTGGACTAACTAGTGAAAACTAGACAACCACTTTTGAAAGGAATCACAACTATCTAGTTGGAGCTACTGGAGATCAAGGGTAAGCTCATCATTACAAACTTCCAGCTCGAGGCAGCCACTATCAAAAATTGATGGTTAGTTACTAAGGTTGTGGAATTGAGAGCTTGTTTGGCCAATCCTATCATTCTCAACCAAGCCATGACACAAAATGAAGCTTTCCTGTAACTTCAAAACCAACTAAAAGAGGCTAAGAATTCCAAGGAGATTGCAGTCTTCAACACATCCTTATCAGAAGCTATTTCTACCCACACCAATAAGGACTTCGAGCAAGTCTTCAAGGAGAACTTAACTCTAACCAAAGACATCCATTGTCTACATATTGTCTATGAGCAAAAAGACCAGATGGTTGAGTTTGTGAGATAGGAATAAGAGTAGCTTGCCAAGGTGAACATGGACCTAAGGAGGTTGATAGTGGTGAATCATAATCTGTCAATGGAGGAATTTCATGTATTTCTTTAGAAAATGTCCATTGAGGTAGCCCCTTGGAAAAATGAGACCCTAAAGTTTGAATAACTAAAAAATCACTAAAAGGACCAAGTTGGACTCCTTAAGTAGGTAAACAAAAAAGAGACTCAACTAGATAAGGCGAAAATGTACAAGGTCCTTCAACAACTCCAGCAGAGAGGTGACGTATGGTAATCAATCTTTAACGAATTAAAGACCTACAACAAATCAGAGATCCACCTAAAGAAGTTGTAAATTAAAGAAATGATAGAATACATGAATCTTGCCAACCTCTGTTACACAAAACTTGGCAATAATAATAGCTAAAAGGCCAAGGTCAGAGTTGGAGAAATAGGTGACTAGCTCATACCTCCTCAATGAGGATAACTTAAAGCATTAAAAGGACACCAAGTAGAACCTAGAAATAGCTAATGGAGAGCTTGAAGTTCTCAGGAGCCAATTTACTGATCAACGATTGGTTATTGAGAACCTGTCTAGAAGGATGAATGACTATCATGAATTGCAAAACCTTGTCAAGATGTTCGATGTGCAATGTAAACAATTTGTAGCATGGTTTATCAATGTTAAGGAGTTGTTCCCAACAATGCCCTATTCATGGGATGTCCCCGTACCAACCCAAATTAATGAAACTATGTGGACTATGTATGATCCATGGAGTACAGAGGAGAAGATGAAGGCATTATTAGATGTCTTTCTCCTTCCACCAGAAGTAGTAGTTGCAATAGAATAGCCACAACCGTAGCCTCAACCACAACCACAGCCTTAGCCTCAACCATGACCACCATGAATGCTAAAGGCTAGAGAAGGTCCTTTAGCATCCTAGGAGCCTTCACCTCCTTACACTATTTGATCTCCTCTTTGTCTTCAGTCATCAAAGGATCATGGTTGTCCATTTTGTGGGGGTGTTCAATTTTGTTATCCTAAACATCCATTTTTGTAATTATTGTAATTTTGTACAATTTGGCACTTAGAATCAGTAAGTTCTTGATTCCATACCTTTTTAATTTTTAAAGAAACTTAATCTTATTTTTTTTTTACTCAAGAACAAATTTTCATTCAATCATGGGGTTATGATAAATCATTTGATGGGCTGAGTCAACAATCAACGTAGCCCTATTGATGCATGGTTAGATGTGTCAACATAAGTCCATCGACGCAATGTCTATCTTTACCTATATAAATGTGCACCCACCGCATTATGACACAAAAAGTCCATAGCATAGCTGAAGTCTTGCAGTTTTCTTAATCCATAGTTAGAACATTCTCCTGAGTACTTGCAATAGGATTTTAAGAATTGTAGGCCTTTTTATTTGAGCATCTTGTACCTACACACATTAATGTGACTAGAAATAAAGATGAGATTCTTGACATTCCTTGCAGCACTTGGGATAGATTAATGTCTCCTTTTGTGCACTTATTTACTTATGCATTTTTACATTAATGTCTTTGATTAATTAACCTATTTAATAATAATGCATAAGTACAATCACTTTGAACATAACATTAAACACTTGGTAATCCCAGAAGTGGCTATTTGGTATGCCCAAAAATAGGCACTTGGTAACCCAGTAGCATTAGAGCAAGTTCAGGATGTGAATGGAAAGTGGACTCATATACTTATGCTAGGATAGCTAGATTAAGGCACTAGATAGTTGCATAAGTACAACCACTTCGAGCATACCACTTAATGCTTGGTAATCACAGTAGTGGCTATTTGGTATGCCTAAAAATAGACACTTGGTAACCCAGTAGCATTAGAGCAAGTTCAGGATGCAAACAGAAAGTGGGCTTGGATGCTTATGCTAAGATAGCTAGATTAAGGCACTAGATAGTTAACTAGTTAATCCTTAATCATTTCTCTTATCTTGCATTTAGATTAAATAAAATAAAATATAAATATAAATAAAAAACATGTGCCTTAGCTTACACTTAATAACAAACTTTTCTTACACAAGTGAAGCCAAGAAGACAATGATCATGTCTTAAGTCATTATCTTTGCTCATTTGTACACTTAGGAAATAAAGCCCACAGAATTCGAGTGCAACGCTTGTGATTCGTATGGTTGGGCATAGGGACTACTCATTTCTCATCATCAATGTATTCAAAAACAAAGTGTTCATCCACTATGTAATGAAATCTTCAAGTGAAACTACAATGGGATTGATCTGTTGTTAGTTATCAACCATAGCATTAGCAAAGAACCACTTGAAGATTTGAATCATTTAAGATTTCTCAACATGAAATCCCATCCTTAAGGATAAGGTTGGGAAAGCAAAGTTGGTATGCATAGAATGGTTGGGTTAGGTTGAGTTGAGGAAGATCAAACCAAACTTATGAGACTACAACACAGATGCTAAGAATGTAGCAACCATAAAATAGGAAAAAAAGCCTAAAGTGGTGGCAATACCCATAATTAAAGCATCCCTACTAGATGCGCCTATGGTAAGGGATAGTGGATAAGAAAGTATCATGATTGAAAGGACTACTAGAGCTTGTTACAAGGATGAATATTTCATTAAGGTATACTTCTTGTTTGGCAATTTCTAAAAAAGGCATGATTCATGCTAAACTTAGAAGGTTAAGTATTAATGGTAATATTATTGGATAAGATGGTTTCTACGTAAGCTTACTAAAGAATTTTTATATTCTATGAAAGTATTATGCTAGTTATATGTGTTGAAGGTATATAATATAAATAATTTCAAATTTCAACATCCCATCACCAATAATCGTGGTAAATTGTCTACATCATACATTAGTAACTTCACTAAACATCATATTAAAATTTATGCCTTAAAAAATTTGTAGATCTCCAGAGTTATATTATTACATGATTACATTTACTAAAGTTGGAGACTAATTCCACTTACTTTTAGTCATTACAATGCATCTACTTTGCAATTTTTTTTAAATAAAAAGAAGTAGAAAATAATTAATGAGTGGTAGAGTAGATCTTATGCCTAACCATACTATCAAAAACATTTATGCACATCCTAATCAAATTTCATGGACTTAACTAGCATGGGTGTCTAGATAGCTAGATGATTGATCATTAGTTGTTGTCTTCCCAATCACACTTGTGTGACTTAGTACATATGGTTAACTGTGAATGAGGGGCATGATGTTGATGTTGTTATGGTCATATTAAAATTATTATTAAAATATTAAAGAATTTTTGAAATCTAATATAAGTGAAAGAAAAAAGTATAATCTAGTCTAAGCATTGAACATCTACTTCCAACTTGCTATGTACATTCTAAACTTATGCTAATGTTGCTAGGTTTCCAAGTGGCACATTGCTGGGATTATGAAATATTAATGTATTTATGCACAAAACCGATGGTACTTATACTATGTAATTAATGCACAATGAAATATAAAGTAATTAACTAAGGGCATGAAAAATAAGGGAACAATGAAATTTAATTACAATTAAAAAAATCATTAAGTTAGGCTAAGTGCTGTAATGAAGATAAATCGATCTTGATCTTATTACGGTTCATAAAAATGTGTCTAAGTACATAATCACTAGAATAAGACTACATACAATCAACTTAGTTTATGTTGTAGGCACTCGGTGATAGATTCTAAGTTTTATGAAAACAAATTGCAAGAGCTTCACTATGTTATTGATCAAAAGATGTTATAATTGTAGTTGGCATGCACATTTATATAGGCATTTATTATCTTTGCATCAATACTAATATATTTATGCAACTACCCTATGTCAATGTTGCTAACCAAAACATGACTCATTAAGATCATATATTGTGGTAGCTTTATCTTGTATATAATTTAATTTCTTAATATTTTTTCATTTTTTATTTCTACAAAATTTCTTTTACAACCTCATAAGAATACTTTCATAAATTAGATATAAAGTACCTAACTTGCGGTTACAAACGATCTTCGAATCGATATATCCCTAGATATGTCAATAATTATAACACAAAGGGGTACGGACCTCCTATCAAATATGGACTTAGCCTACGCAAACTAGGAATGACAAGGGAATGATGAAGAACAATATGACTAAGTAATAGAATTGATAATGTTTTACTAATACAAATAAAAACTAAGTATGGTAATAAACTGCAAGCAAGGTAAAATAAAATCTAAGTATAGAAATTATGCTTATGATCATTGAAAACACAAAAATAAATGCTAAGTAAGAGATCGATACATGGTGAAAAGGGTTTTGGTATTTCCTTCCCAATAATCAAAACTACTTTATTAATGATGTTTGAAGTTCACCTCTTATGGAGGGCTAGAACAACAAGGGGATGTTGAAAAACGTGTAAAAGCTAAAATTGATAATAAAAGCTAAATTTGTGGTCAAAATGAGGGTTTTAGTAATGAAATTGAACCTTTGGAAGATGAAGATATCAGTGCAAAATCTTCAAGCACAATCCAGAAACAATTTGGAGCCCAAATAGAGTTGTTTTGGTTAATTGTTTGACAATTGATAGTAGAGTTGAAAAAATTCCAACTTTGAAACTAGTGACATTGATGTTGAAAAATTCTAACCATAAACAAGTGACATGGAGAAGGCCAAAGTGATATTGATGCTAGCATTGGTGTTAGTGTGCAAGCTACAAACTTAGATACTAGACTGAGCTTATGAACTACTAGAAAGAGTTGTGGTGGTCATGATGCATGCAAGAGATGCTGAGAAGATAGATGCTTATGCTCTTGATCTCTTGAAATCTAAAAAAGTGCTCTTGATCTTAAAAAATAGGCCTCAATTTTGAGTTTGAATATAGTATTTATAGGCCTATGATTTTCAAATTCAACCCCAAAGTTAAGTGTAATTGACTTGAAGTTCATTTTTGGAAATTAGAAGTTAAAGTGTAGATTGATGAGGCTATTGTAAATTTAACTAAGGTAGGTGATGTTGGTGTTACAAAGTGATGCTAATGCTACATGTGCATGTTCGCATCACTTATCCATATTTAGAAGAATTTTTAGCTCAAAAGGAACACTTGTGATACATGCTAAAAAATTAACCAAGACAAGTGATGTTGATGTTAGTTTCAGCATCACTAGAGTATCAGTTAGCTAAAACACCTCATTTTGGGCCTCCAAATGTTGCCAAAATTGCCCAAAATGACATTCATTCTTTTAGGTATGATTAAGGGCTATCAATGGAAGCCTATAGAAGCTTGAAATGCTAACAGAGATGGTGTTTTTGTAAGTGACATTGATGTTGATGCTAGCTTTAGCTTTAGCATCATTGGAGTATCACTTAGCCAAAACACCTTATTTTGGACCTCCAAACGCTACCAAAACTATCCAAACTAATGTACATCCTCTTAGGGATGATTAGGGGCCATTGTTGGAAGCATGTAGAAGCCTAAATTGCTACTAAATATGGTGCTTTTTTATTATGTTTATGTAAGTAACATTGGTGGTGATAGCATCAATGTTACCCAAGGTTAGAAAATAATTTTCTTTTCTTTCTCTTAGGTAAACTTACCCAAGCATTGAAATTTAGTATCTACCATGCCAAGACTATTGTAGACAAGTCATTTGAGGCCCCACAAAGTTAAAACTGAGGCTAGGAAGTAGTTTTGATGTAGGTAACACAAGCATGGTGGTGAAGGGGTGACGCTAACACAACATCACCATCACATGTGACACTTAGAAAAATTCTTGTTTATTCAATTTTCCAAGGTTACCAAAACTTATGCTCACATGCTCTGTCATAAGCCAGAATGGTCCCTAGAGGCTTCCAGAGGTTGGAAATATGCCTTGTAATGTTGTTTTTGGGCCATTTTGATGCTGAAACTTGGACAAGATAATGTTGAAACCATACTTACTCTTGATCACATGGTGATCCAAAAAATTGGGTACAACATCTTACTTATGAAGGATTTGAGATTAGTTTTAAAGAATGAAATCTTCATAATTTCTAGTAAAATAGAAGAATTAGAGAAGTGCCATGGCTATTAGACTCCAAAATATAGCTAAAATTTGCTTTAAAAAAATAAATTTAGAGAAGTACAACATGAGAACAAAATAAAAGCTATGATATTAAATGATACCTAATTTGTAAGGAGAATATTATTTGAAAACATAAAATAATAGGAATAAAGGTATCATTGCAAAGAAAAATTATATAATAATGAAATTATTGGCTGGCAAAGTAATCCTCCATAAAAAGTATCAAAGTTATTGAATTAAAGTGGTGTAACAGTTAGCTCATAACACATAGGTCCTAGGATTGAAGCTCTAATGCAAAACTAGATGGGTTTCTAAATTTGATTTTATAATTTTTTGATGCATTAACTTTGGAAGAAAAAATATTTTTATCTTTTCATGAAAAGCCATCTTTCCTTCTATATCATCTCTTTTAAAACCTATATAACTAGAGAATCATTGAGAAATATTAAAGAAGAAATTTTGTAATAGAAATAATACTTCAATAATCTAGATTTACATTTTTGACAATTTAAGTTATAGAAGAAATTAAAACACTTTTTAATCACTTGGTAATTTATTTTGAAATTTATAAACTAGATTGGAACTTACATTATTCAATTTAAAAAATAATTCAATTCCATTGGAATTTAAAATAATGAAAGCATCGCTTAACTAGCAAGCTTGTTGCTTTATGTGTAATATGTTACAAGTTTGAATTGTGCTTTAGACATTGTTATATCTACATTCTACCAAAGTATCATGCTTGTTGTATAACTTGTCATAATTTTTATTTGACAACTTGATCCAATAGTTTAGGCCTTATAATTCAATTATTGTATCCTAACTTTAAAATTCAAACTGATAAATATAAATATTCTTATAAATTAAAATATTTGCATGTTTCATAATTTTTAAAAGGTTTTTAAAGTTCCTTTAACCTAACATGATATATATCTTCAAGAAAATGCTAACTTACATATGGTTATTTTAGCAATTTTGTATTGTGGAAGTAGTCCAAAAGTTATGATGAATCACCATTTGATGTCAGCCGCAAAGTTGGGTACACAACGTTGGGGCCATGACAGCACATACGCGACGTCGAAGTATATACCCTGAGTTTATAAATACCATGCTTGGGCTCCAGTTTGGAGAAGCTTTTTCAATTAGTCAATTTTCAGTTTTCAAGCAAGGTAGTGAAGCTCTTGTTGTTTCTTCTCCTTGGAGTTAGAATATTTTCTGAGTGCTTGTAGAAGGACTCTAAAGTTTGTATGGTTCTTTGTTCAAGCACTGACGTACTTGAGTGCAGCAGTGTGATGGGAATAAAATGAACTCTTTTGACAATCCTTGTAGCATTGAGAATAGCTTAATATTTTCTTTATTGCATTTTAGTTTTTTGTTCTTTACTTTAATGCATTTGATTAAATAATTTATTTTCAGCAATTAATGAACATGAGCATGACCACTTCGAGCATTCATATAGTACTTGGTAACCCATCAATGCTTAACATTTGGTAGACCAGTAGTGCTATATGTGTTCAGGATGTGTTCAAGAAAGTGGAGTGGTTACTTGTGTTAGGCTAGCTAGGCAATAGACACTAGTTGTCAATCTACTCTACCCTTATTCTTGTTGTAGGTAATTACATCCATAAAATATAAAAACGATAAAAATTCATATACCTCAATTACACTTAACCATATCCTTGAGTTTGACAAGTGTAGTTGGAAAGACAACGAATGTTCTCAACACCATTTCACTTCCTAGACGAACTAGTATACGAGATAGCTCTAGGTCCACGAAACTTGACCATATCACACTTGAGCCTCACAAGTGTAGTTGGAAAGACAATGAATTTTCTCAACACCATTTCACTTCCTAGAGGAACTACTATACGAGATAGCTCTAGGTCCATGAAACTTGACCAGATCATACATAATGCCTTAGTGATTCGTATGGTTGGGCGTAGGGGTACCTCGCTGCTCATCATTGGCACTGTTGCTTAGGATTACCTTTTTGTTGTTTTGTGCACTATCTAGGACCCAATGAAAGTATTTAAATCATTAGAACAAACCTAAGAGTCATATCTTATTTCACAATCACTACAACAAATTCTCAAAGCACACTGTGATTCTTTGTTTCACTAATCGACAATGTCTTCTTCTCACAAGAGCACTTCTCCGCCCAAGCCTGATAACACTCATCCGTCAAAGCCTCAATAATACTAAATTACATATACTCATCATAATAAGTATGTGCCAAACTTCACCTTCATCCTACACTAGGATAAACAGCTGTGATGGCGTGACATGGAGGGCAACATTGTGTTGCCACCTAATCGTGTTGCTCCTGCAATGCTTTATCAAATGCTTGCATGATGTGGTCTTTAAGACTATCGTGGGGGATATATCGTGAAAGATGTTGATGTTAGGGATTATCATCCCATCGAAGCACAATGCCTACGAGATCGGTAGCTAGACCAATGCTATGAACTTTGGAAGGGAAAAGGACTTAACGATTTTCCATTCCTATTATACCAACAAGCTAGTGGGGAACCCTTCTCTGAAGATCTTCCACTCAATGATGCTCCTCTCTTTAACTTTAGTGATGAAGGTCAAAACCAGAATCTACACTCCACAATTCACAATCCTGATTTTGGTAACAAGAGATCCAGTGACAAAGTAGGATTTGGAGGGGCAAGTCAAGACAGGGATGCAAGCAAGAAGCAAGATCATGACTATGATTGCAATCACCAAAGAGGTAGTAGCAAGCACTATGATGATGCTAGTTCTCCTATCTCTTTCCCTTCATCATCATCTTCTTCTTCTGGCTTCAACCATGACTGCAGAAGGTGAGATTGTGATGGTGGAAATCGAAATGAGCGCAATGAATGACAGGACCACAATAATTAAGAGGATCATTGAGACAAGCAAGATCAAGGATGCAGATGTTCAAGAAAGGCACATCACCATGAATGAAGGGGTAGTAGAGGGCATTGTAGGCACCATGATCAAGGCCTCGATGAGCCTCTATTTGCTACTTGAAGTATGCTTAACATCATAGAGGTAGTCAAAATCCCAACAAGGCATGTCAAAGATAGTTGGATCAAATGGTTAGACATGAACAATATTCCTTGATTTAAAGGAAGATATAACTCTGATCCACATAACCATCTTCAAGAATTCCAAGATGCATGTGCATTGCAAAACATAAAGACCGAGTGGTAGAAACTGAAGCTATTTCCTAGGACACTCATCAAAGAAGTAGAGAACAGATACTGGTCCTTAGAACCAAAATCTATCAGACGATTAAGTAGCATGCTTGAAATGTTCAATGATAAGTATCAAATGTACTCCTAGGTGTCTAACTTAAGGAAGAAAATTCAAGGGTAGAAACAAGGAGCACATGAACCCTTAAATGCTACCATTGGCCGATACAATGCCTTGATGCATAAATGCTCTGGCCATGGTTATTCTCAATTGGCTCAACTCCACCACATTGTAGATAGTCTTCATAAGGAAATGAGGAAAACCCTTGGTGTCTATGCTCAAGGGTGATTATCAAAACTAACTGCTCATTAGGTACAAAGGTTAATAGGGTAGGCATTTAAAGAGGAGGATGAACTCAGAAAAAGAGAAAGTGCAGAGGAGTACAACTGCGATCCTTTCATCCATAAGCAGTAGGTTCAATTCTACGACAGTGAGGACAAATCTATATTTGATGAGGGAACACATAAGCACATGTTGCCACTTCAACAATTCCAATTTGAACTTACGACCAAGCTTGATCAATTAAGGGACTTCATGGATAGCCAATTTCAAGCTATCCTCAAAATTGTTGAGTCTCGAGAATAAGGTAGTGACCATGAGCGCAAGAGGTGCAAAGAAGTTGAATGTGCATATTACAAAGGTAAGGGAAAATTTTCTGTAATAGAAGAGGTTGTAGACAATGAGTTAGATGATGATCATGGATGTGATGTCTGTCAATATGAACATCTTAAGGAATGTTGCTCCATTGTGTCACATCTTCAGGAGTCTAGGATGTATGCCTTACATTCACAACTTACACAAAGGTAAACATCTAAAAGGTTTCCTTATCCTTAAGGTAATCTTTGCCAGTTCTATTAACAACAACTGTATTATCCAAGTAGAGCTCCATTGCAACCATATGAATAGTACCAACAATGGAAGCAACCACAATCATGGGCACTTGCATCGCCAAGGCAACAATACCCTTACCGGAAGCCTTATTCATATGGTTATCATGTTCAATAACCCATGTCTCCATGTGACTCTTCCAGTCTCATTTCTAATATTCAGCCTTACTACCATCCTTCTAATTACTATTAAACTCCTTCTCCACATGAAAGAAGGGATATCATCTCCTACCCTTATCGTCCTCCTATCCCTACACACACTCCTCCCCCAATTGCATAACTACCATATGCTCCACCAATGTAGGGCGAACTGCCTGCTCAACTACAATAATGCAATGCTATGAGGGCTATTAATTTTTAACCCAATCATCAATCAGAGTGGTTGATTGCCTAATCAAAGAAAATACCTTTCTTTCGACCCCGTAGTCCACCTAAGCCTTCACCTACACCCACGGTTAACAACCCTACTCTTGTCTCTTCCTCCATATCCAATTCCTTCAGGCCTCCTTTAAACCAAACTCTGTCAAGGATCCATACCATAATGCTTACTCACATCATGTCTAATTGAATTAGTGTAGGAAACCTTCCCAAGAAATTAGCTGATCCTGGAAGTCCTCTAATTTATTTGCAAATTGCTAGGAATGAACTATGCAAGGCTGTTCTTGATTTAGGTTCTGGTGTTAATTTGAATTCTCATGAGATGTACATTTCCTAGATCCTGCCTCCTCTTAATAAGAGCAACATCAAATTGGAATTTGTGGACTAGTCCATCATTGTTCCATTGGGACTGGTAGAATACATTGTAATCACTATCTGTGGATGGTCTTATCCTACCGACTTCCTGGTAATCAAAGTGAAGAACTGCAAAGGGGACTTTCCAATCATCATGGGAAGAGCATGGTTGAGCATCGTAGATGCAAGAATGAGCATCAGAGATCTTTCCTTGGAAATCTTTAAAGAAAATGCATTTGAAAAGATTGAGAAGAAGAGAGTTTGATGCATCGTGTACAACGATAGCATGTACAATTGTGTGTAGAAACTTTTGACCATCAAGCAAGCATCCATCTCTGCATGCAAGCAGTGTGCACCAAAAGTAGACATTCAAAGGTGTTTGTACATAGTAGCCACAAAACAAGAGGACACTCAGTGGTTGACTACTAATTCAGAAAGCAGCACACTTTACATGGAACCAGCTAAGAGCTTGACATGTGAATATGTCACGAGCATGGATAAACTTGAGCAAGTTCATCACCAACTCTCTAATGATACAAATGATGATACTTATTGGGGAGAGTTGGAAATTCCTAAGAACTTCAAGCAACAACCCCTTGAACTAAAAACATTACTAACTGGAATGAAATATGTATTTTTGAAAAATAACAAGCTGATTATAATCAATGTAACACTTACTCCAGAATAGAAAAAGATGCTATTGAAAGTAGTTGAAAGATGGTCAGTAGCTTTTGCTTGGTCATATTCTGAACTCATAGGGATTGATCCTAGGATATGCTAGCATCACATCTACACCGACTTGGCCATGAAGCCAAAATGATAGCCACAAAAGTGATTGAATCCCAAATTGAAGCAAATTGTCAAGAAGGAGACTGAGCAACTCCTCAAGGCAGGGTTCATCTATCCCATTACAAATAGCAAGTGGATTAGTCCACTTGTAATTGTGCCAAAGAAAGATGGCAAATTTCAGGTCTACATCAATTTTAGGTTGCTAAATATGGCAACATTCAAGGATCACTTTCCATTTCCATTTGTTGACCAAGTGCTCAACACAATATTAGGGCATTGTTATTACAACTTCCTAGATGGTTATAGTGGCTATAACCAAATTCAAATTGCACCAGAGAACCAAGAAAAGAAAACATTCACAAGTCCCTAGGAGACTTTTGCATATCGTAAGATGTCGTTTGGTCTATGCAATGCCCCTGCCACATTTCAATGCCTAGTCTTGAGCATCTTTCAACAACAGATCTGTAGTGATGTAGAAGTCTTCATGGATGACTTCTCCACCTATGGAGCTACATTTGATCAAGCCCTAGACTGCCTTAAGTAAGTGTTGAAATGATGTTTCAAAACTAACTTGAGGCTCAATTGGCAAAAAAGTCACCTCATGGTCCAGGAGGGCATTGTATTGGGGCACAAAATCTCGTAAGCAAGAATTGAAGTGGATCCTAAAGAAATAAGGGTCATCCAAGGAATAACTCACTAGCCAAAAATAGTTAAAGACATTTGATCATTCCTTGGACACACTAGCTACTACCAAAATTTCATAGAAAATTTCTCTAAGATCACAAAATCATTGGTCAAGCTAACAAAGAAAGATACTCCCTTTGTCTAGACTGCAGAGTGTGAGAAAGCATTCCAACAACTGAAGGAAAAGCTTGTAGCAACCCCAATCCTACAAGCACTAGACTAGTCCAGACCATTTCGCATCATGACGAATGCATCGAATTATGCTTTGGGAGCTGTTCTGACACAGTTAGATGACAAGAAACATCCATACCACATCCATTGTATCATCTGAAACATTAGGGGTGCACAATTGAACTATACCACTACAAAAAAAAAGCATTGATGGTGGTGGTGTTTGCTCTAGAGAAGTTTAGGAATTATGTGCTTGGATACAAGGTGTTTATGCACATAGACCATAGTACCATTAGCTTCCTAATGAACAAGCCAACGATGAGTCCCCATGTCATACATTGGCTGGTGATCTTGTAGGAATTTCATCTTACAATGATAGATTGAAAGGGCACTGAGAATGTGCTCGTTAATCACTTGTCTTAATTGTGATGGGATGACAAAAAGAAAGAAAGCCCACTCTTTGACGTGTATCCTAATGAACTTCTTTTTGCTAGGGCAATAATTGAACAAATGTCCAATGAGCCAAAATTATATGCTAACATTCTCACCTATCTTCTCACTCAGGAGATGCCATGAGGGTTGGACCACTAGAGGAAACAATAGTTTCTTCACTAAGTAAAGCACTTCATGGAGATCAACAGACACCTCTACAACGTGTGCACTGATGGCCTGGCTCATTGGTATGTCCTTGATGCTGATCAACTACACGTTCTCCAAGATGCTCATGAAGGTTCTTTTGGAGGACACTATGCTAAGAAATGCATGGCCATTAAAATCCTAATGGCAAGGTACTATTGGCCAACACTCTTGAGGGATGTTCACCATTTCATTTTCTCTTGTGAACAATGCCAATGGGATGATGGAATGACTACTTGAATGGAGGGACCTCAACAATGGATTCAACCATTAGAACCATTCAACATTTGGGGCATTGATTTCATGGGCCTTATCACGCCCATGTCAAATGGAAAGTTGTATATCATAGTAACTATTGGCTATTGTATGAAATGGGTAGAAGAAATAGCCATCATTGACTGTACATCTTCTATTGCTACATGGTTTGTACAACAAAATGTTGTAAACAAGTTTGGTGTGCCACGTGCATTGATTTCTAATAATGAAACTCATTTTATAGGCACTACTTTTCGAAAGCTCATGCAACGCTTAAGGGTTGAACACAAACTCACAACACCTTACCATCCCCAAGTTAATGGTCAAGCTAAGGTTACCAACAACAAAATCACAAGAATACTAACAAGAATTGCTAGCAAGTATAGGAAGGACTAGAGCACAAAACTCAATGCTACCCTTTGGGCCTACCACTCAACTTGGAAACTACCTATAAGCTACTCTCCCTATGAGCTTATGTACGACAAACTACCAACACTTCCTATTCAATCTAAACTTCGTACACTTTCAACGGCTTATGACCTTGACCTTGACTTAAGTCTAGTCCAAAAAGAAAGATTAATGAATCTCAACCTGCTAGCCAAAAATCAATTAGTGGCCTTATCATCTAATGAGTTGTACAAGGCTTATAACAAAAAGTATCATGACCTAAAAATTAGAAAAGTTAAATTTCAACCAGGAGATAAGGTTCTCTACTAGAACCCCACACATGTACCTCAACAAACTAAGTTCCAGACATTGTGAAAAGGACCTTATATCATTTATGAAACTTTTCCTTCAGGGACCATGATGATCTATAAACCTGAGAGCCCAAACAAGAAACAGCTGGTCAACATCCAACAAATTAAGCCTTTCCATGAGCATACGCTAGCTAACACAACAAGCACCTCATTTGATGGACAACCATGCTCCATATTTCAGATCTCCTCCTTTCAACTTAGTTGTAGGGGAGATGGCCAACCATGCTAACCATTCAAGTGGCTTCTCAATTTTTCAACTTTTTTGTTTTACACATTTTTCATTTTACAACTTTTTGTTTTATGTGTTCTTTGTTTTACATCTTTTGTTTTTCTTTTATTAATCTTTTCTAATTTTTGTTTTACACCATCATTAGTACATTTGATATTTCTTCAATAATTTACACTTTCTTCTATATTTTCTTTTATTTGGTGTGATTTTCTAACTTTTTGTTAATAAGTGCCATGTACATTGGTAATGCGTTATTTGATGGTGGCATGTACTATTTTTGGTTATTTGATTGTTGGTGTTTGGTTTCTAGCTTTGAATTTCATTACAAATAATTAGGACATGGTTTCTTTTTCATGTAACAGGCAGTGAGTCCACAACATCCACCCATCCATACACTCTATGGTTCTCCTTGTTTTGGAAATGTGTAGTCCCTTTTTCACTAATAAAACTCTAATAAATTTGTGACTTTGATGGTTTCTAGAATTGGGAAGGATTCAAAGGTTTGAACATGGTGTGGCTTCAAAGGTGATGAGTGATGAGGTACCCCTACACTCAACCATACGAATATGAGCGTTACACGCGCGATCTGGTCGAACTCCATAGACTAAGTGCCTACACGCCTCATGAAACACTTAAGGTTAATTATTCGTTGTCTTCCCAAACTTACTTGTATTTGTCACAGTTGTATGGTTAAGTAAGTCCGACGTATATGATTTTTATGTCTTTTCTGTTTTATCTCCTATGCTGATAAGGTGAAAGGTAAAGAGGCTAATTGACTAACTTTAACTAACTAACTAAGCCTTAATTAACCTAGCATTAGTATCCATTCCCACTTACCGTTCACACCCTGAACCGATGCAACCTTGGTTACCAAACACTAATCGTTGCTGGGATCACCAAGCGTAATGCACATGCTCAAAGCGGTTGTACTGAGGAACTTAACTAGGAGAGAAGGGTTGAAAGTGATTTAATCAACTAATAAAGCATTAATTGATAAACAGTAAACAAAGTACTAATTAGCCTATCCCATGCACTATAGGGTTTATCCAAGAAGTTCGTCTTTATTTCTGTACACAAACATGTGTTCAGGTACAATATCTGCTTGAATAAAGATCCTTTCACTTTAGAGCTCCTACTACAGGCACATGGAAAATATTCTATCTCTGGAGGGATCAAACTGCCAGATTTTTACTATAGTCTAGGCCTAGAATGAGAAACAAGGGAGAGCCGCCTCTTATTTATAGATTTGATGGCACACTCCAATATTACGTATGCGATATCGCAGGGGAAGATGTGATATCGCGTATGCAATATCGCAGGGGATGTGATATCGCAGTAGATGCAATATCGCTTATGTGATATCGCGATAGACGCAATATCGCATCCCATCATACCCCCATGATTGAATAAAAACTCATCCTCGAGTTCCTTACAAAATATTCAGACGGTATGGGATTATTGACTCAAATGGAACTAATGGGATGACATGTGAATGGATCATCATTACAAGACAAGACAAGACTAGTGTTCACGACAACAAGAGTGAACACTTTATACATTTGACATCAAGCCTCATTTGGCAGCTGAGAAAGAGAGAGAGAAAGAAGTTTTGTTGTTGCCAATGCCAAGATTGCGCCTTTCGTTTTCCATCCGTAAGTGTGCCATCGATCTTGCTCCTTGCATAGCTACTTCCAACACTGCTCCATTCCATGGGTTCCTTTTAGATCTAATCTGTTGTTGCATGATTGTCATTTGCACACACAACACAGTCTTTGTATTAGCAAGGGTAAATGAATTTCAATGTAGTTGATACCTTGCTTCGGTGAAAGGTCCATTGGCTGAGTTGTGGTATGGCTGATTGTAGATCTGGAGATATAATATTGGTGACTACCGAAGGTGTAGGGGTTAGGAGAAAATAAAAAAAATTTAGGTCTAGACCCCCATGACTAAGAGCGAACCTCTGGTAGCGATAGAATGGAGAAAGAATAAAGAACAAGAAATATGGAGAAAAGAGACAACTATAACGTCGATGAAATGGATGTCAAGATGGAAATGAATAAAATAAAGTTTATTGTAAAAATGTTAAGGGAAAGAATCTAATTGGTGCACCAAAGAGGAATGTTAGTGGATCCTCCCCAAAGCAGGCTCATGCCCTTAATGCCCTAAAAAACCCACATTCAAAGAGTCCATAAGCTCTGGGAATGTCATATGGAACAAGAGTTAAAGTCTTAACTACAAGAATTTACCAAAAAGAAAACAATGCATCAACCAAAATATACACTAATGATACAATCGGTAATGAGGTGAGCAATGGAGAGAAGGATGGAGAGAAGAGAATGGAATGGAATCCCAAGAACAAGGTGGTGTACAGCCCCTTGTGTAGTTCATGGTTAATGTGACTTAGTAGATCCCATTCCATGTCCAGCCTCAAACAACCACATCTAGTGACTTTGCATTAATGCATTTAGCTAATCCATCTCCTTGAAGTAACAATGATGCCTTCACCCGAAGAGCCACCACCATTCCAACGAAACAAGGAGGATAGAATGGGAAACAAGAAGGGCCTTAGTTAAAGGGAACATTTTTATTTTAGTTCCATAACCAATGCTTGTAGCCCAAATGATTATTTCTTCTAAGGGGTGTGCTTTGAATTCTCACTTTTTTTTGTTTTATGTGTTTATGCGTGAGAACCACACCATGCAAAGACTTTGTTATTTTTATTAGCTTAGCTTCCCAATGATTGGGTAACGTCAAAACGATAAGAAAACTCAAGAAGGAAACATCCAAGCACCCAAGAGAATGGCCAATACAAATGCATCAAGTTCCCTTGAAGTCACACCCTTTTCAATCCTTGAGTCCTTCCTTAGTTTGAGAAATGCCCAGTCACTGATTCATTAATAATTCTTATTATAGAAAGGACTGTACATTCCCAAGCTGAGAGAGACCATAGAAATTTGTGGATGAATGGATGAAGTGAACTCATTGCTTGCCATATCATAAGAAACATACCTTAGTATCAACATCATAACTTAAAGGTAAAAACCAAACATTAGCAA
This sequence comes from Gnetum montanum, assembly GCA_015680685.1. NCBI lineage: Eukaryota > Viridiplantae > Streptophyta > Gnetopsida > Gnetales > Gnetaceae > Gnetum > Gnetum montanum. Next base: position 67,128 of record MNCI01001726.1, on the reverse strand, counting down.
TCAATAGGAAAACAGTTCATACCATCATGAAGAACACTTATTAAATGACAAACCTGACAAGGTGGATAAAACACACACACACAAAGAAATGAAAAAGTATGAACGATGTTGTAAAAAAAAACAAGAAAAGTTAAATAAATTTGTAAAATAAAAATGTATAAAACAAAAATGTGTAAAAAAAACGTGTAAAACAAAAATGTGTAAAACAAAAACGTGTAAAACAAAAAGGTGGAAAACAAAAATATATAAAACAAAAACTTAAAAAAGAACTGAGGGCCCTAAATGATTAGCATAGGTGTCCATCTCCCCCATGACTGAATGAAAAGGGAGAGATCCAAAATAATGAGCACCTATTTGAATTTCTTAGAAGTGTCCAACTTCTCCCAATTGATGTTCTTAGATTAAGGGATGGAAGTTAGCGATGCTCATATTCCACTATATCTATGCCTTCGTTGTTGGCATGATTTGTTCCCCCAGTTCATTTCATGCATGTTGGTCGGTTGCTCTTTCGACTAGCTGTCAACCATGAGGTGTCCACTTGTTGTGTGGCTGCTACATACAGGCATCTTTGTCTCAAATTTTCTAGGGCATACCTGGTGCATGAAGGAGATGTTTTGCATTCCTCCATGTCATCACCCGATGAGTCACTGTATGTGATGCACAAAACTTTCTTCTTCTCGATCTTTCCATAAATGTTTACCTTAGATATTTCCAAGGAAAGATCGCAGATCCCTAGGCATGCATCTATTGTGCTTAGCCATGCCCTTCCCATTATAATTAGGAAGTCCCCTTCGTTGCTATTAACTTCTATCACCAGGAAATCAGTTGGGTATGACCAACCATACACAGTGGTAATGATGTCCTCCACCAATCCCAAGGGAATGGTGATGGACTGGTCAGCCAACTCTAATTGAATATTTCTCTTCTTAAGTTGGGGTAGGTTCCAGGCTTGATACATTTCTCGTGATATTAAGTTGACTCTGGAACCTGAGTCAAGAAGAGCCTTATGTGGTTCGTTCCGAGTGACTTGGAGGTAGATTAAGGGACTTCCAGGGTCAGATAGTTTCCTGGGAAGGTGGCCTACCTTGATCCAGTCAGTTACGGTATGTGTTAACATAACCATATGCGTTGAGCTTTGATATTGGTTTGAAGGGAGCTCTGAAGCCTTGTATGTTGGAGGAGTGTGCATAGACTCAACCGCTTGTGGTTGTGAGAGCTTGTATAGGCTTTTGGTTCTGAAGAAGGGTCTTCTCTTCTTACGGTTGTTAGAACCAGCAGTGGGTTGAAGATTTATAGCTCTTGTAGTGTTACGTTGCTGCAGTTGAGTGGGGAGTTCCCCTTGCATTGTTGGAGTAGGTGGTATGGGAACTACCGGAAAAAGAGGTGTGGATGGATTAGGAGGATGGTATGGATGTGGAGCATCTCCTGAAGGAGAAGGAGCCCTTCTAAAGTACTCCCAAGCTTGGTAGTGATGTTGGGGAGCTGTGTAACCCATGGAGTCACTTGGAGAAATTGGCTGCTGCACGTAGTATCCATATGGGTCTAGCTATCGATAAGGGTATTGTTGTTTAGGCGGTGGCATCCCCCATGACTATCAGTATTGCCACTGCTGATGTTACCCGATGGGTTGTGGTGGAGTTCCACTTGGATAATACATCAACGATTGGTGGAATTATCTTGGGTTACCTTGGAGATAAGGTAACCTTCAGGGTGTCTGCCGTCTGTTAAGTCTCGGGTTGAGTGCATACACCCTAGACTCTTGTAGATGTGAGATGATTGGACAACATCCCTTAGGATAGTCATATTGGTAGATCTCACATCCACCATCATTTTCTGTGTCTAATTCCACAACCTCATTAGAGAGAGTTATTTTTCCCTTACCCTTGTCATGTGCAGGGCCTGAATCTCTCCGCTTTTTCTTGTCCTTGTTACTACTTCGTTCCTCCTTAGTTTCCTCTACAATCTTTAGGACAATTTTAATTTTATTGTCTAAGGAGCTCCATACTTCATCTACCTTAGCCGATACTTCCGTTGTTAGTTTTTGAAGCGACAAGGTTTTCCTATTCACCAACTCTTCGAGTGGTGACTCATCCTCTTCATCGCAAAATATCACTTCCCTCTTTTGGAGGGAAGGATCGCGGTTATATTCTTCAACACTTTCCCTTTTTCGTAGCTTCCCTTCTTCTTTGGCTACTTGCTCCAACAATCAATGAATTTCATGGGATCTAAGTTCTAATAGTCTCCCTTGGGCATAAGTCCCAAGGGTTCTCCTAGTTTCATACCTTAGCCCATCTATGAGATGGCGTAGTTGATCCCGCTGTGCATAACCATGGCCCAGGCAACGATGTAGCAATGCATAGTAGCGGCCCATGGCAGCATCCAAGGGTTCATGAGTACCTTGCTTCTATCCTTGGATCTGCTTACACAAGTTAGACTCTCTGGAGTACGTTTGATATTTATTGTTGAAGAGTTCTAACATCGTACTCCACCTCCTGATGGTTTCCGACTCTAAGGATCGGTACCAACTCTCTACTTCCTTTATGAGTGTCCTAGGAAACAACTTTAGTTTTTGTCACTCATTTTCTATGTTTTGCAAGGCGTAGGCATCGTCGAATTCCTGTAAATGATTTTGCGGATCAACGTTGTATCCCCCTTCAAATCGTGGGATGTTATTCATATCTAATCTCTTGATCTAACTATCTTTTTGATGCCTTGTTGGTATTCTCACAGCCTCTGTAATATCTAGCATGCTTCAGGTGGCAAGTAGGGGTTCTTCATGATCGTCTCTTTCATGATGTCTATGATGTCTACGTTGTTCTCTACTTTCCCTTCGTTCATGCCTTGATTCTCTTGATTGCCCTCATCCTCTCTCTCAACTCTCTCATCAAGGTCTCTCATTTCACTTACCCTTATCCTCTCCGTTATGCTCTCTATGACTACACGATGATGTGGAAGGAGAGGGTGAATGATGTGATGAAGGCGAAGAAGAAGGAGAACCATTGCCAGAACGGTGTTTCTTACCTTCTCTTCTGTGGCTTCGGCCCCGATCGTGATGACGATTTGAGTGCTTGTCCTTGTCATGTGTTGTTGTTCCCTCAGTGAACAGCTAGTGTTCACAGGGATCAAAACTAGGGTTGTGTATCATGGAGTGTAGGTTCTGATACCTCACCTCCTCACTATCGTTAAGAGGGGGAACATCTTTTGATAGAGAACTTGTTATAAGTGGTTCACCATCTCCAATTTCACTTAGGATGTGTGGGACCTCTTTAACCTTCAACAATGTATGGTGGCTCTCCTGCCTTGAGTCCCTTAAATGTTGTGTGGATGTAGGATAGTAATCCCTTATGTCAAAATCACCTATAAAGTATTCAGCATAGAGCTAAGTCATGCCTATCTATGCCAGAGCACAGAGGAGCATGTTGGGGACTGCACGATCTGGAGGTAACACTATGTTACCTTGCAAGTCTCTCCAACGCATCTGTTCATCCTAATGGAGGATAAAAGTAAAATCAGGTATATACTCATCGGGATGAGTATATACCACCCTATATTGTTGAGGAACTGGCAGATTTTGGTTATGTGTTTTGGATTACCGACCGTTTCCTGTATGATCCCTAGGTGGTGTAATGCTCTTGTGAGAAGAAGAATAAGACATTGTGTCTTATCAATGTGCTGATTAACCATATATAATTTTTCGTTTAATTAACCCTAAGGTTCATTTAAGCTCCCAACGATGTGAGTGATTTCCTATGTTCTACTTAGCGCACAAACACTTAGTCCCCGGCAACGATGCCAATGATGAGTGGCGAGGTACCCCTACACTCAACCATACAAATATGAACGTTACACACGTGATCCAATCAAACTCCGCAGACTAAGTGCCTACACGCCTCATGAAACACTTAAGGTTAATTATTTGTTGTCTTCCCAAACTTACTTGTATTTGTCACGATTGTATGGTTAAGTAAGTCCGACGTATATGATTTTTATGTCTTTTCTGTTTTATCTCCTATGCTGATAAGGTGAAAGGTAAAGAGGCTAATTGACTAACTTTAACTAACTAACTAAGCCTTAATTAACCTAGCATCAATATTTGTTCCCACTTACCGCTCACACCCTGAACTGATGCAACCTTGGTTACCAAACGCTAATCGTTGTTGGGATCACCAAGCGTAACGCACGTGCTCGAAGCAGTCGTACTGAGGCACTTAACTAGGAGAGAAGGGTTGAGAGAAATTTAATCAACTAATAAAGCATTAAACAATAAATAGTAAATAAATTCTTAATTAGCCTATCCCATGTACTGCAAGGTTTATCCAAGAAGTTCATCTTTATTTCTGTACACAAACATGTGTTCAAGTACAATATCTGCTCGAATAAAGATCTGTTCACTTTGGAGCTCCTACTACGGGCACATGGAAAATATTCTATCTCTAGAGGGATCAAACTGCGAGAGTTTCACTACGGTCTATGCCTAGAATGAGAAACAAGGGAGAGCCGCCTCTTATTTATAGATTTGACAACGCACTGCAATATTGCAGAGGAAGACGTGACATTGCGTATGCGATATTGTAGGGGATGCGATATCGTGGCCCATGCGATATTGCATCCCATCAAAAGGGATTCAATATTCTTTGTACTTTACTATTTGCCTGTGTGCATGTGTGTTTCCATGAATTTCTTACCATTCCATGTCAATCAATAAAGGAATTTGAATAAGTCCTTGCATGATGTGGTTCTCATAAAAAATGATGGGAATTCAAAGCACACCCCTTATATAGAATAAATGAGCTACAAGCATTAGTCATGGGACTCGTATCCTCTAACTAATACCCTTCCTCACTTCCTACTTCTCTAATTTGGAATGGTGGTTGTTTTGTGGGAGCACTCTTGTGTCTCAAGGGATGAATTGGTCTTAGAATGTCGATGCGAAGTCATTGAAAGTGGTTGGTTTTGGTTTGGACTAAGGATGGATCCTATCAAGTCATTTAACCACAAAATCCACAAGGGACTTCATGTGAATGTAATTATAAACTCCATTCCACATACTCTCTCTTATCTATCTATGCTTTCCATGTTCCACCTCATTGCTAGTTTCATGTTTTGGTTTGATGTCCTGGCTTGATGTGTCAGAATTCTTAGTTAGTTACTTTCAGGTTTTTGTACTTAACCTTCTATAACCATTAATCATCCATGGAGCCCATGGACTCTTTGGTTTGAAGTTGTGCAAGGGCATAAAAGGCCTATGTCTGCTTTGGGGAAGACCCACTTGCATATCTTTTGGTTGGGTTAGTTAAGTTATTTATCCTTAGATATTTTTACAATCAAATTGTTTTTGTTTGCCCCATCAATGACATCCAGTTGTACACATCTTCACAACAATTTTTAGTAAATTCTTCTTTTCATTATTGTGAATTCTTATACCCTCTTCAAATATTTCCTTGTATTGAACTTTTTCAAATTTAATGAACTGCTTAATTTAATTAACCCTATCTATCAGCCTTTCCACTAACATTACTCAAGGAACTAATCAACCACAATCACAACCTAGCTGAGTGTAACCACCAATGAGATAAGGCATTTAATAGTTATTTGTTACACATTGCACACTAATTCATGATCCTATTGTGATTGCAGTGGGAAGCATGGACTGGAAGTGGGACTATCTTCACCAAGGATGATGCAGCAATACCACACAATGAGGACTATTCGTGATCAAAGGATCTCTTCTCTCTCTCTCATTCTCCTATTGCCAAGAGGTGTTGGATGTCAATATTCTCTAGGGTGTTCACTCCTCTTCTCATGAACATCCAATGTTGTAAAAATTGTAATTCCATACACTTGGGCACTCATAGTCTATATGTCTATTTCATCAAAGTCAGTTTGTAATGTCAGTTAATAATGTCATACCTACCCAATATGTTATATTGTAAAGAACTTGTTCCTCCTCTTCTTCACTAAAGGATGAGTTTTCATTCAGTCATGGGGGTATGATGAATCATCATTTTGATATCAACTGCGATGTCGGGTACGCGACGTTAGGGCCACAACATCGCGTACGCAACGGCAGGGCTTGGATCCGATGTTGAATGTTTGACGGCAAGGTGTATACCCTAAGTCTATAAATACCATGCTTGGGCTCTAGTTTGGAGAAGTTTTTTCAATTAGTCAGTTTTCAATTTTCAAGCAAGGTAGCAAAGCTCTTGTTGTTTCTTCTCCCTAAAGTTAGAATATTTTCTGAGTGCCCATAGAAGGAGTCTAAAGTGTGTACAGTTCTTTGTTCAAGCACTAATGTACCTGAGCATAGTAGTGTGACAGGAATAAAATGAACTCTTTTGAAAATCCTTGCAGCACTGAGAATAGCTTAATATTTTCCTTATTGTATTTTATTTTCTTGTTCTTTACTTTAATGCATTTGATTAAATAATTTATTTTCAACAACAACCACAACCACTTTGAGTATTCATATAGTGCTTGGTAACCCAGTAATGCTTAACATTTGGTAGCTCAGTAGTGCTATACGTGTTCAAGATGTGTTTAGGAAAGTGGGGCGGTTACTTGTGTTAGGCTAGCTAGGCAATACACACTAGTTTTCAATCTACTCTATACCCTTATTCTTGTTGTAGGCAATTACATCCATAAAATATAAAAACGATAAAAATTCATATATCTCAATAACACTTAACCATACCCTTGAGCCTCACAAGTGTAGTTGGGAAGACAATGAATATTCTCAACGCCATTACATTTCCTAGAGGAACTAGTCTACGAGCTAGCTATAGGTCCACGGAATTTGACCGGATCACTCGTAATGCCTTAGTGATTCATATGGTTGGGCGTCAGGGTACCTCGTCACTCATGAAGTTACAAGGGAAATTCAAACCCATTAGACATGCTTCAAGAAAATTGTACAAGCCAAAATTGGTAGCTCAATTAGTTTGCTCACACACCTTGTACCTCTACCCATGCTAACTTAGAGGCATATTCCAATTATAAATGATGTATATTGAGTATCAATTAAAACAAATGGTACATGCCAAAATAATTTATGCTTCATGGAATGCCTAATATCAAGTAAAAGTAGAATTCAAAGTAAATGCTCCAAAAAGAAGAAGTGATGGTCCATAATTCACTTATTGTAGGGTGTTGTAAAAGTAAAGTGGAATTATAGAAGTTAAAGATCAATAGTTAGATGGTAGTCTTTCACAAGGTATCAAAAGTGGATCACTTTATTGAAAGTTAAGGTCCGTAATTCATTATTTGGGTGTCATAAAAGTAAAGTGGAATTACAAAAGTTAAGGTCCATAGTTAAATGGTTATCTTTCATAGGGCATTAAAAGTGGATCAGTTTATTCAAAGTCAAAAAAGTCCATAATTCTTTCTCTCTTTTTTTTCAAAAGTTAAAGCGCAATTACACAAGTTAAGTAGAAGTAAAGTGGAATTACAACTCATTGCCCAATTGAAGTCAATTTAAAGTGGAGGAATTATTCAAAGTAAATGTGCAAGTCTATTCACAAAGAAGTGGCCGTCCCTTAATCCAAAGGCTATAGACTTTCTATGAATATGGAACCCAGCATTGGCCGTGTACGAAGAAAGTGGAATTACAACTCAATGCCCAATTGAAGTAAATTTAAAGTGGAGGAATTATTCAAAGTAAACGTATGCAGCGGTGCAAGTCTATTCGTGGCCATCACTTAATGCAAAGTTAGTCTATAGACTTTCTATGAATATGGAGCCCAGCATTGGCCGTGTCCCGTGGCGCACGAATTCAAAAAACAAATATTGATATCGTACATGAAGACGAATTAGTGGTCATGATCGTGCAAGCCCAGGTGGCCATCCAACCATATGTGGTAAGTTATATGCTCGAAAATATTACTTATGGTAAGTTATTTTAAATATTAATTGCATGCTTGAAAATATTAATGACAGGACATTTGAAAATTGAACTTCTGCATTAAACATAAACAAAGATTAAAATTAAACCTATTACCAGGTTTGCCGACATCGTTTTCATTCATGAATGGAGAAAACTGCGTGAGAAGCGCACATTCTTCGTTATTTCGATGACATCTAAATAATAATAGAAATTATGGAGTCTGAAATTCGTGTGTGAATTAGCTACTTCGTTGTTTACTGCTGTGGATCAGAGACCAGGGAGAAAACTTTAATCTGTCGTAAGAAGACAATTTTCCTTGCAGATAAAAAACCTCTGGCCAATCTAGCTCAGCTCCTCCTCATGTGAATCATATAAATGCCGCTGGATTGGATACACACGTTATAATATTACGCAAGTTATTCAGTTGAGTTTCACGTTGCAATGGCCTTCTCCTTAGGAGTTCTCTCTTTTCCCTTTCTCTGCCGTTTCTTCTTTTTCTTCTTCTTCTTCTACGTTGCCGTGGATGCTCGCCCAGATTATGATGATGATGCAAAGGGAGCTGCAAATGATGTAAGAGCTTTGATTGAATTCAAGAAATGCATCACCAGCGATCCACTCTCTCGCCTCAACAATTGGGATGTTGCCACTGCTGCTCCAAAGGCAAATGCATGCAATTGGACTGGAATCAGCTGTTCAACCAAACATCCAGGCCGGGTTGTGGAGATCTCTCTGGAGAATGCAACATTACGTGGATCCCTGTCTCCCCACGTCTCCAACTTATCATTCCTGCACAACCTTAAGATTGCAAACAACTCTTTCTCTGGTATGATCCCGCCATCCCTTGGCACACTGCGTAGGCTTAAACACTTGAATTTATGCATAAATGAATTTGAAGGTGAAATTCCTGATCAGTTGGGAAACCTTTCTTCTCCGCAATTGTTTTATCTGTGTGGTAATTCCTTGAGTGGTGAGATTCCCGAGTCTCTTGCGCGACTCCAAGACCTTAAGGAGTTGGATGTTTTCCAAAATGATTTGGGTGGTCATATCCCTTCCTCGCTGGGAACACTCCAAAGACTTGAATCGCTTGAGCTGGGTGAGAACAACATCCATGGTGTCATTCCTGCTCAGCTGGGAAACCTATCTTCTTCCTTAATGGATGATCTCAGTCTTGGGTATAATTATTTAACAGGTTTCATTCCTTGCTCCCTTTCCCGTCTCTACCTTCTTACTGTATTGCATTTGGACCAAAACACTTTCACAGGAACCATTCCACCCTGTTTATGCAACCTCACGGCCCTTACAGTGTTAGGTTTACATTCCAACAATTTCCAGGGTCGTCTTCCTACTTGGATTGGCAGGTTTAACAAATTACAGTATTTGAGTTTAACTGTTAACGTATTCACTGGTAACATCCCAGAGTCTTGGCGGAATCTCACCCAACTGCAAGAGCTTGAGTTGTCTAATAACAAATTGTCAGCAATGCCACCGTCATGGCTTGGAACAGTCTGCACTCAACTCACGGATTTGAATATGGGTTCTAATTACTTCACTAGTGGAGTCAGCATGCACAGGCAGCCAATTCCAATCCTCAAAGCTCTGTCCAATTGCTCTCTTTTATGGTATCTGCACTTGTATGACAACCTTTTAACGGGAACGTTACCGTCCAACTTCGGAAGCTCCTGGCCAAATCTTCTGGCAATCAGTCTCGCTCGCAACTTCATCTCCGGCACCATCCCTCCAAGTGTTGGAAATTTATCATCTCTTGTAAAGCTTTATCTGTATGGTAATGCGTTCAGCGGCAACATTCCTGTTCAAATTGTGAATCTGAAGTCAGTGCAAGCCATCAAACTCGGAAGAAACAAATTACAGGGCAACATTCCAACTGAGATATCCCTCTTAAACAAGTCACTTGCCTATCTCTATCTTTCTCAAAATATGTTGTCAGGTTTCATCCCTGCCAACATTAAAGAATTGCTTAATCTCCGGAGCCTGCGCCTTGATGGAAATCTGCTATCAGGTAAAATCCCTCCCGAAATAGGAAACTGTCCTGTTCTTGAAGACCTTGTACTGTCTTCAAACAACCTCTCTGGCCAAATACCACCAGAGGTTGCGGGTTGCAAATCCATTGTATTTCATTTTGATTTATCAGCAAATGGCTTAATCGGAGAAGTGCCTCCGGAGATAGCAGGACTGCAGATGGCACAGTTTATAAATCTTTCAAGCAATCTTCTTTCTGGAAACATTGCATCTTGCATAGATAGGTGGTTGGATGCCCGCCAAATCAATCTCAGTTTCAATAATTTCTACGGCAACCTTTCCAAATCCATCGGGAATAAGTTCACCCAACTAGAAAGCATAGATCTGTCGGGTAACAACTTCACTGGACCTGTGCCTGCGTCTCTGTTCAATCATTCGACTCTGCATTTTTTAAACTTTTCCTACAACAACTTTGATGGGGCAGTTCCGTGTCTGCGCAGAGGCTTCAAAAAGCTAAAATTAACAAGATTGTCCTTCCTTGGCAACCCAAATTTATGCGGGAGATGCTTTGGCCTCAAAGCTTGCCTAGTATCTCCTGCGCAACATAGGTCTCACTTTAACAAAAGCAGTATCCTGAAAATTGTGCTGGCCATTATAGGTTTACTTTTGTTGCTGGGTGTCGTAGGGATTTTATTTATTTTCAGAAGAGTCAAAAAGTCCAAAGGCGAAACTCCAAGGATAGGTGAAAAGTTCTTAAAGTTATCTGAGGAAGAAATTAAAAGGGCCACCGACAATTTCAGCGCTTCAAATTTGATTGGTGAAGGCAGCCATGGAAAGGTCTACAGAGGTGTTTTAACCTCTGGATTAGTGGTTGCTGTAAAATGTTTCTCTTCTGCAAACCAAACTGGCACTGAGAAAAGCTTCAAAAAGGAATGTCATGCTTTAGGGAAAGTGAGGCATCGCAACATTTTGAAGGTTATCACTATAGTCTGGTCTCCGGAATTAAAAGCCCTGGTAATGCCCTTCATGACTAATGGCAATCTGCATTCTCTCCTTCACAGCAGAGAAGATGGTCAATTGACCCCATTAGTGTTGCCAATCAGAGTGAAAATATTAACAGAGTTAGCCCAGGGACTTGCCTATTTGCATCATGATTGTGAATTTCAGGTCATCCACTGCGATATCAAACCAGAGAATATATTAATGGAAGATGATATGACTGTCAAGCTCTCTGATTTTGGAATATCTCGCCTCACTGGAGACTTTGATTGTCGAACAGTATCATCTTCTCTTGCCGTGAAAGGCTCTGTTGGTTATATTGCTCCGGGTATGCATTTTTCATTTTGACCTTTTTTTAAATATATTTTCCTTTGAGACATGCTAAATTTTCAGCAATGGTTTTTCAGAGTATGGAATTGGAGAAAGAATATCTGTCAAAGGTGATGTATACAGCTTTGGAGTGGTTACCTTTGGAGTGGTTACCTTAGAAGTGATCACAAGATTGAAGCCCACACATGAGATGTTTTCAGGGGATGTCACACTGCCATTGTGGATTTCCATGGCCTTGGAAGGAAAATCAGGAGAGGAAAGAAGAGAAAAAATTAAAGATATTATACAAACAGCAGATGAAGGTGGTGGAGGAATCGAGATGAACAAAGATGAAGAGATGAACAAAGATGAAGAAATGTCAACCGTGGAAAGCATTTTGATGCTTGGTTTAAGATGCACTTGCCAGAATGCTTCAATGAGGCCTAGCATGAAGGAAGTTGAGTCTTTTCTACAATCAATTCTTCATCAAAGAACATTACCAAGAAACTTTGAAGAAGTCCTTAACATTGTAGAATCACAGCCTCCTCTTCTTCGCAGAAGGGAAGAATCTGAAAGTTCAACGTTTTCTTCTTAGTAGTGGAAGAAGCTGAAAGTTCAACGTTTTCTTCTTCGCAGTGATTTTAAGCGAGTGTTTTTTCTAATAGATCAGACTATCAGCTTTTGTATCTATATTACTTTGCAAATTGTGAAAATGTTCCATTCAAAATGATTCTCCTGGTTATGCTTCCTTGCATAATTCAATCACTGTTAGTATCAGTTGGATACTTTTTGTTGAAATGCTGACACATATATTGCTTTTAATTATTCTATTTACTGATTATTAGCACATTTGCACCCTCTTATGTCAGTTGTTGACATCGAAGACAGCTTATTCCACTTTGCTCTTTAATCCCATGCCCACATATATATCCTTTCCTAAACTTTCTAACTTCTTAAATTTTCGCAGCGAAGCACTGTCAACTATGTTTCTCAATAAATTTGGCATCTCAAACATAAAATTAAATAATTTTATTAAAATGAAAGCAATGGTTCATTTTATCATTTAATTTTTTTAAAACATTGGAATTGCTATGTCTGTGACAACTCTAATAATTCATAAAACAACCTATTTGATTCATTTCATAGCTTTTATAAATTTTATCTTTATGTTCAGTGTTGCATGGAAAGCCCAAGTTGTGGTTTTATATTTCCTTTTTTGCTTTTAAAAATAAATACTGTCCTGTTGAGGTAGAGAAATTGATTATGGTTTCCTTGCTCTGCATTTTATTTGTACCATCGTGTGGTTCGATACAAAAGTATAATTTCTGGGCTGTTGTGACGATTTTACGCAAGTTCTCATTTACTGTATAACACAAAAATTGAGTCAACTAATAAAACAAAAAAGCTATTTAATGTTTCTTTTTACTAAATTTCCGTCAACCATTTTATATATAAGAATTCTCTTCCAATTGCTCCATATGGGAAGTACATTCACGTAGTTATTGATCTAGAGATACTGTAAGCTTCTTGCACAACAAAATTTGGTCTTTTATTCTGCAAACCTGCATTTGTTCTGGACTTCTGGTTAGGGAATGCCGGGGAAATGGAATTTAGAAGATAAATAATGTAATCTTCCTGCCAATAATCCTCAGTCTCTGCATTGTCTGCATTGTCATGAGCTCAAACAGTTTATATCATATTTTATAATAAGCAAATTACACATCACTTTCATGAAGCCTAATAACCACCTCCGCCATTAAAAGGAGAGGCAGCTTGAATTTTTCAAGATCAAATCATCCTTTGTTTTTAACATTTTATTCCACAACCTGTAATTAAAAAGAAGTTGCGAAACTTATGAAACGGCAACCAGGACCGGATCCACCTGTGTTTTTCTGATTAGTGACTCCCCTAAAGGATAGAAAACCAGAATATGCTATTATATATAGATTAAAATAACAATTACATGTTAGCTTAGTTACAAATTTAAAAAGGAATTCTGAAACTAGTGTAATAGATCCAAGGAATTTAGTGTGTAATAAATCCAAGGAATTTAGTTTGTAAGTATTTATATTTTGTACAAATTTATATTTCCTTAACTACTTAAAATTTGAAACTCTACCTATTATGTTTTACTTCCAAGAAAAATAGTCTTCATATTTGGATAGTATGTTGTTTCCCTATAAATAAGGGTCCTAGATTTCACTGAAAACATAAAATTCTTAATAAATAATAATGGTTGCAATCACAGAAAGTGGATTTTCTTTTAAGAAAAGTAGTCTTTAGATTTGGATCAATATGCTATTTGTCTATAAATAAAGGTATTGGATTTGACTAAAGACATAAAATTCTTAATCAATAGTAATGATTGCAATGATAAATAGGATGATGCTTGTAGCTACAATTGCAGTACACATAGCTATGAAACTCAAGATCTAACTTAATAATTTAGACACAATGAGGCGATGTAGGGATGTGTGCTTAACCCCTCAAAATTGCAACACACAATCTATTAGGTTTGAGTGATGGCAATGGCCATCTTAGGTGCTCTATATGCCGCTCTTTCAATCAAATTTCATTTCCCTTAATGGTGTGGGGCCCACCTCATTAGATCCCAAAAGGACCAAATCCACAAGTTTCCTAAGCAAATTAAGCTTAGCAAACATGAACAACACAAAGAAATGGAGAAAATTCACTCTTTCATTAAAACAACTCTCAAAATGTAGAGAAATATATCAAGATTAAGGAGTCAAGCTCAACTCACAACTTTCCCAAGGATCTTAGAGCCCATACATGTTCCCTCTCAATCCTCCATTATTCATAATGAAGACAAAGTTCAAGATAAGACACTTATAAAAGATTCTCTCAACCTCTCTCAAATACTCTCCCTTGTCTCTCACTCAAATTGTCTTGCACAAGCTCTTAAGAGACCTTTCAAATCCTTCACTTAACTTTCTTCTCTTACTTTTGCCTAAACGTAGGCCTTGGACTCTTATTTATAGCTTCTTGGTGTGACCTTTTATCTTCCTTTATGTTAAAAAATACAAATTAATTTTTGTTGCTTACCAAAGACATCTTGTGGTTTGAAGAGACATCTTACCCCAATATAGATGACTTGTAGGAGATGTTGTGTATGCAGAGGAGATGGCTATCACAAAGAGGAGATGTCTATCTCCTAGAGGAGACGTCTACACTGTAGAGGAGATGTCTCTCCTGCTAGGGCTAAAATTCAAGATGCTCATTTTAAGGTCTCGAACATTCAAATACATCCAAACAAGTTCCCATTGACTTGAAACTTGCTAAACTCATCAAAATAGGCTCAAAACACCATCAAACATGAAAAAATACCCTAGAATCATCATCAACAAGGTCAACACAAAAATACACACATAAATAATACATACACATCCAAAATACATTGAAGATTATACAAGGGCTAGGTGATGTCCTCATCACTTAATTTACCAAATATCTTTACTTGTGAATATTAATTGAAACCTTCATTTCATTTTTTCTTATTATCACTATCATGTTAGCCTTCTCCTAATAAAATGGGGTACACCAACTAATAACTTAGTCTAGTCAAGAGAGTGGGTCATATATATTTGTAAATGGTAATTTGTTGTTTTGAGATAGAAAATGCAAATTAGTGTAGTTTGAGATAAGTAGGCCATACATATGTATAAATATTACATTGTTGTTTTGAGATAGAAAATGTAAATTAGTGTATTTGGTGATGAAAGTTAATGTAGATGTATCTAGTTTTTTTAAGCCTTTGCATGATAGTTAAAAGTGGTAAATAAGTAAATGCCTTCACAAGCTTTACTATTCTACTATTGCCTCTGAATTTTCTTTTTGGCATTGAAACCTTAATTTAGGAATGCATGGTGAATAATTTGGTAGTCCCAAGTCCCAAGATTAGATACGACAAGAGAAGGGTTGGAAGCCAGTTGTCAAACTATGTCAAATCTTATGGATGAATTTCTTTTCAGATTTTGCAAATGCTAGGGTATAGTCTAGCTCTTCATAGAGATGAATGGTGAAAAAAATTCATGTAGCCAACCTCATTTTATTACAATGAGGCTATGATGATGATGATGATGATGGTGTGAATAATTTGGCATTAATATCATAGTATTACCAATAGCATACTATGAAGACTACTCTCCATAAGTACAAATTAATTTTTATCTCAGAATCTTCTACTATAAAGTTATAGCTTCTTGTTTGTGCCTACACTTATTGCTACTACTTCTTCTTGTTATCAGAATTTGGTAAAACTAACTGTGATTGTAGTTGAATATTTGATTTGATTCTCCATTTAATTCTCTTAATTTTGAGAGTATATAATTCACATTATGTTGTAAGGAAAAAGTTTATATTGCATTTTATACCATTTACTGATTTACCAAAGGTTTGCATTGGCTAGAAACTAAATAAGAGTATAAATACTTTGGATATTAGTGTATTTCTTTTTTAAAAAAAGCTCATGCTAAGAAAACTAATAAAGTGAAAGTTATTTGTAACCAATGCCCTACACACATGTATAGTTCATATGAATTAAGTTTTGTAGAAGATGATTTCACCCTAGTGGTAGGTAATAGGTAAAACCATAATCTAGCAATAGTGAAGTCAGTTAAACCAATTGCAAGTGACAATAGGGAAAGCATCATAGATGCACCTAGGACATTAATAAAATGATCACATCATGCTCATATCCTTATGAATACATAAAGAGTTCAAGTGAATGTGAGTAGTGCTGGCATATGGTTACTACATGATAAAATCAATGCAAAACTAGACATAACTATCACAATTCACCTGTGACTAGCACCAAGTTTACTCAACTTCTAAACTATGTTTTGAGCTCTAACTCATTGTACTTTGAGCTATTCATTTGAGTTCATTAGTGGTTGAACTCTAAGCTTTTTATATGCCAAGGCATGAGTAACTAAGTATCAATTACATTAATAGTGCATTTCTCATTTATTATAATTAAATCTAAATTGTTATATAGAGGTAATTTGGAATCTACTTTTCTATAACTTTATGCATTATTTCACTTCAATCCTTCTAGCAAAATGTCGCAAAAAGGCATTGAGATTTTTTAAGGTTAGGGAAGATTTGACTTAAGGTTCAACACATAATATAAACTTGAATCACAAGATCTTAATAATTATAATTAAATTCAACAAATTTTTTAAACTTACAATAAGAACAATTTTGGTAAAATGTGAAAATCATATTAGAATATTATTCTTTTAGTCAACTAAATTCTTTTTTTATAGCAATTTTGTTAATGTGAAATAATTTTTTGTAACTTTAATTCAATTTCAATTTTAGCTAAATTTATTGTTTTTTTAAAATACAACTCAAATTTGTTTTTTAGTCAAATCAATTTCAATCAAATTTAAAACGTAAATTATCGAAAGTTATGAAAGTAAATATGTAAGCTACCATAAATTGGAAAGCCTTTCATTACTTTTGCAACCTTGGAATAAAAAGACATCAAAAGGATAAAGTGGTTTCATTCATTGAATCATCATCCTAGCCTTAGCTCAACAAAATATGGTTGGCTAGCTTTCATTCATTGAATAGGTATGCAAAATGCATTGAAATTTCTAATAATATTGTTTTACTTTAGAAAAAAACACTAGTAAGCATAAAATGAACTTGATTTCTCTTTGTTAGCCATCTATTTGAAAACTTCATGGTTTGGACCTTTTCAAGAGGAAGAAACAATAAATTTCATATAGATAAAATTTTTAGTGCATAAACCTTGCATTCTATTCACTAGGATTTTAAAAATTATTAGGTAAAAAACATGGACATTCTTCATGATTACCTAGACAATATGTTTAGGACATATACTGTATGTGAAGAGTGGCGAGGTACCCCTACACTCAACCATACGAAACGAGCGTAGCACGTGCGATTCGGTCGAACTTCACAGACTAAATGCCTAAACGCCCCATGGAACACTTGGGGTTAATCATTCGTTGTCTTTCCAAACTTACTTGTTGTTGTCACGGTGTATGGTTAAGTAAGTCCGAGGTATATGATTTTTATGGTCTTTTATGGTTTTTCTCCTATGCTATGAGGGTGAAGGGTTCAGAAACTAGCTAACTCTAACTAAGGACTAAGTCTAATTTAACTAGCGTCAGCATCCGTTACCACTTAGCGTACACACCCTGAACCGATGCAACTGTGGCTACCAAACGCTAATTGTTACTGGGATCACCACACGTAACGCACATGCTCGAAGTGGTCGTACTGAGGCACTTAACTAGGAGGAAAGGATTGAGAGAATCTATCTAGCCTAAGTGCGATGAGCAACCGATTCCTTGACTAACTGTACATATCCACCGTGCACAACTACCACTGGGATTACCAAGCATAGATCCTGGATATGCCACTGGGTTACCAAGTAGTCACACGAGATGCTCGTAATCAAGTTGTACTCATACCGCATGCGATGGCAGCCGATTCCTTGACTAACCGTACACATCCTTAGATGCTCGTAATCAAGTCGTACTCGTACCACATTCTAGGAAAGCAATAAATAGCAATTAAATAAAATCCTATTCCATGCACTGCAAGGTTTATCCAATCAAGTTCTTCTTTGTTATCGTACACAACTTTGCGTTCAGGTACAATGTTGCTCGAATAAAGATCCGTTCACTGTAGGACTCCTACTACAGGCACATGGAAAATAATCTATCTCTGGAGTGATCAAACTGCCAGAGTTTCCCTACTTCTAGACCAGGATGGGAAATGAGGGGAGTGCCACCTCTTATTTATAGATTTGGCGGCGGACCGCGATATCGCGTACGCAATATTGCAGGGGACGACACGATATCGCGACGACCGTGATATCGCATACGCGATATCGTGACGGCCATGATATCGCATATGCGATATCGCGGTGCATGCGATATCGCGGTGCATGCGATATCGCGTCTCATCATACCCCCATGACTGAATGAAAACTCGTCCTCGAATTCCTTACAATAATATCAGGAAGGTATGGAATTATTGAGGAGAATGGAACTAATGGGATGACATGTGAATGGATCATCATTACAATACTTGACAATATTGGTGTTCATGACAACAAGGGTGAACACCTTATTACAATGACATCAGGCCTTTGTTGGCAGCTGAGAAAGAGAGAGAGAAAGAAGTGTTGTTGTTGCCAATGCCAAGATTGCACCTTCGTTGTCCATCTGTAAGCGTGTCATCGATCTTGCTCCTTGCATAGCTACTTCAAAGCTACTCCATTCCAAGTGTTTGCTCCAGATCCAATCCGTTGTTGTATGATCGCCATCTGCACACACAACACAATCTTATATTAGCAAGGGTAAATGAATCTCAATGTAGTTAATACCTTGCTTCGATGTAAGTTCATTGGCTAGGTTGTGGTATGGCTAATATGGATTTGGGGATATATTAATGATGACTACCGAAGGTGTAGGGGTTAGGAAGAAAATCAAAAAATTCAGGGCTAGGAGAAAATCGAAAAAATCAGGCCCCGTACCCCCATGACTAATCGCGAACCTCCGGTAGCGTTAGAATGGAGAAGGCAAAGGAGTAAGAAAGATAGATAAAAAGGGACAACTATGGCATCAATGAAATGGATGTCAAGATGGAAATGTACAAAATAAAATTAATTGCAAAATGTTAAGGGAAAGAATTTAACTAATGCTCCAAATAAGAATGTCAGTGGGTCCTCCCCAAAGCAGGTTCATGCCCTTAATGCCCTGACAAACCCACAGTCAAAGAGTCCGTAGGCTCTGGGAATGTCATTTGGAACAAGAGTTGAAGTCTTAACCGTAAGAATTTACCAAAAAGAAAACTATGCATCAACCAAAATATATACACTAATGATACAACCGGCAATGAGGTGAACAATGGAAAGAAGGATGGAGAGAAGAAAATGGAATGGAATCTCAAGAACAAGGTGGTGTACAGCCCCTTGTGTGTTGTATGATTAATGTGACTTGGCAAGTCTAATTCCAACTCCTGCCTCAAACCAACCACATCCAATGACTTCGCATCAATGCATTCGGTTAAACCATCCACTTGGATAACGAGAATGCATCCTCCAAGAGCCACCACCATTCTGACGAAACAAAGGAGAGAATGGGAAGCAAGAAGGGCCTTAGTTAGAAGGAACACTTTTGGTTCCATAACCAATGCTTTTAGCCCAAGTTTATTCATCTAAGGGGTGTGCTTTGAATTCTCATGTTCTTTGTTTTTTTTTTNTGTTTTGTGTTTTTATGCATGACAACCACACCATGCAAAGACTTTTTATTTTTATTGTCTCAGCTTCCGATAGTTGGGTAACATTGGAACGGTAAGAAAACTCAAGAAGAAACATTCAAGCACCTAAGAGAATGACCAACACAAAAGCATCAAGTTCCCTTGAAGTCACACCCTTTTCAATCCTTGAGTCCTTCCTTAGTTTGAGGAATGCCCAATCACCGATTCGCTCAAGTTCTTATTAAGAAGGGGACTGTACATTTTCAAGCCGAAAGACACCATAGAAACTGGTGTATGAATGGATGAAGTGGTCTCATTGCTTGCCATATCAAAAGAAACATACCTTAGTATCAACATTGTGACTTAAAGGTAAAAACCAAACATTAACAATTAATATGAAAATAGTTCATACCATCATTCCAAACACTTATTATGGGAAAACTTACATGGTGGAACACACACACACACAAAAAATGAAAAAGTATAACGATGTTATAAAACAAAAACTAAAAAAGTTAAAGAAATTTGTAAAACAAAAATGTGTAAGACAAAAACGTTGTAAAACAAAAATTGAAAAAGAACTGAGGGCCCCATATGATCAGCATAGGTGGCCATCTCCCCCATGACTAAGTTGTAAGGGAGAGATCCAAAATAATGAGCGCCTATTTGAATTTCTAAGAAGTGTCCAACTTCTCCTAATTGATGATCTTAGATTAAGGGATGGAAGTTGGCGATGCTCATATTCTAACGTATATATGCTTTCGTTGTTGGCATGGTTTTTCTCAGTTCGTTCCATGCATATTTGGTTGCTCCTTCGAGTGGCTGTCAACCACAAGGTGTCTACTACTTCTTGTGTGGTTGCTATATACAGGCATCTTTGTTGTAAAGTTTCGTGGGCACACCTATTGCATGGAGGCGTTTCCTCCATGTCATCACCCGATGAATCACTGTATATGATGCATGGAACTTTCCTCTTCTCGATCTTTCCACATATGTTTATCTTAGAGATTTCTAAGGAAAGATCGTGGATCCTAAGGCATGCGTCTACTATGCTTAGCCATGCCCTTTCCATTATAATTGGGAAGTCCCCTTCATTGTTGTTAACTTCGATCACCAGAAAATCAGCTAGGTAGGACCAACCACACACAGTGGTAATGATGTCCTCCACCAATTCCAAGGGAATGGTGATGGACTGGTCTACCAGCTCTAGTTGAATGTTGCTCTTCTTAAGTTGGGGCAGGTTCCAGGCATGATACATCTCTCGTGAAATTAAGTTGACTCCAGAACCTGAGTCAAGAAGAGCCCTATGTGGTTTATTT
>MNCI01001726.1:29059-46062 GCA_015680685.1 Gnetum montanum | reverse complement strand
GTTGGGAGTTATGTGACTCATAGAGTCACTTGGAGAAATCGGCTGCTGGACATAATATCCATAAGGGTCAGGCTGCCGGTAAGGGTACTGATGTTTCAGCGATGACATCCCCCATGACTGTGGGTATTGCCACTGTTGATGCTGTCCGATGGGCTGTGGTGGAGTTCCACTTGGATAATATGTTAAGGGTTGGTGGAACTACCTTGGGTTACCTTGTGGATAAGGTAACCTTCGAGGTGTTTGCCTTTGGTTGAGTCTTGGATTAAGCGCATACACCCCAGACTCCTGTAGATGTGAGATGATGAGGCAACATCCCTTAGGATGGTCATAGTGGCAGATCTCACATCCACCATCATCGTCTGAATTAGAGTCCATAGCCACATTGGAGTTAGTGATTTTTCCCTTACCCTTGTTATGTGCAGGGCTTAAGTCTCTCCACTTTTTCTTACCTTTGTCACTACTTTGTTCTACCTTAGACTCTTCTACAATTTTCAAGATAGTTACAATTTTAGAGTCTAAGAAACTCCATACATCATCTACCTTAGCCGCTATTTTTGTTGTTAATTTTTGGATCGGCAAGGTTTTCTGGTTCACCAACTCTTCGAGTGGTGACTCATCCTCTTCATCACAAAATTTCACTACCTTCTTTTGAAGGGAGGGATCACGGTTGTATTCTTCCGCACTTTTCCTTTTGCATAGCTCACCTTCTTTTTTTGCTACTTGCTTCAACAAGCTATGTACTTCATGGGCTCTAAGTTGTGAGAGTCTCCCTTGGGCGTAAGTTCCAAGGGTTCCTCTAGTTTCATGCCTTAGCCCATCCACGATGTGGCGGAGTTGATCCTGCTAAGTGTATCCATGGCCCGGGTAACGATGTAACAATGTGTAATAGCAGGCCATGGCAGCATCTAAGGGTTCGTGATGACCTTGCTTCCAGCCTTGGATCTGCTTACGCAAATTGGACACTCTGGAGTACATTTGATACTTTTCGTTGAACAGTTCTAGCATCATACTCCACCTCCTGATGGTCTTCAGTTCTAAGGACCGGTACCAGCTTTCTACTTCTTTGGTGAGTGTCCTTGGGAACAACTTAAGTTTCTGCCACTCACTATCTATATTCTGCAAGGCACAGGCATCATGGAATTCCTATAAATGATTTTGCAAATCAGCATTGTATCCCCCTTCAAATCATGGGATATTGTTCATGTCTAATCGTTTGATCCAACTGTCTCTCAAATGCCTTGTGGGAATCCTAACTGCCTCCATTATGTCAAGCATACTTCAGGTTGCAAGTAGGGGCTCATCATGATCATCTCTTTTATGATGCCTATGATGTCTGCGTTGTTCCCTACTCTCCCTACATCCTTGCCCTTGTCCTCTCTCTCAACTTTCTCGTCGAGGTCTTCATCCTTCTTACCTTTATCCTCACCTTTATGTTCATGGTGGCTACGCCCAGATGTGGAAGGAGAGGATGAGTGATGTGAAGAAGGGGAAGAAGAAGGGGAACCATCACCATAACAATGTTTCTCGCCTTCTCTTCGGCTGCTACGGCCCCGATCGTGGTGACGATTTAAGTGTCCATCCTTAGCATAAGTGGTTGTTCCCTCTGTGAACAGTTGGTGTTCACGAGCATCAGAACCAGGGATATGTATCGTTGATCATAGGTTTTGATATCCAACCTCCTCATCATTGTTAGGAGGGGGAATATCTTTTGTTAAAGAACTCGTGATAAGGGGTTCCTCATCTTCTATTTCACTAAGGATGTGCAGGACCTTGCCCTTCAATAGTGCATGTTGACTCTCCTGCCTTAAGTCTCTCATACGTTGGGCATCTATGGGATAATAATCTCTCATGTCAAAATCTTCCGCAACGTATTCAGCATATAGTTCTTGCATGCCAATCTGTGCCAAGGCATGGAAAAGCATGCGAGAGATTGCTCGATCTGGGGGTAACACAATGTTAGCTTGCAAATCTCTCCACTGCAGTTGTTCGTCTTGATGGAGAATAAAAGTAAAATTAGGGATATACTAATCAGGATGAGTATATGTCATCTTATATTGTTTAGGATTTGGTTGATTTTGGTTATGTGTTTTATGTTGTCGACTGTCTCGTGTATGATCCTTAGGTGGTGAGTTGCTCTTATGAGAAGAAGGCATTTTTATCGGTGTGCTAATTCACCGTTATATAAATTTTTCTTTTGATTAACCCAAAGGTTCATTAAGGCTCACAACGATGTGAGTGATATCCCTTATGTTCTATTTGGTGCACAAACACTTAGTCCCCGACAACGATGCCAATGATGAGTGGCGAGGTACCCCTACACTCAACCATACGAAACGAGCGTAGCACGTGTGATCCAGACGAACTCCACAGACTAAATGCATAAACGCCCCATGGAACACTTGGGGTTAATCATTCGTTGTCTTTTCAAACTTACTTGTTGTTGTCAAAGTGTATGGTTAAGTAAGTCCGAGGTATATGATTTTTATGGTCTTTTATGGTTTTTCTCCTATGCTATGAGGGTGAAGGGTTCAGAAACTAGCTAACTCTAACTAAGAACTAAGTCTAATTTAACTAGCGTCAGCATCCGTTCGCACTTACCGTACACACCCTGAACCGATGCAACTGTGGCTACCAAACGCTACTCGTTACTGGGATCACCACACGTAACGCACGTGCTCGAAGTGGTTGTACTGAGGCACTTAACTAAGAGGAAAGGATTGAGAGAATCTATCTAGCCTAAGTTCGATGAGCAACCGATTCCTTGACTAACTGTACACATCCGCCGTGCACCACTACCACTGGGATTACCAAGCATAGATCCTGGATATGCCACTGGGTTACCAAGTAGTCACACGTGATGCTCGTAATCAAGTCATACTCATACTGCATGCAATGAGCAGCCGATTCCTTGACTAACCGTACACATCCTTAGATGCTCGTAATCAAGTCATACTCATACCGCATTCTAGGAAAGCAATAAATAGCAATTAAATAAAATCCTATTCCATGCACTGCAAGGTTTATCCAATCAAGTGTGTCTTTATTACCGTACACAACTTTGCGTTCAGGTACAATGTTGCTCGAATAAAGATCCGTTCACTTTAGGACTCCTACTGCGGGCACATGGAAAATAATCTATCTCTGGAGTGATCAAACTCCCAGAGTTTTCCTACTTCTAGACTAGGATGGGAAATGAGGGGAGTGCCGCCTCTTATTTATAGATTTTGCGACGGACTGCGATATTGCGTACACGATATCGCGTACGCGATATCGCAGGGGACGACGCGATATCCCGACGGCCGCGATATCGCGGTGCATGCGATATCGCGTCTCATCAGTATGCATAGGAAAGTTCAGTCTGAATCAAATATAACAATGAGGTGTTAGCTTAGTGGTAAGAGTCTTGATTTGAAAACTCTAAGTCATGGTTTTGATTCTAGTAGACAATGTTGAGTTTAAAAGTTCTATTTATAATTGAGGGTCTAACACCACCACCTTAAAGTTTTAATTAGACTAGATATCTTAGGGTGTATCTATATTACAATTATTTCAAGGTTCCAACACTCCCCATCTAAAATCATGGCTCATCATGCATGTATTTCTCATTAAGAGTTTAATCACATGACATAGTTTTCGACGATTATGATAAACCATGGCCATTTGACACATCTTGTTTTTGGTTCTTATGATGGACAATAAGGTGTTAACCTAGTGGTAGACTCTTGATTTGAAAGTTCAAGTCATGGGTTCAATTCTAGTAGGTAATGTTGAGTTATAAAATTGGACCATGGAAAAAAGTTCTATTATTCAAGATAAAGTAACAAATACACATGGAGCATTTGATAAACCAAATAAAAAGGATAAAAAATACACAAATAGCATTTGATAAAACAAATGAAAAGAACACGAAAGAAAAGACTCAATAGATTTTGGGATGCCTACTTAGGAATTCATCCTTACAATTAGGACAATAACAAAAGGAATAAGCACCCCTTCGAAATGTCACTTCTTACTAAAGACCCTTTATAATCAATGGTACAAATAGAAGAAAGATTCAAATGAATAAGGTCACTTCCACTAGAGCCTCTATTGCTCATAAATGTGAACCAACATTGTAAAACATGAATTAATTGATTAATCTCTAACTGAACCTTTGGAGCTTGGGATATAATTTGGAAATGAAAAGGTGGAAGATTTATGATTTCTCTACAATAATTAGATGATAAATATTTGAATATTTTGTTTTTTGAAAAATGATATTGCATATGTGCTTCCAAATATAAAAGAGAACCATAGGTTTGATAACATTCCAAAGAAATCTTAAATTCATGGAAGTAATAGGCAAAAAGCCAAAAAAAAAAACATCATCTCAAGATACCTGATAATTTAGAATAACTTTTCATGTCCAAATCCAAGTATGTTAAGCAAAAGGACATTACCAAAAGACATGAACAAAATCATATATAGCTCCACAAAAAAGGCAAACAGGAGTATGAACCCCAAGATGTTTAAGGCATTTACCAATAGGTAAGCCCTAGTGAAGAAGACACCAAAGAAATTTTTGAATTTTAAGTAGAGTAGGATGCTTCATATTTTCTTAAAGATGGACATCCAAAATTGTTTTGATTCCTATTTATGCTAAAACCTATTGTAGTATTTGACAATGATTAAGCAATTATGCAAGAGTTGAAATAGAAAATGCAACTTATAAGGCAAAAGTTTCATTTCATTAGTCCAATAAAGACCATGAAAAATACTTTGCACTGAAGTATCTAACTATAAATAGTGGTGAAAATATTACAAGTTCAATCAAAATAATGATGCATGGCCATAGATACCCCATATAAATTTTCAAACATTTTCCGAGTAATCCATTGGTTGGCAAGACATAGACAGCCAAGAGAAATCACTTCCTTCTAAAACCAACAAGCAGCCATACAAGAATTCAAAATAGTAAGAGAAGCATGTGAAAAAAGTAGCCACCATGGACAAAGCTTAAAAAGAATATTAGGATTTATCTTGACATTAGTCTAATTAATATAATTTTGTAATACCTACCAAGCTTTCCAAATGCTTTTGAAGACATGAGATCTAGGAATGATAATCATATAAGGAAAAAGAATCCAATTAGTGAAGTGGATACCTTTTCAAAATGGCATTTTTGTTTTTTTTTTTTTTTTTTGGAACCCTTGTTGTAGCCTTTGCTAGAGGAAAGTTTCCATAATGTGAGAAGCATCTAAGTGCTGAAACAACCACTTTTCCATCAAAGTAAGCCTTTCTTTGATAGGAATTTAAAAGACCTAAACCATCCTTTTTCTTCGGAAGAATAACAATATCCCAAGGAACCTAGTGAAAACATTTTTAAGAATATTTAAAAGACCACATCAAATATTGAAATAATCATTCCAACTTTTGATAAGTAGCTTGAGAAGGAGTCCAACATGAAGAATATTACACATGAGTAGAAGCACAAATAGATTTGTAAACTAGATGGTGGCCTGTAAAAGTAAAGGGTTTTATCTTTCACTTATCAGTTTTCTTCTAAATCTAACATACCACTTGATCTTAAAAAGCTTAAGTAGATGTTTTAAAACGAAAGGAAATTCCCAAAATCTTAATGATATCTTGATCCTAGATTAGCTTCCAATTTTTGTCAAGCAAATAACTGTGATTATTTTTGAAACTATAAATAGAGGATTAATTTCAATTAATAGCAAAGCTAGAAAGAGAGAAATATTGATCCACCCAAAACAAGAGGCGATGTAGATTAGTAGGTGTATTTTGAACAAGAAAAAAAAGGATTCGTTGGCAAAATGTATATTAAAAAGCAAATGTTGAGGAGCAAGTAGAAGAACTTCAATGATAGCCTTATTCTAAATATCATAATTTAATTGATGGCAAATAAAGTCTACTGCAATAATGAATAGGTAAGAAGCAAGAGGACAGCCTTGTCTTAGTAACCTATGAATAGAGAAGGGAGAAATAATACTAAATGTAGTAGCTATTCTAATAGTAGCATCTGAGAATAAGCATTTCATCATATGCAGAAACTTGGGGCCAAAACCAAGTTTAGTCATAATTTATAAAATGAAGTCTCATTTAATGTTGTTTTAAGCTTTTGCATAATCCATCTTCATAAAGAAAATATCCTGACCCTCATTTTTTACCCACTGAAGACCTTCCTGAACAACAACCATATTATTTAAAAAATATATCTAGAAATAAAACCTATTTGCTAAGGGAAAATAATATGACAAAGATTCTTTTTCAAACATAATGCTAAACATTTAGAACAAATTTTAGACCCCACATGGTATGTTGGGTCATGAGTTGGAGATATGAGTAAGATCCCTAGACTTTGGAAGAAGTCAAATTATTCCTTGATTTAATTTTGGCCCCAAAGAACTAGCATGGATAGCCTTGCTAATAACTTGGAAAAGATCATTGGCAATAAGATCCCAATAATTCCTTAAAAAACCAACTATAAAACCATCATAACCTAGAGTATTACCTATGCTTATATTAAAACATGCCTCTTGAAGTTCAACTTGAGTAATATTAGCTTCTAAAATTTGCAACATAGTAGAATGGGGAAAACATGATAATTAATAGTAGAGGGTGTTGGAACTTGAAATAAGTGAAACATAGGTGCACTAAAAGATATATAATCTTATTAGAATTGTATATAACTCAACATTGCCTACCGGAACCAAACCCATGACCTAGAGCTTCAAAATAAAATGTCTTACCACTAGGCTAACACTTCATTGTTCATGATAATTAATAGTAGCTACCTCAAAGGAAAAAATATCCATAGGGATAGTAGTAAATAAAGCTTCAAAATGATTTCTAAGATAGGAAAGAAGCATGTTATGGTTAATGATGATGGTACCATTAATTGAAATTTTATCTAAAGGAAATAAAGGAGATGAATTATTTAGATATTTAAAAAAAATCTTTATAGTGTTCAACTTGAATTTTTAACCAAGTAAGCCTAATTTTGATTAAGGCACTTTGTGCCCTATAAACATCCCACTATTGAAAAGCTAATCAAGCTCTAGCCAAATCCTCATGAACTTGTGAGTTGAAAGGATCTTAAATCAACTGATCTAAAAGTCATTTAATAATAGATTGAATGTTGTTGTACTCTTGTCTAGCATGAGAGGCCACTTCCTTACCATAATAGTGAGAAAAACTCTACACTTTATAATTAGCATGATGCTACCATTGAATCCAACCCACTTAACTTGAGGACCTTAGTTCAACATTCCAAAGATTTGAAAGAATTTGTTAAGCAATTAGAGATGAGAAACAATTACTATGTAATCAAAAAAGATGAAATTTATGTTTAAGGTAACTACCACTAATATAAATTAATATAGTGATGGGAAAGTAATTTGATAGAGTTACATGTTGATGAACAATAGTAGTAGAAGTATCCTACTGATGAGTAGTGGAGTAATCCAACACCCAACCATACAAGATACGAGTGTTCACGTGTAGCCCGATTGTAATCCATGGACAAGGCAAAGTGATTATGCTAGTAATTAGTTAAAGTTCAAGATCATTGTCTTCCCACATGGAGCTAGTATAATCTATGTGTATGGTTTAGCTCTCAATGAGGTGTATGATATATTGATGTTGATGGGCCGTATCTCCTACTTATGATGGTAAAGTGTGAAAATGATTCTAAGTCTAAGGAAAATGGTAAAATAATCTACTCTAGCTTGGAGTGATGAGTATCCATTCCTAGCTTGCCATTCATGCCTTGGGCTCATGTAACCATTACTGGGATTACCAAGTGAGTTTACTACTAAGCAAATCAAGTGAAACCACACTTGGGTTACCAAATGATTACACTTAACACTCAAAACCAGTTGTACTCATTTCGCTTTACTAATGAACAAGGAAAGTAAAGTACTTGAAAATGTAACTGATTAGACTAGGAAAATAGTAAGAATTATGCTAAGGAAAACAATAAAGCTAAGTGGATGCTGCAATGATGGAAAGAAATTTCGATCTTTATTTCCATCATGAATTATACCCACGTACACTTCACTCAAATAATGACTTTGGACAACTACTCAACATCACACTACAGGCATTCACTCTCTATTGCTAAAGCTATGAAAACAAACTTCAAGAGTCTACCTAAGGATGGAATGAAAAGTTCTTCAACCATGCACCTAAGTGTCTTATTTATAGACAAGCATGTGTTGAGCAATATTGAATATTCGACATTGAAGCTTGTGCCCAAATATCGGGGATCTGAAATCGCAACTCCAATATCATAGCCATTAAAAATCTTGATTTATCATACCCCCACAACTAAATGAAAACTCATCCTCAAGTTAAAACAAAATGAGGATAGAG
Organism: Gnetum montanum; assembly: GCA_015680685.1. Classification (NCBI taxonomy): domain Eukaryota; kingdom Viridiplantae; phylum Streptophyta; class Gnetopsida; order Gnetales; family Gnetaceae; genus Gnetum; species Gnetum montanum. The sequence goes on along the minus strand of MNCI01001726.1, from coordinate 37,689 downwards.
TTCCTTACAAAATTAGGAGGTAGATTTACATGACACTGACTACTATACACATGACTCTTAAATGCAACAGTGGTGTTTTACAAAAAATTTATACATGACATGACATGATAATTTTGACAAAAAATAAAATTTGGTGAAGCTCAATGTAGTCTAGGTGGTTCCTAGTGACATTGGCTCCTCCATCAATTACTTCCCCTTGTTGTCAGGCTTTTGGAACTTGTATCAACTCAGGAGTTCCTAAAGCTTTTCCTCCTCCATTCTTGGGTCATGTACCATCCATGCCTCTTGTGCAATGTTTGATGGAGTGGGTACATCCCATGGGCATGGCAACTACAAGAACATTTGATTAGCCTTAACATACTAAGCTACAAACTACCTTCTCTTCTCTTTGAATGCTTTGGCCTTCTCATGTAATTCATGATAATCAAACAACCTTTTGTGCAAGTTTGCTACTACATCTTTTTGCCATTGATAGCTAGCCTTCACTACTTAAAATTCAGAGTTTGTCACCTAAAATTTCTGTAAAGCATTTTTACAATCTACAAACTCTTTCTTGTACAATGTGTACATGGCTGCTACTTGTTTTTCTAGTTTATTTCTAGGCCTACCTATTGTTAACATGGCCAAGTTAGTGTAACAAAGGTTAGCTAACCCCATGTATTCTTTCAAGTCCTCAATCTGCAGGTCTTTGTTCTTTACTTCCACATGGTGGCTACCAATCAGGATTTTGTGCTGAAATGGAACTTATTCTAGCTTTGGCCATCTGGATCTCCTTTTCATTGATTTGCTTATACATTCCCACCTATTCACAGAAGTGTTCTTTGAGCCTCTCATGTTTCTTTGCCTTGCTCTACCACATGCTGATTTCGATAGCTGATTTTTGTTGGATGGCATGTACCTCCTCCATTGAGAGGATTCTCTTTTTTCTTCTGAGGCGGCTCATGTCTTAGTTGATCCTCACCAATTGTTCTCTTAACTAGTGGATACTTTCTTCTAGGATATTTTTCTATTTTTCTACAATGAACAACCTCATATTATCAGCAGCAAGTTGTTTATTTTCTTCTTGGACTATGATTAATGCCTTAACATGTGCATACGTTTGTGCTTCTACTACAAAGGCATTCCACACTACTTTCTCCTTCTCCATTGCCATTTTTTTATTCTACTCAGTCAGGTAGTTCATATGCTCTATCCTAAACTACTCTATTTGGTCAAATGTAATGAATTGTATGGGATCTCTATGTTCAGCTCTTAGGGTTGCAAGCTCTTCTTAGAGTCTATGGATTTCTACTTTTGCATGCTCTGCCCTAGTCTTTGCCATGACCAGCTTACCCTTGGTAGTGATTAGCTCCGACTGTACTATAGTGACATCATTTGGTATGTCAAATAGTGTTGTCATAACTTGTCCAATCTATAGCAGTCGATCAAGCACATCTTCATGGTTTGCAGGAGTCATTGAGATTCTAGCTAATATTTGAGCATCTCTAGCTCCAGTTAGATCTGTTGGTGGCACAATAGGTACATTGAAATACTCTTTAATGTGATCAGTGATCACCTCTGCTACTCCCACTACATCCTGGTGCTACATTACCATGACTATGGCTCCTTCTTCAGTCTCTAGTACCACTTGGAATGATGTAGTGTTCCCAGAGATTTGTTGTGATCATTAGTCCCCTCCTCCTAACTGTAGTAAAATTTGTCCACTTCTAGGATCTATTGAAACTATGGGCTGTATGGCATTATTGATAACTTTGTAAGGTTGGCTTCCTCCCATGTTCCCTAACTAATGGTATCTACAATCTGTTGTGGATGACTCATAGACAACTTGTAATCTTGTGGTAGTGGTGGTGGAACTTACTATTGTTGTTGTTCTTGTTGCTACTACTATTGTTGTTGTTGTTGCTCCTATTATTTCTCTTGCTCTTGTTCTTGTTGCTCTTCACCCTGATCCTTCCCGGGTGGTGCTAGTTTCAACAATTCAACATATGAAGCATTCTGGGCTCTATTGGGAATGTCATTGGTGTATCCAAGGATTTCAGCTCACTTGCACAGCTTCCTGCTAAGGTAAGGAAATGGAAGTGTTGGCTTTTTTTCCTTCCTTTCTTCAACCACCTCTGAATCTCCATAAAGTAGAGTTGTGTGATATTGGCATTGTATTTTCCTATCAGGGTTGCACTTCCCCTAGCCACATAAGTGGACAACCTATTCAATCCTTTGGTCAAGAACAAGTGATAGGTGCCAGTTTTGAAATAGACTCACTCCTCCAGAGTTATCTCACTATATCCCTTATCTTCCTTGTCATATGTCCATTTTAGCCATAATTTTCTAGTTTCAACATCTGATCTTGTGGAAAGATGTGTTATTTTTGCCCCTTTATTTGGTATGTTCAAAGCTTTTGCTATCGCATTGACTGAGTATGAAGCTTAGACTCCTCCAATGTTGATTGTGGTGCCCTCTTCCTTATTGTGCTAGAATTGATAGGTTTCCCCAAGGTACCATTTGCCACTATCAGATAGGATAGGCCACCGTAGTAACACCTTAAGTTGTGTCTTTACTATTTTTGGAGTAAATTCCATGAACAAGCCAAAGTTCTTCTCCACAATGACTATGGTTAAGATGGACTTCTCTTGAATAGCTTGGAGGTAGTCTTGTGCCAACAATAGGTGTTGTCCTTACACCTATGGTTCCTTTGCTTCTCCATGGGCTGATTGTCCCATAGCAGGAGTTTCTTGATGGATACTGAATGATTGGGCTTCCTACTCCTTGTGTTTTGGTTCTTGTCCTCCAATTCGGCCTCTACCTTGGCCTCTTAGTCATTTGCTTACATCTTGTGAGGGTCCTCCTTGTGCTCCTCTCTTTGTGGCCATCTACACCTTACTCATACCCTTAGTTATGTTCAATTCTTACTTTATTGTGATTGCAGAGTTAGAAAAATTTCAAAACATTACCTCATACGTGTTGATTTTCTTATACCTCTTCACAATTATCTATTTTGTTCATATTTGTGGCTCATAATATTTAAATGCTTCTAGTGTTAATATGATTGATTTTTATTGAAAATTTCAATTTTCTCTTCATACTTACCCTTAAAATACCTTTATGGTGTTAGAAATTTTTTTACAAAAATGGCTTAGATTTTTCTTACTAGCAACCCCCATGACTAAGATGAGCACTTTGGAATCAGATAGGTTCAAAAATCACAAAAATCATAGTGATAATGTGCAAGATATGGCTTGGAAAGCTAGGTAGGTCAGAGCTTAGATCAAAGAAGAAAAATGGAAAAACTCTCTTGGTTGCAAATATTAGAAATGAAAAATTTTCACTAATTCCTCATGTATTTCTACTTTTAGTTTGACCAGATCTCAAGGATCCAACATCGAGGATCCGATATCGAGGCAACTCTGATATTGGGGATCCAATATCGGGGGCAAAAATTTTAAGCTTTTCCGGCATTTGGATGATGGAAAATGAAGCTCTAGTGAATGTCTAGAAGGTGTGAAGTATATCAAGAGGGTCTTAGATAATAGATGATGTGTATTTCATAAAACATTTGGCACGGATAGTGTGTAAAGAAGGAATCTTAGGCTATTAAAGTTCATAAGATGGATAAGAAGGGTAGTGAATCCATGTTGTTAGGATGGATAGTGTAAATGATATGGAAAGGTTTTATTGATGTGGGAAGGCTTAAGATGATGTGGAATCGCTTGGTAGGTATAAGGTACAATAGTTATACAAGTTGGTCCTCCCCAAAGTAGGCTCCAGCCCTTAATGCCCTTGTATAACCATGCCTAAAAGTGTCCTTAGGCACTTAAGAAGTTGAATGTAATGCATACCTATTTAGCAAAACACACATTTAAGTGCCACCAAATTGGGAGAATAACTCTATGTTACATAAAACCACAAGTTATGACTATTCTTACAGTGAAATGAGATGGACTTAGAAGGGATTGCAAAAATTTGGACATGAGGTAGCTTACCATAGGCATAATGAATTCTTGTGTTTTATTAGCGGTTAAAGTAATCATTAGCCTATCTATCTAAGATTCAAACCAAGTCTAGTCCACATTCCAATGACATTGCATTGTTTCATCTATTGGAATTACAACCATAAGACTACCATTGTTGCGAGTATTGTCACTTGGTGTATTGTCCAAGGGAGGAGTTTAGTTATGGTACTTATTTATTATATTGTTTTTTAGATCTTTGAAAAGCTTCCTACCTTAAAGCATGGGTAACATGTCTTTCCAATGGGACCCCCAAAAATTTATTCTATGTTCTTTTATTTTTTTTCCTATGTCAACCTTTCAAGGTAGCACTTATTTTACTCTTACTTCCATTTTTTGTTAGATCTACAAGGATATAATACAACCTTAGCAACATGATAGAACTCACAAAAGTAATCCAAGAGAGTCCACAAATCCCCTTGAAGTCACACCCTTTACATTCCCACATGGTTCTTCACAAAATGATCATAGGTTTATTTTTAGTTGTATAATGGAAAAGAATATCATTATGGCCATGGTAAGAACCTCTAATTAATGGAATGGATGGTGTGGGCTCATTGTTCAAATAACTAATCCCTTATGACTTGATAACATAGAGATATCTTCACCTTATTGGACTACATCTTGCCCTTATTCATAATGTGTCTTATTAACAATCAAAAATTATGTACAATGGAAATGGAAACCAAGTATGAAAAAGGTGTAAAGAACAAAAAATATCAAAGAATGAAAAATGTTAAAGAATATCAAAAATTTAAGAAATGAAAAATGTAAAAGAATAAGAAGATGTCAAAGAATGTGAAAGATATAAAAGAATAGAAAAAATTGTACCAAGAAATAGGAAAAGTAAAAAGAATTGTAAAACAAAAAATGGAAAAGCACTGATTAATTCAAGAATCAAGGTAGAGTATCTTCCCCACAACTAAACTCATGGGCAAGTGTTCAAAAAATACTTCCTAGATCTCCTGGATCATACACTCTAGGTGGTTCACTTACCATCTTTAGTGACTTAACTTTTTGAATAATGTCCCATATGATCTTGATGGTAGTTGAGTTTTGATCATTTAGGTCCTTGTTTTCTCTCCTTTTTGGTGTATGATTATGATTTATTAATTTCACTTTTTCATCCTTAGTTGGAATCATTTTCTTAGAATGGGAATTAATAAATGAGTGAAATTGTTCCATGCATATCTTGGATGGTTGAAGATTCTCAATTTTTGGCCACAAGGTATCTTTTAGTTTGGTGGTCCCTTCTCTTTCTTTTGCACATGTTTTTTTTTCACTATTTTTGTGGATTGGTATAGTGACCATGTTGGCATTCTGGAAGATCTATTGATGAAGTGTCATTAATTCAATGCATCAACGGGGCCGCGTATACGCGGTCATGTTGACGAGGCCCCGTTTACGCAGCCACCTATCCCGGCCTATAAATAAGAGGGCCCTCCGCCTCATTTAGGCATCTTTTTGTCAATTGTAGCTAGATTCTTGTAGTTTGCTTTTGTAGGAGTTAGATTATTTTCCCAAGTGCATGCCCACAGTGTGATGCTTGTAATTGTACGACACCTTTATTCGAGTGTGACGTACTTGGACGTGCACATGATCGAAAATAAAGATCGAGATTACTTCATCATTGCGGCATTCACTTAGTTTTAATTGTTTAATTATTATTGTTAATTGTTATTGTTATTTATTGTTTTCTTAGTTAATATTTCTTTATCGTCATTTACTATTCCTGTTGTTAAATGCGGAATGAGTACGACTTAATCACGAGCATTTAAGTGTGACTACTTGGTAACCCAGCAGCGTACCTAGGATCTATGCTTGGTAACCCCGTAAGTAGTCGTGCACAAGGTCCAAAATATGTACGGATGACTAAGGAATGGATGCTCATCACACCTAGGTTAGCTTGGACTTCATTTCCCATTACTCATTAGTTTAATCAAGATTATTCTCCATTGTCTCTAGGAGTAGCACTAATTTAGGATCACATCATACGCCTCACTCTGGAATAAATCATACGTGACAAAGCAAATACTAGTCTAGGTGGGAAGACAACGAACTGTGATCAATGTGTAACTATTTAGATACCACAACTAGCCTATCCACAGAGTTCAACTGGATCGTGTGTGAATGCTCGTATTCGTATGGTTGAGTGTAGGGGTACCTAGCCGCTCATCATTGGTGCCATTTTCGGGGATGGTGCTAGTTATCTAGATTAGTTATATCATACAAGATCGCTGTATAAGGAATTAATGATATATCTTTTAGGAAGAAAAATACAAAAATTCATATAATTTCACACACAATTTCACAGCCATGCCTCTCCTACAAGACTATAATAATGCCACATCTAGTGAGACAATTCATTAGAGAACCAACGAATATTATGATAGTGAAGATTGGAGTACGTAACCTGAGGTGGGGGTTTCTTATAAACATGAACAAAAGCAACGTCATCCCAACACACAAAAGCATAACTTACCCGATGACGATGAACCCCCACTGGCCACTACAAGCTTAACGCAAATACAGGAGGTTGTTTGAATAGCCTACAGGCATCGTAAGGAAAGTTGTCTACTCGTGCTTGATTTAAAAAACTTTCCCAAGTTTTCAGGAGGCTATGATTCAGATCTGCAACAACATTTACAAGCCTTCTACGATGCCTGTACATGGAACAATATTGATAATCGGTGGCAAAAACTTAAGCTCTTTCCTCTGACACTCATTGGCCAAGCAAAAATATGGTATAGGTTGTTAAAACCAAACTTAATTCGACGTTGGCGAACAATGGTAGAACTTTTCAATGAAAGATATCAAACCTATGCAAGAGTGTCAGCCTTGAGGAGACAAATCCAAGAATGGAAACAAGCGCAACATGAATCCTTGGACATGGCCTTAGATATTACGCATTGTTAAACAACTGTCTAGGCCATGGGTTTTCCAAGGAAAGGCTAGCATACCATATCATTGATGGGCTACATAATGAAACAAGAGAGACCTTAGGAATGTATGCCCAAGGTCAACTATATGAGCTACAAACCCATCAACTCCAAGAGCTTATTAAGCAGATAGCAAAAGAAGAAGGAGAAATAGCCAAATGGGAGAATGCTGAAAATTCTCAATAGGACCAAAATCTTAACTTAACAAGGGTCCATGATCATGAGGGGGAGAAATCAACTCACTTCAAGGAGGTGGAATCATCTTTGCCAATCCTAAAATCACTAGATGAAATTGAGGCAAATATTAATAAGATGATGGATTGGGTACATGAAAAACATTATTAGAGGAAAAACTATGCCAAATCAAGAAACAAGACAGGACACCACGTGATAATCGAAACGAAGGGTAGAAGAGAATAAGGATAAGAACTCAACTGCCAATCATACATATCAATGTAATATTTGCTTGTACGATCATCCCAAAGGTCAATGTCCAATCTTGTCACATTTACATGAGCATTGGGGAGGAATGTTACATCCAGAGTTCGTACAGAAATACTATGTCCAACCACAGTGGCAAAAACCTCAGTCGTGGGGGAGGCCACCGCCAACTAGACCATATCCTTCATATGTCACAGCACCAAATGCTTATTATGTTCAACACCCTGTTTCTCTAACAAGATCAGCATCCTCTACCTCACCTCATCGTTATCATTCTCCCAAGTATTATCCACCCATGTCCTCTCCACCAAGATCACCACCTCATGTGCCTTACACTTCTCCTCAACCTCAATATTCTCATACTTCACCCCCTTCTACCTCACCACCAGCTATACCAGACGATTCTGCACCACAGCACCAACCTACAAACATTACTTGTGCTGCTATTGTCAACAGCAATGGAGGTCCTTCACAACATCGAAGGCATCCCTTCTTTAGATGTGACCATCGAAAGGGACACCACAGTTCAGAAATCACTGCATCCGCCAACTCAGCACAAATCTGACACTGTGGTGCATCTTCCTCTTCGAACCCAATGCCTCATGTTACCTTATCAAGGCCATCACTCAATACTCCAACAACCATGAGGCCCAATGAATATTGTTACATGGGGAGACATGTTGATCCTTGCATACCATCTTACAGTCACAAACATCATAGTGGGTCAACTCATTATCCGGGAACCACATCTTATAAATTGCCCCACTATGCTTGCTATAATCAAGTGTGTGAACCTCGATGGGGTACGTATGACCAAGTTTCAATATTTTCAACATGCAAGGATCCCAATCTTCTATTTATTAATTCTAACCATGCTCAACTGTTTAGCTATGGGGGATATCCTCCATTCTAACAACACAGAATTAATAAATGTTTTTCCGTTTCTTTAATTTTTCAACTTTTTGTTTTTCAGTTTTTCACCTTTTAATTTATTATTTTATCTTTTTATCTTTTTATCTTTTTATCTTTTTATATTTTTATGAGTAATCTCATCCACGAATAAAACACTCATGTGACTCATTGGTTGAGGTGTTGTTTTATGCTATCAAGTCTCTGGTGATCAATTATTTGGACAGTGAGCCCATTACACTCACTCATCCACTCTACAAATAAGAGGTTCTGTTCAAAGGTACAGTGATATTCTTGACATTTCTTGAAACTTAAAATTAATTTTGTGTTCATTGTG